>LPNX010322768.1:0-158083 GCA_001517045.1 Pseudotsuga menziesii
TTAAATTTATCAATTTTGGTCATTTATCCCTTCAAAAAAACTATGGTGACCAAAAATTTTGGTCTCCTGGTCACTAATCTCTCATTTTCCACTAGTGTTAAGTCAAAGTGCAAGTCATGTAACAAATCCCACATCTAATGGCAGTGAATCATAGGATGGGATTAAGAGTTTGCCTTGATTAGAATTACTTAGCAGATTGTTGAGTCTATTGAGGATCTGAACCATAATTGGTTCATGAATCATGTTGTATATATTCTATAAGCCTTCGAGGCAATTGTGTGTAGACAAACAATGTAATATCTAGCTGAGGGGTACCCAAACAATGTAAATCTAGCTAAGGTGTCACCAACCAATGTGAATTTGGCTAAGGAGTGGGAAAACCAATGTAAATCAGGCCAAGATAGTTGGTTGTGGTTATACTATACTAAGAGGACCAGAACATAGATTATAGATCGATGTAAATATACAGATTCCTTGTATTGAATGAAGGAAAGCCTATTTCGGCATATTGTTATCAACCTAAATGGCACTTCTCCATCTGAGTGCCGACACTTCATATGTTGGCACACAAAATGACACTTATGGATTGAAGGTTTCCTAAACACTATAGGTGGGCATGAGATGAGATGCATTCACTATCCACCCAGCTTGTCATTTTACCTTTTTATATGTTGATTGTTGTACATGACTCTTTCCACAGCAACTCGTGTACGTAAATGACTATCTCCACAGCATATCGCGTACTGTACACGAGTATTGTCATTGCAACTGACGTACATATTTGCACATGAGTTTCTCTTATAGCAACTCGCGTGTCATACGCGGGTTGCCGGTATCAATACTCACATACGCCTCCATTCGACATTAAAAATAATATAACACGATTAACAGATATTGTCCTGAATGATTCCCATAGTGGAGTGTGTGGGGTTCATTTATCTGGGTTAGCAACGGCCCAAAAGATACTATGTGCCAGTTATTTTTGGCCCACAATCTTCAAAGATTGTGTGGAAGTGATGAAGCGTTGCCATCCTTGTCAGCTTTACACCAGAAAAATGTGGTCACATCCTGCTCCGTTGTTTTCCGTTGTCACGGTGGGCCCCTTCATGAAGTGGGGGATTGATTACATGATGTGCAACCCAGCCTCGGCTGGGGGGCACAAATATATCATTGTCGCTGTGGACTATTTTACGAAATGGGCAGAGGCAATGCCCATCTTTAAAGCCGATGGGGAAACAACAGCTTTCTTCATGTTCAATCAGATTATAGCATGGTTTGGTATACCCAAGGTGATTGTCACTGACCATGGCAGTCATTTTCAAAATAGCATGATGACGGAACTGACCACTATGCTTGGATTCAAACAAGAACATTCATATTTGTACTATCCTCAAGCAAATGGTCAGGTTGAGGCTATTAACAAGACTTTGAAGACCATCCTCAAACGTATAATTGATGCAGCCCGTTCTAACTGGCATATCATGCTATACCCTGCTCTTTGGGCATACCGAACTAATGTAAAAACTGCTACGAGTTTCTCCCCCTTCCAACTCGTTCATGGAGTGGAAGTCGTTACCTCGGTTGAATGTGAAATCCCATCTTTGAAAATAGTTATTCATGTGTTACTCGATACGACAGAGCTTGAAGAATGTCTAGTACATTTAGAACACCTTGATGAACAGCGCAGAGATGTGCTGATAGCTAATCAATCTCACAAGAATAGGGTCAAAAGCCAATATGATAAGTCGGTTAAACCTCAGATTTTCTCTGAGGGGGAACTTGTTTTGCTTTGGGACAAAGACAAAGAACCCCTGGGGGAAGGAAAGTTCAAGGCCATGTGGTTAGTACCTTATGTCATGTCAAAATTCTTAAAGAAGGGTGCATATGAGTTAATTGATTTTGATGGGAATAAGCTGCCTGAGCCTAGAAATGGGCTCTACTCGAAGAAGTACTATGCTTAGGCTTAGCGCTTTTTCTTGTATTTTATTGTATGTATTTTTATGTACGCTAGTTTGTCGGTTTGTGTTTTTTATACCATCTACTGGTTGTTTCAGATGTCTTCCGAGAGGTACATAGGTTTTGCTGATGGTGACAGTCGCCACACTTGTACTCTTGCTTCAACAGCATGGGTCATTTATTCTCCCTCGAGACAGTTAGTTGCCTTAGGAGGCGCTTGCTTAGGTCCTACTTCTAATAATGTTGCTAAGTATAGGGCTGTAATTGAGCTTCTATGGGATGCTTTGTCACGTGGTATCACCCAGCTGGAAGTCCGACTGGACTCTCAACTAGTGGTTTCCCAGCTTAATTGAGCTTATCAGGTGCGGAACCCTATTCTATTGCGTCAATTCATGCAAGTTAGGTTATTGGAAAGAAATTTTGAATTCATTACATTCAATCACATTCGAAGAAATCAGAATTCATTAACTGATGCATATGCTAATTACATTTTGGATTGGCATCTAACACATATTTCATAAAAATATACAGCATACACATAAAAAACATTTGTAAATAAACTGACACAATATATATATATGTGTGTGTGTGTGTGTGTGTGTGTGTGTGTGAATATCTATCTATAGATAGGTCGAATCTTTGATCCTCAGATCCAGTCATAACTGTATAATATACAAAACATATACAAAATATGGATCACAGTCCATCAAATTCCCTAGATCTAAGCTGGACCACCCTGGTCCCCCCGGTCTCCCTGTACTCTGGCTTCTTCAGCCTCCTCGGCATCTATGTATACTAAAACTGCTCTGGCTACCCGCCTCAAAAGGCGTATCCAGACAGGTGGAACTCCAACCACAAACTCCTGCATGATGGCTGGGATGTGCTCTATCCGCAAGGTCGGTACTCTCTGGGTAAGCCTGGCCAGCTTTCCCTCCAAAACCCTAATAAGCCCCTGGTCTTCGCCTAAGACACGACGCACACACATGCATGGATGCCCTTGAGGGAAAACCGGTCCAATATCTGCATTTTGACATGTTTATAGGATTAGAACTCTTATACATATGTATATATCTCTATATTTTAAAATTCATAAAAAAATTAAAAACTTGAAAATTAAAAAATTACCTAGCTCTCCCCATGCTCCTCTTGGAGGGAGGACAAGGTCTGGGTCACCACGGAAATCCATCCCAGCATATGGAAACTGCTCCAGTGCTGGTAACTGCTGCTCCCACCAAAAGTAGAAGTCATCATCGTATACACTCTGCACTGAGCCACCTCCTCCTTAGTGGAGGAAGATATCTCCCCACCTGCTCAGCCTAGGCTGAAGAGGAGATCGGAATGGTAGGGGTATTGCAGGGCTCAATCTCGGCACTTTCTCGAAGAAGAAGGAAACTAGTATGCTAGAATACCCAAAGTTCTTCCTCCTTCCTCTCTTGCAGTCAGAGAGTTGCTTTCTCAAAATCAGGACAACTCCCGAACACCAATCATATAAAGCCCCTTGCATGCAATCCACTGCCAACCTCATTTGGTTTCGTGTAGCGAGATGAAGAGAAGATGATCTCGTAACCCTCACTGTGGTACTTGTCAGTACCTGTAAAGGAAGATCACGTATATGTGCAATAGGGATGCAACTCCCTCTCTTTTGGGTACTTGGTGCACAGTATATATCAATGTAGTTTTGGACACTTAGAGGATCACCGCCTCTGCCAGTGCCCTCCAAGTTGACTGGAGCTCCCCGTTGTGATAGACCGGCGATGAAGTAAATATCCTCTGAAGTAATCTCCAAGGATTCACCTTGAAGGTCAAACATGCCTAAATCATGGTCCCAGTAGTTTATCATGAACTCTAACAAGCAGACATTGGCCCGCATAGGTGATGTGCAAAAGAATTTCAACAACCCATTTGAACGTAAAAAATTCATAGTGGGGGCATCCTAGAGTGCTTCTTGATCCATATCCTCATGCTCAGGCTCCATCCATTCAAGCACCATCTTCACACCTAGCAAAACAATCATTGTGAACCTTTAGTGTCATATGAAAATTCAAGATTTTGACTCTATATATCTTTTTTCCCCTTCACGCAACATATGCGACTGTCTAGTTAGACATGTCGCGTACTATACGTGACTGTCCTTCAGGACAACCCGCGTACAGAATGCATGTACACGAGTTTCAATATAGCGAACCCGCGTACACATCGTGCCTTGCTTTAGGGTGCTCAAAAATATAAAATTTAGACTCAAATTTGAAATTTGCCAGGATCAAATTGAAGAGCTCGGGGTGTAGTCTTACCCGACACTTACGGAATTGGATTTCGTCCACCGGATTGTCCACACCGATCGAATGAAGGTAGAGGTAAAAACTTGCTTCTTATGGCTAAAATTCAAAATGGTGAGTTTTATTTAGTTTTTTGAACTATTTATAGAAATTATATTTCTTAAGTGGGTTTTTTGCCTATAGTTCATATTTTATCAAACTAATCCCATCTCTTTTTTCCTTGTAACAGGTTTTTCATCGTTCTAAAGTGTTTTTTGCTCATATAGGGTGATTTCTTGTCATTTCATATGCATTTTGCATCTATACTTAATCCATCTTAAACTTAGCAATCAACATTTTAACCACGAACTATGGTATTTTAAACCATTAGATCCTTGTCTTTACCATGGTTCTTCCGTGGATAGGGCCTTCCTCTCATGAGTATCCTCATTTAGAACCTATGTTGTCTTTCGATACTCATGCTGCAGCTATCTTAGGTATAGGGGAATCCTTTTAGCTAATTTTCATGCCAAATGGAGCCTCATTTTGGTCTCTTTTTACAAGCTATCCCTTTATAGGACTCCCCACCCTTATGGAGTTTGTTTAGGCCCAGGTTTGACTCCTTAAAACAGACTTGACTGTCGAGTTAACTTGTCCGTTCAAGCTCGTTAAGAATATGTGAATGGGCATCCACATTGGTGGTAGGTTATCTCTTTCTTGGACCATGTGGAATAACACGAGAAAGGATCAGTCTCTTTTCTACATAATTGAGAAGAGTATTCTCAGGCATAGGTTTATCACTTTTCCGAACCCGAGGGACTAAATTTACGGAAAAGGAACTCCCGGTATGAGCTTAGTTTTCTCTTTTTCGTGCTCTGGACCTAAACATGAAAAAGATTTCGAGTGTACTTTATGTCTTTGTCATGCTCGTTAAATACTAAATAACAAAGCATCGAGTTTATTGTTGTAAGCCCCATTTCTCGTACTCAAATGGATCTTTCAGAGTGATCTTGCTTTCCTTCACACTCGTAAAACACAAGCTTTATGTTGCTCTCGAAGGAGCATTGGGTAGGTGGTAATTTAACCTTTTTCGGACCTCCCTGACTAAGTACGAAAAAGGTTCACCTTTTCTTCTATGGAAGTTAAGAGAGTTCTTATGTGGTATGTTTAATAGTTTTTCGACCTCAGGAGACTAAATTGGATGAAAACTTTGGAGTTTTCAGACTCTCTAAATGTGAAAACACCAGCTGAGCATGTACTAGTTCGGGCTCATTAAATCCATGAATCAGTGACACTATCAAGCATTATTTCCTCTTCTCTTCAAGCTTGTTAAAAAATAAAGAGAGATCCGAGTTGACTTTCCTGGACTTGTTAAAATTTAACAGGGAAGGTAAGGAAGAAGTTTTCTCTTGGTTTTCAGTTAGTGGCAGGATGTCATCCTTGAACATAGCACTCTTTGTCTTTTCCGATACCCATGTCTCAGTGTTCACTTTCAGTTCAGCTATTCCTTCGAGTTTATTACTCCTCCTCTTATCAGTTCTACCTGGGGAATCTGATCATGTCTCCCACATGATAGATAAGTTTAGTTGTTCTATCTATAAAGTCAAAAGCTTCCTTGGGTCATCTCTGTGTCGTGCACACTGTTCAAGGACTTAACTCAATGTCTGATCTATATCCTAATCCCATCATTGTTGTATATGTTATCACTTGTGTCTCCCTTCCTTTACCCAGTTCCTAGTCACTCTTGTGATCCGTTGGAGGATCTATTGCCTTCCTTATCACAGTATGGTTCCGCATCAGTACTTTCTGATGACGAAGACCTAGAGTTTTGACGATCGTACCTCAGGATTCACTTTCATCATTGGTGAATTCCTTTGCTTCAGTTGTCAGTTATCACCTATTGATTGACAATCTATTGAATCCGCTCCATGTCCAACTTCAACCTACATCTATTCACATGGCTTGGATTGTACTGGTTCTTTGGGATTATTTATGAAGACCTTAGTTCCCTGTTTATGGACTAAGTTGCGCAATATTATGTTCTACCTATCTACACGGCTTCCAGATATTTGAAGACTCATCATTATTGTATATTGTGGCTTCGATCCACCTTTGTAATATACGTGGTCTTGTACCCGTACTATATGATGTACTCAAACATTGTAAAGGAGCTAGTGTTCCAGTATATTGAACATAGCATCCTCAAATATGATTTTGTATATGACATTATTATGTATTTGTTTCAGGTACTACCTCTACTCCATTGGATTTCTGAGTTCTCCAGAGATAGAGATTATAATGTATTTCGGCAATCGCTTCCCTTTGACCTCACACATTAGGGGGCATCTGTTATCAACCAAATGGCACTTCTCCGTCAGAGTGCCGACACTTCATATGTTGGAACACAAAAGGACACTTATGGATTGAAGGTTTCCTAAACACTTGTTGCAGCTGCAACATTTTCTCAAAATTCAAAAAAAAATTGGGACCCTCCATTAATTCATTTTGGCTAAGATTTTCGGTTTGCTTGATGTTTTGTGCAAAGATTACTTTTATGCCAGCAATGTTTCACTATTTGATTTAGTTTTTCCTTGCCATCAGAAATGTTTTGGACTTTTGACTCGAAAGTCTAGTCATCTGCACGCCCGCTGTTGCAGAGAAGCAACAAGAAGTCGGGTCCGATCCAAGATTTATTCCCTCCGATGCTTTTTTGTTTGTCTTAATCGGTGGCTTGTTGGAATACTGCCGAAACGTATTGTCTCTACGGTTTCCACAGTTGCGGATGATGCATTTTGAAGTTCCCCGATGATTGCATTAACCTTTTTCTATCCCGCCATTTCTATTTTGTAGATCCTTTGGATTTTAGCGTCCGTCATTGCGGCTTTGGAAAGCATTATCTTTCCGACGTAGATTGATTTTATTTTCCGTGTGACTGTTATTTTTGGCCGAAGCCATGTTTGTTTTTACTCCGATCTTTGCTGGTCTGCGGAACTTGGTTTCTCTTATGGTTTCGCCGTTGCGGCTCTCCAACTTTCTATTGCTCCGATGCCTTAGTCTTGCGAGCTCTGATGCGAGTGTTGATTTGTTTCTCTTCCGATGCCTTTGCAAACTCTGTGTCGTTTTATCATCTATCGTTGCAGAGGCAATGTTGGCTTGGTCATTGACCCCTTAGCCTTTTGCCACCCGATGGCTTTTTTCTTCTCGCCGATTATAGTCGACCGAGGCGTATATATAGTGGAGTTGGGTGGTTCATTATTTTATCATTTTTTTGGACTTTTCTCAAGCAGACCAGGATTCTTGCTATCAGTACCCTCGCTCCTAGGTGGCTCCACCGTGGAAGTTCAACAGTTTTCCTCCACCATTCATGCAACACAGTACCAGGTAGGCCCTTTTCCCCCTTTTCCGTTCCGTTCAATTGAACGAACTGTTTTGTTGTCTCCGCGGTTAGTGTTTTACTTGGGTTTCTGTCCCGGCCTATATATATTTGAGTTAATTAGTATGGCTGGTTGTTGGGGATGTTGTGGTTCTGACTCATCGTTCTCTCTCGCAGCCATTATGGTCTTACATCCTGCACTTGATGGTTGGGGAAACCGATGCAAACGGTCGTTACACTGTTCGCACCAGTTTTCCCCATTTTTCGTTCGCCCGCCCGAGGAGGGCTTTCATGGCTTTCCTAGGAAATGTCGGATTTGTTTCCACTGGTTCGGTCGCCCTCTTTTCTCAAACCGAGACCTTGATGTTGTTTTTAGTTTCCTGCTTAGCGTGACCCTGTTCACTATCAAATCCGAACCCCGAACCGGTCTAGGTTAGAGTGGCTTTTCCCAGTCAGACCGTGAGGTGAGCATTTACAGTCTCCTAGTGTGCTATTACTTGCGACGTCCTCACTTGGGTTTAGGCATCACTTAACGTTGTAATCCACAACACTGAGAGGGGGTTTTTGAGATTATTTTCTATTCAGCATTAAGGAGAGGATTTTTCATCGTTTAGAAAACCCATGCTTGTCTAAGATGATCTGCGAATGTTGGACTGAGCTGGTTTTAGTTTTTCGGCAGGAGCATTTGTTTTTGAACATTGTTTGCTCATTTTTCATAACTACACTTATGTTTAGCGCAGATGAGGTAAAACATTTATACTATTATCTTTATCTTTAAATGTTTTCTGGAAACAACCTAACATACATTTCTGTACATGGCAGGGAAATTCCTCAGAATTCAAAATGTCTAAGCGTTAGAAGAAGAAGGCTCCCACAGTTGAAGAGGAACCTGAAGTCGAAGTCATCACCAGAGTCGAATACACTTATGAGGACACCAAATGCGTAGTTGGTGTAGAGCCCGAATATCAATGGGGAGAAATCTACAGATTAATTACATGCCGAGAAGTACCTGATATAGGTTTTGAGGAAGAAAACATCTATGCCAACATAGAGAGGTCTTCATTAATGAAAATTGCTACTAGACCTGGACTCTTTCCATGCTCAGAGGTAATTGGGTGGATTCTGCCCAGGGCAGATGTGACCACCATGATTCTGGAAAATGTTGATAAACAGGGTTATGCTGCTTATATCCCTGGATATGTGGCTCTGGCTTACCACTTACCAGAAGCCTAGGTATATCTGACTGAAGACTGGCTGAAGGCCATCAGGATGGAACTAGTTGAGACACTGAAGAGGATGCTCATGCCTGGAAAAAACTTTAGAACTAGGCCGATTGGAGAATATTACAATGTGAGTCTAAGAACCGCTTATAGGTTCATCGCCCTGATGCTGAACAGGATCTTTAGGAGGGCCCACGGTAAAAGATTCAAATTAGAGTGGGTGCCTATCATTTTCTATGTTGCAACACAGGGGACCGTGTTCAACTGGGCCAACATTGTGTCCAATAGCCTCTCGGCCTGCATGGCATCAGCATTAGGAGGGGTGTCTCAAAAGAGATTAGAGTTCTACATGAGCTCCATACTGATTGATTGCATATTATGCAATCAACCCTTCCCCAACCTAAGGTGTATCTGGGATCGGGAAAGAACGTCAGTTTACTCAGCATACAAGCCACTATGGGCCCACAAATACCATAGTCACTACAAGGAAGTGTGTGAGCACTTCATTATGCCATTGTATACCCTGATTTTCTTGAAAGAGTGCAACTGCATGTCAGAGGAGGCATTGCAGGTGATTGAAGAGTATGCAGACTATTATTTGACTGAAGATGGACTATGTTTCAAAATATTTGGATGTTCAAGAGCACCCTCATTACTGCCTAAGTATGCCACAGACTATGTAGTCCACAAAGAGGCAGTTAGACAAGTATTTCTAGATGGCATAGGGAGTTTTCTATTTGAAAATAAGAAAACAACATACCCTCCTTTGCCATTCAGATTGGGAAGTTACAAGTTTACCAGGGTAAAGAAGGCCGATGAATTCATAGAGGAGTTGGAGAAATTCCATTTTGGGGAAATGCGTTTCCACAGGAATGACTCCCGGAATAAGGTTGCAGAGCACTGCAAAGAGGCGAATGTGCATTTTGAATACACTAGACACTGGGACAAAGAGGAGTCCATTTTCCACAGTGCATAGAACATGATGGCCTTAAGAAGAAGGTTTAAAAAGAAAATCACCACCAAAGGCGGAAAGGGATAGGACGAGTAGGCAAAGGACGAGGAGGAGGAAACCAAGAAGAGAAATGAAGAGGCTAGGAGGCTATCCCAAGAGGCCGAAGGCTAGCTAAAAGGAGAGGAGGAGGAAAAGAGAAGAGCTGCACAAGAGGCAACCAGAAAGGCAGAAGAAGCTGCCAAAAGTGAAGAAGAAGAAAGAAAAAGGAAGATAGATGAAGAGCTGAAGAAGCAGGAAGCAGAGAAGATAAAGCTGACACAGGCAGTGACAAAGCAATTAGCCTTTGACTCAGCCTACAGTCAGGCTCAGGACTTGGAAAACTCTAACATTCAAGATCCTGAAGCGCCTGTTGCTAGTACACCAGGACAGGCCATGGTCCCCACCCTTAGATTAATCCCATTTGAACAGAAGAAAGGGAAGGAAGTACCGGATTTTAATACTATCTTTTATGATAAAGAAAAGAAAAGGATAGTAAAGAGGACTGAGAGGAAGGTTGAAACCGAGGGGCTGTCTGGTAAAATGATAAATGATACAACTATTGTATACGGGATAGACAAAGACCCCAGGTTCACTATCAGAGCAGGGGCTGCATTGATCCATGCTTCTGAGGACAATGTAGATAAAATAATGACGGATCTTGAGCAGTCGAAGAAGTCTTCTTCTCAACTCAAAGATACGCTAAGAAAGGAAAGAGAGGAAAATAATAGGTTAAAGAGAAAGTTTGAAGACATACAAAAGGAAATCAAGTCTTCAAAAGCTGAACTTCAGGTCCTCTAGATAAAGAAGAGATCTATGGAGACCGCCCAAGAATGTCTGGAGAAAGTGCAGCAGGAATATCAAGAGTTGAGGGTAGAAAAGGAAAAGCTGCTAGGTAGGATAGGGGATTTGGAGCTGCAGAAGGCTACCTTGGAGGAAGGTGAAAGGCAATCTCAAGTGCAGAAGGAAAAACTTAAAGAGCAGATCACCTCGTTGACAATAGCTTTAGAAGAGGCCAGGGAACAACAGGTTAGTCTTCAACCTTTCAAGGAGCATTTTCTGGCACAAAGAAGCAGAATGCACCAGCTACAGATGGCCATTGAGGAAGAGCGGTGTAAGGTATTGCAGGTAGATAATCGGCTGGAAGAGATTTTGGAAACCTCTTCTTATTTTATTGATAGATCTCAGGACATCCTGGAAGTACTGACAGGAAGGATGGCAAGGTTAGAAGCTAATGAAGAAACTCCTGCAGAGTTACCCTCAAAAGATCAACAAGCCCTCAGGTAGGACTACGATTTGTTGGAGTTTTCCATCAACACAGCCGAAGAGTTCAAGAAGGTTGTTAAAAAGACAAGAGGGGCGTGTGCAGAATTCTTCAGGAGGCTTCTGATTACTTATAATCGATGCCAGGTAGAGGCTGAGCAAAGAATGGATGCTTTTCCAGACCACAGCCTGTTTTTGGAAATTTTGCAAAGAAGGTATCGTGAAGATGAAAAAAGGATACACCACATTAAAGATTTAGATGAACATGCCTAAGGAATGAGGTAGATCATTCCACGATTAGTGTGCAGCTGTTAGAAGACCAGCTTCGCCTAAGTGCAGCCATGATAGAAGTCATCAGAAACTAGGCTGCAAAATTCGAAATAAATATTCGATTCTTGGAACCTTCTGAATTTGAAAGTATTGCTTTAGAGGCTTTAGCATGGAAGAAATTTTTGAATAATCAAGCGGGGCCCTCCTCATGAACATTTGTTCAGTTTTGTAATATTTTGTAAATTTTATAAACACTTAGTGAAAGTAAATTTTTGGGAGGCGAAGAGTTGGGGAAGCCCAAGAGTCATTCGTGGGCAGCCCAACAGTCTTGTTCTTTTGTATAAATATAGAAGATTTAGATGAGAGAAGGAATTTTTCCCAGTTATATTAGTGAAGACTCATTGTAAGAAGAATTATTTCCTTTTGCAATAGAGAATTACAGTTTTCCTGTTGGAGAAAGCTTGGTGGGATGTTCAAATGTTATGCTATGGATTTATTGAAGAGGAACTATTTCGTTTTCAGCTTTATGTTCATTAAATGTGAGATTGTTCTAACTCTTAGGACCTATGTTCTTGTCTGAATGATTTCTGGTTCATTTTATGAAAATTACCACCATGAGTAATGAATGTTGTTCATAAGCAATTGGCTATCTGGTTGTCTAAATATCTTTAATTGTTCATGTGTTTTGGAAGAAATATTAGCTATCTGAAATTTCTCTTTATAATGCATGCACAAGATACATTACTCATTAATAAGTGACAATCTTGCTCCCTAGGGATAGGTAGGTAGTTAGATTTAATTTCTTGCTGTGTGTGTGATTTAGATGCATGAGAGTTTAAGATGAGAGGTAAAAACCTGCACATCACATTGTGAATACTCCTTGCATTCTATATCAATCTGCATGTTAAATAGGCACTTGCATATTATACTTAAAATAAAAAATAGAAAAATATATACGGTGGACCGGGCCGCAACCGGTAAAACCTCTTATTTTGGTTACTTGACCTACGGTAGTCGGACCACAAACCAGACGGATTCCCTACACCAAACAGTCATGGGCTAGTTGGGAACGTTGACTGGGGAGAATCCCTTGTTGTTGTTGCCTGCGATTTTCCAGGCCTCAACAACACTATAGATGGGCATGACATGAGATGCATTCACTATCCACCCAGCTTGCCATTTTACCTTTTTATATGTTGATTACTATACGTGACTCTTTCCACAGCAACTCACGTACGTACGCGACTATCTCCATAGCATATCGCGTACTGTACGCGAGTATTGTCATTGCAACTCACGTACGGATTTGTACGCGGGTTTCTCTTATAGCAACTTGTGTGTCATACACGGGTTTCCAGTATCAATACTCACGTATGCCTCCATTTGACACTAAAAATAATATAATGTGATTAACAGAGATTTGTTAAGCCCTAATCATTAACTATCTTAACTGTCTCAACCTCCTCAACCTTCGAAACGACTCTATTTCCCTAAGTATAAATAGAGGCCTTGGGGAGGGCATTAATCAATGACACTTGGAGACAAAGTTATGCTGGTGGTATATCTTCAGAAGTCTTTGGAGCAGCAGAACTCAGAATCCTTTGGTTGCAGAGGAGTCCTTGTTTCAGGTGTTGGGTTGTACACTTATCTCATTCACTATTGTTGATAAAGAGAATCCTTCTTCCAACTTTGTGTTGAGTCTCTTTCATGTATCACGGTTTGATGAATATTTATGATTAAGCACTCTATATATTGTTTATCTAACTTGTCATATATACATGTATAAGATTGTACTTGAAGGATTTGCTCTTTGTAGGTGAAGGAGGTGCATCCCTGAAAGCTTTGGAGAGTAGCAGAGCGGGAGAAGACAAAGCTTGGATCAACCGTCGTTAATCAGGTGAGTCCATCATATCTTCCTATTTCCTTTCTATACTTTAAAGCTGGTTGTCTGCAAGTTTTAAGAGTAAGTTGGTAACCCCAGACACTCGGTTATAAGGGTATTTATTCATGAACAACACATATCTCTATGTAATTTCAACTCTGTCTGAGTGTATGATTTTATGGCTTGAATTCTTGATTAACCTCTGTTAATGGTTGATAGGTTTGTGTGTGTCGTATTCTGAATTTAGGGATTTTGAGAGTGGAAGGTTACATATATTGGTTGATGGATCTCTATGCATGAAATGCATGAATAAATCCTATGTCATCGATCACTGATAGGATCGATGTTCCCTTGTAAATGTTCTACAGAGGTGAAGTTCATAATTGAACCAAGACAAGCTCGGTGAAGTTGGACAAAGATCGATTGATCGATGCTCTGATCAATCAACATAGATTTGTAGATTTCACAGTTAAAATTGGAATATCCATATTAAAGGAGAAAGGATGGATCAATGGTGGGAAAAGATTCACAAATTGAACCTATATGGGAGATAAGTGATCCGCAAAGTCAAAGTGAAGTTCCGCGGGTGATAGCAGATCGACGGATGAGATCAAAGCCGCAAGAGATCGACAACTCTCGAAAGTTGCAGAAATAGATTTGCGAAAGGAAATTACAGAAGCCTATTTTGGGAAAAGTTGAAGGCACGTCCGCAATCTACAATCTACAACCCGACTGCGGAAAGAGACTTGCGGAAGAAAAAATTTGTGGAAGCCTAGTTCTGGGAAAATTAGGAAGGTGGATCTACAATCTGCATCTAGTTGCAGAAAGAACCATTGAGGCCGCATGATTACGGAAGTCAGTTTTTGGAAAAGTGGGAATTGCATACCTGCAATACACAATCCACAATTGTGGAAAGGTTGCTGCGGAAAATAAATTGCGGAAAACTCAATTGTGGAATAAGAGTTGCAGATCGAATTAGTTGAGGTTGATTTAGACACCCAGAAGAAATGTTTGGCTGAGAAGCCAAATTTAGAAGTTTGCTAAATGTAGAGCAAACTAAATCCTGGGGAAAGCAGTCGAGATATGGCATTTTAGGGTTCCCCTCTGCATCATGTGGTATCAGAGAAAGAAGATATTGTAGGTTCAGTGGTCTGCATAAAGTGAGATCTAAGAGTATAAGTTTGATATGTTTTTATGAGTACTCATATTGATACCATCAAGTGGTGTTCGAGTAGAAAATAATTTTGCACGAATGTAGCAAAGTATAGAAGATTCTGCGTGAAGATGTTTAAAGCTTAGATCGGATCTGAGAGGTAAATCAAATTCTGCTTTTCAATTTATGTTAAAGTTGAAGACTAACAATTGTATTGAGAGTGTTAGTCAGGTGAGAGTATTCAGAATTGATTTAAATCAAGAATTGTAGGCAAGGGAAATGTTTTCAGCCAACTATACAAGTGGAAAAGTCTTAAAGGTATGGACTGCTTGATGTTTTATTTAACTCTAGTTATAAGAATTTATTGAAACAAATAGGAAAGGTTTGACAGTAGCGATGCCAACTAGAGGATATTATCAAGGATAATTGTATTCTTAATGAAGAGTTTGTAAACTCTTAGAGGAAAGAGAAAGCAGTGGCAGAACCTAAGGATCCAACAGAGGTGGACAAGAAAGGGAACAAGTTGAATGTTCTAATAGGAGAAGTGGATCTGCAGAAGCCAAAAGGAGCAAAGAAGTTGCTCAAAAGGTTCTAGAGGGGAAGAACCAAGGATGCCAAAAGGACAAGCTGAAGGAGAGATAGCTTGTTGAGGTATAGTAGCAGGTACAAAAATTTGTTGAAGGTGAAGGCTTAGCTACAGCCCACAAGTGAACAAGATGAAGTTCAAAGAATAAAACAAGATGGAGATGATGACTACTGGAAGTCATTGCAAAGGTTCAAAGAAAATCTACAACAGAAGAAAATTTGTCAAGGCAAAAGACATCAATAGGATGAGTCAAGAAGAGTATGATAGAGAATTAGTTGACATAGGATTGAAGTTATTCATTTGGATATTCTATTACAGATAGAGGACCAAAGGTATGGTTGGATCATGAAAAAGAAGGTAAGATGGCACCCACTACAGGTGAAGCTACACCAATGGATGTTTGCTAGATTAAAGGAATAACTCAATATAGTTGAGTTTGAGATGGATGTTTTAGTATGTGAACTAGAACATGGCCCATTGTTGGGAGAATATGTAAGTGAGGATGCAAAAAAGGAGAGACTAACTAAAAGTCTCATGGATTCTGTAAATAGTACAGATCAACTTATGGAGGATATGTCTGTGAGGCCAAATGAGACTAAGAGGTCTTATGTTTTTTTAGACTAGTGATTTGTTTGTGATTATAGGTTTTGTTATAGATGATAGCCAGTCTTTTGAAACTGTCTTCAAATTTGATGAAGAAAGTCTCTCAAATGAGGAAAGGTCTGAAGTATTGCAACAAAAGGAGTTGATTGATGAGTTGCTTTATGGAGGAACACAATCAATTGGAGATGATATGAATATGAAGGAAGAAAAATAAATGTGCAAAGACATTTCTATAGAAAAAATCAGAATTGCATTCTGATGAAGGAAAACGTTGAACAATCACCTTGGACTATCATAAAGTCCGAAGAAAAAGAAGATGTGATTTCCAAAAGCATGACAATAGAATATAATTATGTTGTAGTAAGAGGTGAGATGGTATCCTATGAATATTGTATGTAGCCTATAGATCACACTATTGAAGAAATTGACGAGGGTGAAAGTTTGATGTTATGTTCAACCAAACACAAAGGGAGGATGCCAGAGAAAATATCAACAGGGGCTTCAGAGTCTCATATTTTTTAAACTGATTTTTGTTGTGTTTGCAGGTATTGAAGAAAGTGAAGACAGACAGAGGAAGAAATTTGTCATCACAAAGGCAGAGACCATATTGTCTCAAAAGGGTGATCAATACCTAGAAGAACGTGTTGTTACAGAGTTGGCTAATGACGACAAAGATAAGATTTCTAACCTTAGAAAGTATTATGAAGAGTTAGAAATGTTGAAAGATCGGTTGATAGGTATGTGTGTGTCATATTCTAAATTTAGGGATTTTGAGAGTGGAAGGTTACAAAGATTGGTTGATGGATTTATGTGCGTGAAATGCATGAATAAATCCTATGTCATTGATCACTGATCGAATCAATGTTCCATTGTAAACATTCTATAGAGGTGAAGTTCATAATTGAACCAGGAAAAACTCAGTGAATTTCGATAGATATTGATTGATCGATGCTTTGATCAATCGACATAGAGTTGCAGAGATCATAGTTAAAGTTGGACGATCCATATTAGAAGAGAAAGGATGGATCGACGGTGGGAAAAGATTCATGAATTGAACCTGCACGGGATATAAGAGATCCACAAAGTTAAAATGAAGTTCTACAAGTGATAGGAAATTGATGGATGAGATCAAAGCCGCAAGAGATCGATGGCTCTCAAAAGTTGCAGAAATAGATTTGCAGAAAGAATTTGCGGAAGTCTACTTTGGGAAAAGTTGAACGCACATTCACAATTCGCAACCTGACTGTGAAAAGAGAGTTGCGGAAGAAAAATTGCGGAATCCCAATTATGGGAAAAATGGGAAGGTGGATTGGCAATCCGCAATCTGATTCCAGAAAGGATTGTTGTGGCCGCATGATTGTGGAAGTCAGTTTTTGGAAAAGTGGGAATCGCATACCCGCAATCCATAATCCGCAAATGCGGAAAGGAGCTTGCTGAAAGGTTGTTGCAGAAACTAAGTTATGGAAAACTCAATTGCAAAATTGAGTTTGCGGAATAAGAGTTGTGGATCGAATTAGTTGAGGCTGATTTAGACACGCGGAAGAAATATTTGGCCGAGAAGCCAAATTTAGAAGTTTGCTAAATGTAGAGCAAACTAAATCCTCGGGAAAGCAGTAGGGATATGGCATTTTGGGGTTCCCCTCTGCATCACTTGGCATGTTAAATAACCTTTGCAATTAATTCATAGTGAATTTTGTGGTCCTATTGAAGTTCCATCTATATCTCATGCAGTTTACTTTCTTGCTTTTATTAATGACTTTAGTAGAAAATATTGGGTTTATTTTTTGAAAAATAAAACGAAACATTTGTGAAATTTCAAGAATTTAAATCCATGGTTGAGAATGCATCTAGAAAATGTATTAGAACTTTGAGATCTGATAATGGGGGGGGGGGGATTTTGTTAAGAAAGAATTTGAGGCATATTTATCTAAACATGGAATTCAACATCAAAAGATTGTTCCATATACACCTTAAACAAAATGGTGTTGCTGAAAGGAAAAACAAAACTTTAGTTGAAATGACTAGATGTATGCTATATTCTAAAGGATTTCATAAGAAATTTTGGGTGAAACCATCAGTAATGCTAACTTTATTTTAGATCGAGTTCCTACAAAAGCTATTAAGCATGTTACCCCTGAGGAAAAATGGAATGGAATAAAACTGAATATTAGCAATCTTAAGGTGTTTGGTTGTGAATGTTGGGCTCATATTCCTGATGAAAAACAAAGAACGTTAGAACCCAAGTCTCACAAGTGTATATTCATTAATTATGATGAGAATTATAAGGCTTACAGGTTGTTTGATCCTTGTAATCCAAGTGTCATAATCATAAGAGATGTTCAATTTCATGAAGTCTCTCCACCACCTCAGTCTGTAGAACCTCATATTACCCTGAATTTGTGAACATCATGTATGACTCCTATCTATGTTATTCCTTCTTCCAAATATGTACCTATTGTTGACCTTAGTTCATCCTCTTCTTCAAGTATTACTCATGAATCTAATGAATCTCATGAAGTACCTTTTGTTGCTTCTCATCTTCTTGTCTGGGCCTATAAAACTCTTGAATCTGCAGGTAGTGAGGTCAGTAATTTGTCACAATCGTATCTTCTTGTTTAACTTCAAGGAGTATATCTGGCTTCCATGTTGAAGAAATGAATGTATGGATATAATAATTTTATAGATGATTTACAAATGAGTAGGCCACCTTTTAAATAGGGTTGGCCATTTACATGGAGGGTCACGTCCTCATATTTTCAATTAATGTTTCATTAATTATCCTAAACTATTATTAATTATTAATTATTAATTTATTTTATGTTTATCTTCGTAACATTTCCTCCCCTTAGGAAAGTTTTGTCCTCGAAGCTTGATTTTTATGATGTCGTTATTCACTTTGATTTTGTGTCGGTATCAAAATCAGATGAGATTTATTTTGCGGAGACTTGTACTTATTTTCCATTGATGATTTTGCAATGTACTGTTTGACGGTCCCCACATTTATGGCCCAGAATGCAGTTATCACCGCAATGAGGACATGTGTTTTTTCTTTCTATTATCAAAGTAATTGTTAACGTTTTCGACCTATTTTTAACTTCATAGGAATATGATTGAGGTTTGTGGCATTAATGACTGGGTGACCAATTATTTCCACAATATCAACATTATATCTCTTTTTCTTATTGATGATTGTTATCGCCTCTTGTTTTTATTCCTTCCCATTTGTGTTATGTTGCTTTTGCTTTATGTCTTGCCACTTCTACGTTTGGTATGTCATGTATCTATAACTCTTTTTGGAGGTATGGATTAAGACCTCCTAAATAGATTCCGAGTCATTGTTTATCAAATAACCCAAATACTCGTGTAGATAGGGATTTCCACTAATGTTTGAATTCCTCAACGCCTTCATCGTGTTGTAATCTGGTAAACTTTATAAAAAAAATCATCTTTTGCGATTCCTTGAAACCTTTTAAAAAAATCACTTTTGAAAAAGTTCCAGGTGTAGGAAATACTATCTCCATTCAACCCCAATTATAGGCATACCCTTCCATATGCATTATTTAAGCATATTTCACCCTCTCTTCGTCAGATGTAATATTGTAGATGTTGAAGTGCTCCTCTGCTTTGTTTAACCAGACAACACATTAGTCTTCACTTCCATTGTATTTTGACAACTCTATTTTTTCCTTAGGTGGGCTCACTATGTAAGGATGATATTGGTTTCTTTTTGCTTTACCGATGGTGGTTTAGAGTTACTAAATGATGTAACCAGCATATTTAAACTCCTTTGTTGTTTGCGGCGATTTTTAGCCTTTACCTTCTCTACTATCTTAATGATATCGTAAATTTTGTTGTTTAATTGTGCCTCCATATCTGGAAGTACTTTTGTTTCAATCTCTTGTTTAAGTGTTGCATTGTTAATCTTTATTTCTTTTTCCCAATCTTATTGATTCTCGGCGAGTGTTTCTTGTGTGGAAACATGAGATGAGGCATCTAACATGTATGGTCTACTAACATGGTTTGTACTAGGCATTAGTTTTTGTAGCACTTCCATTAATGCATTATGGTTCTACGTCATGGTGCTCAAGTTCTGTGTTATGGTGCTTATGTCTTGAGTCATGGCACTCATTTTGTCATCCAAGTCTTTTTGTTTCTCATTCATGATGTATAGTTTGTCATCAAGTCTTCTTTCTAATAATAGAACAACTTTGTCTTTCGTTTCTTTCTTAAGCGTTGCATTGCTATTTTTCATTTCTTCCTTCCATTTTTTTTGGTTGGCGATGAGGGCCTTGATGTCCTTCTCCAATTTCTCAATTTGGGCATTTAACTCCATCATCACGCTTCTTAGGTGCGGGGGTGAGTAATTAGACACAATTTTGTTTAATTTAAGGTAGGTAACAACCCTTCTTTTTTTGTTGGTTTAAGATAATTATTATAATAATTTAACTTGTAAGGGTTGGTGGACGAAAAGAAAATAAAAGCATAATTATAATAATAATTATTAATAAAATAATAATATTATTATAACTTTATTATCTTATTAAAATATTAATGAAAATAAATAAATATTAATATAACAATGTTAATATTATTATATTATATTACTTATTTTTATTAAGTTTAGGGTTTGGAGTGATGACGTGGAGCTGGAGGTATGGCGACAAGGGGTTTGGAGGCATGGTTGTGGTAGAAGGCGAGGGCACACGATGCGTGGGATGGAGCGGAAAAGAAGGAGGGTTGAGGGTTGGTAGGGAGGAGGGCATGGAGGAGGTGGCACAGGCGGAGAGGATGGGTGCTGGTATGAGATCAGGCATCACATAGTAGCTAATGGGGGTGGAGAGGAGGGCGAGTGACCGAGCGTGTGTGTGGGGGGGTGGCGCTCGCACGACTCGCTAACTGGGAGAAGGGAGACAAGGGAGCATGGAGGGAAGGTGCAGGGGGGTAGGTCGCTGAGGTGGAAAGTGGCAGGAGCTGGCATGCAGGGATGCTGGGAGGAGGTGGGGGTGGAAGAAGCAAATGTGAAGATGGCAGTGCTGGGGTTGGTGGAATGGTGGACACAGACGTAGAGTGGGTAACACAGGGATGGAATGGGAGAACATGAGGGAGAAATAGAGAGCTAGTGGAGAGAAGGGTTAAGGTTGGCATGAGGTTGAAGAGGAACATGGAGGATACGATGATGTAGGAGACGATAGGGATATTGGTCAAGCTGGAGTGGAGGGAGGACGATGGTGGTAGGAGTGCAGCAGAAAAAGCGAGAAGGAGCGATGTATGGAGTGAGCTGATGATGGGTGATCCAAAATTGAGATCAAAAGTGGAAGGAGTCGAATCCGAGCTCATGGGAGGAGTAATCGCCCTGATACCAATGTCACAACCATATCCGATTGTTTGACTTCAAGCATTGTATCCGACTTCCATGTAGAAGAAATGAATGTATGAATATAATAATTAATAATTTGACGGTTGATTTACAAATGATTAGGCTATCTTTAAATAGGGTTGGACATTTACATGGAGGCTCACGTCCTCATATTTTCAATTCATGTTTCATTAATTATCCTAAACTATTATTAATTATTTTATCATTTTATTTTCTATTTTATCTTTGTAACATAATCCTTCTGAAACTCGTAGAACTAGATCTAGCTTTGCTATTATGACCAAAGTTTTGGCTGCAGACGATCCTACTTCTTATGCTCAAGCTAAGTGTAAGCCTCATTGGTTACAAGTTATGTTTGTTGAGTATGAATCTATTTTGAGAAACGAGACTTGGTCTCTTGTTCGTCTTCCTTTGGGAAAAAATTTAGTTGGTTGTAAATGGGTTTATAAAACTAAGTTCACTACAGATGGACAGATTGAAAAATATAAAGCTAGATAAGTTGCAAAAGGTTTTAATCAACTTGATAGAATTGATTATAATGAAACTTTTGCTCTTGTTGCTAAAATGAACACAATAAGAACAATTTTATCTATTGCCGCATCTTATAAATGGGAATTGCACCAAATGGATGTTAAAAGTGCTTTTTTAAATTGTGATATTAATGAAGACATTTATATGCAACAACCTCTTGGTTTTGTTTATGCTTAATCATCAAGTTTAGTATGCAAATTACACAAGTCTTTATATGGTCTCAAACACACACCTAGGGATTGATATGATCAAATTGATGCATATATTCTTGACTAATGGTTTTAAGCGGTGTATATCTGATCCAAATCTGTATGTTAAGAACTTTGGTAATAATGTCCTCATTATTGTTTTATATATGGATGATCTTATTATCACTCGCATCGAGCTTGTTTAAATTCAAAATATGAAAAGTGATCTTCAAAAGCATTTTGAAATGACGGATCTCAATATATTGCACTACTTCTTGGGTCTTCAAATATGGCATATGGAAGATGGTATTTTTCTCTCTCAGCCTAAGTATGCGATAATTTTATTGGCTCATTTCCATATGAGTGACTATAAACTTGCTCTTATGCAATTTCAATTCGGTATATAGTTAATTGTTGAGTGTACCACTCCTCTTGTTGATGCTACTCTTTATCGTCAGCTCGTAGGAAACTTGATACACTTAACTCACAACAGACCAAACCTCTCTTTTGTCGTCAGCATGGTTTCTCTATTCATGAAAAAAATTTAGGAAATTCATTGGAAAACATCGAAGAGAATTCTGAGATCTTTACAGGGGACATTACATTATGGTGTCTTTTATTCAAGCAGTGATACAATTTCACTATCGGGTTATATAGATTCTGATTGGCCAAGTGACAATTCTGATCGACGATCAACTCCTGGTTGTATATTTCAACTTCGTAAAGTTCTGATTTATTGGTCCAACAAGAAGGTGAAGACTCTTTCTTTATCTTCGTGTGAAGCAAAGTATAGAGCAGTCAAAGAAGCAACTACATAAGTAGTTTGGTTACGGCGTGTTCTTATCGAACTTGGTCTGGTTCCGAAATCATCCACTATGTTGAAATGTGACAATCAGGGTGCAATTCAACTCATTTACAATTCAACATATCACTCTAAGATGAAGCATCTCAACCTTGATGCTCAGTATATTCGAGGTCTTGTGGCAGATGGTATTCTTTCTCTGGAGTATTATCCTACCGAGCAGCAGGCCATTGATATTTTCACCAAATCATTGATAAAAGTGAAGTATGTGCATATTCGTTCTTTGCTCGGGATGAGGTAAGTTGTCATTAAGGGGGAGCAATAATGACTCCTTCCTTGCTTAGTGTTAGGGTGGGTTGTTCTCCCAACCATTATCAAGGGGGAGAGTTGGAATATTATATTCCTTGGAAGGTAGTAATGTATTTGTATTATGTTGGAAGTTGTCCACAGTCTTATGTAAAAGAGTTATACATTATATCCCATATTTATTATGGTAAAGTATACTCTTGATATCCATTGTTATATAAAGAGGTGTTATCTTGGAGAATTATATCATCTCACATGCAATATATGAGAGTAATTTCTCTACATCTTTGGGTATATAATAGGGTCAAGGGAGTCTCTTTAAATATATCATCATATCATCTTATGATACATCTTGAATGTTCTAGAGAAATATCTTGTATATCGTATTCGGATCAGTGATCTCTTTGTAAGGTTGAAGAATATTTATGGAGATAATAGAAGACAACCTTCTTGTGGACATAACCTAATTGGGTGAACCACATATATATAGTGTACTCTTACCTCTTTTCTCTTTTTGCTTCTTATGTTTGATATATTGTTGGTTTCTTAGATAAATATCTAGTGTAGTTAATCTAATATTCTAACAATATCTAACATAATCTTTAAATGGTGAAAGTGATCTTCTTTGTTTTTATTGAAAACTTATCATAAAAAAAAGACAACAAACTTACCAATATAATGCCGAAGCATAGTATTCATCAATCACATGAAGGTACTAAGTGCACTAGACAACCCAAATGGCATCACCATCCATTCATATAGTGCATTTCTAGTCTTGAATGCATCTTCCATTAATCTCCTTCACGAATTCAGATCTGGGGGTATCCACTTTGCAAATCAATTTTACTAAAATATTTAGCTATGTCTAGCACATCCATCATTTCATCCAAGCGCGATATAGGAAATCGATATTTGATGGTAATTTTATTGATTTCTCTAATATTTGTGCACATCCTCCACGTATTTTGTTTTTGAGTCAACAATGTTGGTACAACACAGGGACTCATTCTTTCTCTTACCATACCTTTCTTTATAAGCTCTGTTACTTGATGGTTGAGCTTTGCATGTTGTGTAGGACTCATTATGTAGGCTTCTTAATTAGGCAAATATGATCACGGGATTAGATCAATGTGATTTTGAATATCCCTCTTTGGTGGAAGGCCATCAAGTAGTTCATTAGTGATAACATCAACATATTCTTCTAGTAACTTGGCCACTTTAGTATGTATGGGTATGCCTTACTTAGATCCTCTTAGCATTATTAATGCATAGCTGAATCTTGTTTCCTTCATTTATTTAACAACCTCTTTTTCTAACAACATATTTTCAACTTTCCCTTCATCTTCAAGGGGCAATAAGACAACTTATGTTCCATCCTTCCAAAAGGTGTAGGTATTATTTCCTCCGTCTTGTATGACTTTCCTGACATATTGCCAAGGCCTCACCAATAATAGATGGCATGCATCATTGGAATGAAATCATGCCATACTCCATCTTTATAAGTCTTTCCAATGGAAAAATTGATTAAACATATTTTATTAATGGTGACTTCATTCCCTTGTTTAAACCATGCAATTCGGTAAGGATGGGGATGTGTTTCACAACACAATTTAAAATTATCTACCATTTATTTGGAAATGATATTCTCACAAATACCACTATCTACAATAAATTGGCATACCTTTCCCCCATACCTGGTTTGAAAAATACTTGTCTGCAGCCACAATCTTAATTGTCGTTGCTTTGTATTTGCTCATTTTCAGGAATTACATTGACCTTCATATCACGAGATTCCCCCATATCATGCGGGACTTCAGATTTAGCTCCTCCTTCTTCATTCTCTGCTTTTACCAAGTTTAAACTAGGTTGTTGTCCTTGGTTTGGATCTTGCATGTTGTAATTTGAGCATTCAAATGCTCAATGACCATATACATTATACCTAAAACACCAATAAGGTCTTCCTCTGGCACCATTGTAATCTCTACCCCTTTGAAATCCTCTTCCTCTTGGTTGGTTCAGGTTATCTTATCGAGTATCTTATTTTTTTAGCTCCAAGCTGGGATGATTCGCCTCTTGCATAATTAAAACCACCCCGTGCAGCAGATGAGGTGACCCTCTTTGCTCCTCTATTTCTTTGAGAAAATTGTCGATTTTGTTTTTCCTTAGTTTTAAAGGCTAACTGGTGTGTCTCCTCCACACTACGAACCATATGCATGCTTAATTAATCTTGAGTAGACAATTTCAAACAATTCACATACCTTGCAGCCAGTTTCTGATCAGTTTCTTGGTGATCCACACAAATGGATAACTGATAAAACTCATTTGTGAATTCCTCCACGGTGGATAGGTTTTGCTTCAAGTTCTTACAGGTATAAAAAAAGGTTTGTGCATAGTCCAATGACAAGAAAACCTCTCACAATTTTTTTCCCTCTTATTCCCGGTCTTTATTTTGTCTTTTCCTTTTTTTGTTGTCTTTCTGCACATGATCCCACCATATCATGGTGTGACCCTTCAACTTTGTGCATGCAAATTTCTTCTTCTTTTCTTCTGTCATAGACTTCCATTCAAAAAAAATTTCAATGGAGTTTAGCTAATCTATCAACTCCTTCGGTTTAAAACTACCTCCATAGTCTGAAACTTCCATTTTGATCCCATCATTTCTACCTTCTAGAGCCTTAAGCATAATTTCTTCTAAAGGTATGTGCTATACTTCTTCTTCTTCATGTTATGTATGTTGATCTCAAACTCTTTGGTGTGTTTCCTCATCGGGTGTTTCTCTTCATATTATCCTTTGATTAACCAACACGTTTTTAATATTTTCTACTTGCCTTTAGAGGTTTTGCATATCTCTATGCATATGAGCAAGACCTACTCTTCCTCTTCCTCTCCCAGCCATCTTCCTGCTCTTATACTAGATACTATATCCAATAAGCTTTGATTCAATTCACAAGATCTACAAACCATGCAAACACATGAGAGTGGAAAAACTAACGATCTTTTTTTATTCAGTCTTCATCCTAACTATTACAATGAAGGTCCAACCCTTTATAACTACTATTTGAGATTTTCAAAATATGCAACTTTCAAAAAATTGCTACTTTGAACAAATTCTTGCATGACTCTAAAAATGAACACTAACTATAAGATAACTAGAGCGACACTAGTTGTTCACTCGCTTTTCTAATTAGGTTCATAAACTGACAGATAATTGTTTATTACAAATTAAAAAAAAATCACGCAAAAACACTAAAACCCCAATTTGAGGCCTAATATGAAGGAATTTGACCCTGGAAAGGGGGTGAAAAAAAATCCAATCAGAAGGATCTGATCGGTCACTACAGTGTACACTTTGAAACACAACTTCTTGTTAAAGTTTAGCCCAAACTAATAACCAAGT
Organism: Pseudotsuga menziesii; assembly: GCA_001517045.1. Lineage (NCBI taxonomy): Eukaryota > Viridiplantae > Streptophyta > Pinopsida > Pinales > Pinaceae > Pseudotsuga > Pseudotsuga menziesii. The sequence continues at coordinate 26,151 of LPNX010322768.1, forward strand.
CAAAAGTTATGACCTTTGGAAATCATTGCATTATTTATTTATTTTATCTTTGTTTTTTCCTTTCAGCCTTCAGAAATCCCTACATCATATTACAATGAATAGATGTGTAACCCAATGGTATAACACATTAATAAAACCATTAGATCCAACCACAATATTTAATTTTATTTTTTTTGTAAATTAGATGATCCTTCTATTGTCGATAATANACTAGTATTCTCCTTCGAAAGGAAATGAGACAATACCAGAGTGATTGTGAGTTCTTAAGAAGTCTTAGAAATGTATCTTCCATGAAAACAAGATATATCATCATTGACCAAAGTTTTAAACATAAAAAAACTAGGACAGAGACACTTGAAAAACAAAATCAATCAACAGACTGCTCATGAGGCTCGAGCTTAATGCCCAACCTCTTGGAAAGCTCAACTTGATTGTATAGAATCCTTTGCAAGAGTAGCATCGTTTTTTCCTATTGAAGCAAAATTTCCCCATGTTGAGCATCATTTTCTGCTAATGTTATATCAAGTATCATCTTCTATGACCATTGCAACTCCAAGGACTTTTGATAGAGGGAGAGGCGGCCTCTAGAAGAACCAGGATTCAGGACTAAGTCCTTGAATTATTTTTTAATTTCCTCTGGTCACAAGAAAATTCTTTCCATTTCATCCTCCCTCTCATCACACTGGATGGTGGCTTGGAACGAACCAGGGATTTCTCTTTTGTAATGTTCAACCAATTGTTTCTGAATCGAGAGGGGCGGGTTCAAAGGTTCCGACTTACTAGTCTAGGAAGGGAAAGAGGAATGGCGGGAGTGCTTTCTAGGAGGCATAATTTTAGACAGGAAGGCGATCTCAAGAGAAAAATAAAATATTGGGGATGGGTCGGGTAGAGACTGGGAACACGGGCAGATGCGCTTGGAGGAGACCCAATAGGGTTGAGCAAAAGAGCCCAGAATGTCAACGGTGCAACATAATGGGAAGACCTTGTCACCCAGACAAGGAGGTGGTAAAGACACAGAGCTTGAGTGCTCCCGTTGCGGTGACTTAAAAAAACAACATAAGGAGGTCGAGTCTTACCTGGGAAATACCAGGAATGGGTGAAATCGTAGTTCCAAATCGCAGTGAACATAGGACCGCTTTGCTCACCAGGATCGCACCACCCCACAACAAGTAGGAACGAAATTGATCAAGCCTTTTGCATGCATCTGCGACGTAAATGCTCCACAGGGAGCTTCAAATATATGGGCTGAGGATAGACAAGACTCAGAATGTCCCTCCAGCGGAGAGGGCGAGTCTCTTTAAATCCCAACGGAAGAGAATTATGAAAATGCATGCTGGAAATCCTCCAGTCGCTCCACCATATCATCCCTGTCAAGGAAATGACTGCCCTAAACCCTTTCATGATTGTCAAGCCTCCTGCATTTGTACAAAACCTCTTCCAAAATGGAGGCTTCCACCGTCATTTGCTGAGAGCTCGAAATGCAATTGTGTCCTTTGCAATCGACGCATGGGAGAGATTCTTTACTAATGGAGGTCGGATGTGGGAGATGAGGTGGTAGCACAGGGGACAGTCAGTCCTGCCATGTGCCTCTCTTCCTCCCCCTCAAGCAAACACTTGTTCGCCCGTCATGGGGAGATTCAATTTAAAATATTATATTATAATAAAAATTAATTAATTTTATGATGGCTAATGGAATAAAATAAAATAAAATCAATTGACTTAATTGTACAGTGCGAGGCATACATAATTCATTCACGGTATTGATTTTTTGTTAAAAACTGCTCTTCAATGTTTTTAAACAATAAACCACACTGGTGCTCTGATATGAAATAAACACCTTGATGCTTATATTGGAAATTACATCGGTGCTTTGTCAAGTAAACACGAACCACAAATACTTCCTAGTGCATTTGTTTTAACCAGGAAGTAGGGTTAAAATGATTATGCATTATTAATGCAGTGTGACAATATATTGATAATGCAATCCAGTGCGACAATACATTAATAATGCATTGGTTTGTTATGCCAATGCATGACGTCGATAACACCGATGCTCTTTGAGTTAAAAAGTACCGTGGCTATTATTTATCATGAGCACACCGATGTATACTTTAAAATAAAGCACTAGTGTGGCACATTTAAATAATATGCGTCAATAAATACTTTCATAATAAAGCACATATTGGTGCATTTAAATGATATGCATCGGTGCATCATACAAATAGAAAGCACAAGTGTAAAATATTTAATAACTATGTTCTAATGCATGTTATTAAGGAACACATATGTCATATGTAATCATACCGAAAACAAAAAAACAAAAACCTTCAACCACTTAATTTTTTTTAGTTATAATAATTTTCCATTAAATATTATGCCAAGCCATTTGTTAACATTTGCGGAGGTTTCAATAGAGTTTTGGGGGATAATTTTGCTTATTCTTGTAGCACTAAAAACCTCTGCTAGAAGGTGTTTTCTTTGTAGTGTGTGGGGCGATATTTTATAGGTCTGGATACTACTTTTGATCTCATTTTGATGTTTCTAGATGGGTGGACATCAAGCCTACAAGTTAAGGCCTACCCGGGTTAATAATAGAGTTGATCACAATGCATTTGCAAAAGATTGGATTATTTTCTAGTTCAATATTCACTCCTTCAAAAGGTAGATTTATATAAACCTGGGTTGGTACATCTAAAATCTCTAATCACTTCTCCATATGGTTAGAATTTGTCTCTAGGGATGTAATGTCCCCATTTTAATTCCCCTAGGTTTGAGGGAAAAATAATTAAGATGGGAATTAATGGCCTAAAGTCTCTTTGTAAAGTTCATGAGAAATTATTGAAGGGGGTGATGTGGGCCATAATCCTAGTAATAATAATGGCCATAAATTCATAAATAAGGTGGCATTCTACACATTGGACAAGGATGGCGCATTAGTGGAAGAATGAGCCCAAATATGTGGTGTAGCTCCCATCCAAGGTGGAAGGAATCCTATCATGGAAACATCACAAGGGCTGTAACTACTCGTGATAAAAATAACAAATCTATAACATCTATGACAAGACATGACAACATTTATGACAATTTATGACAAGCTTGTTTCTAAATTTAGCTAAGGAGGTCGCACGAGGGAAGAGTGGGCCACAACGTAGTGTAACTTCCCCAATTCAAGCTAAACATATCATAATTCGAATTCTAAGGAAGAATAAGGTCAAATTGAGCCAAAATAACGTTAGAAAATATATTAGTGTCGCAAGAATCATTCTCTCATGAAAATAATATTTATTAATATTTTATTGATATTTTTAAGAGAAAAAACTCTAGAAGGAGGGAAAAGATTAATGAAGAGTTATAAAATAAGGGTGAGAACTCATGTGCATAATATTTTGGCATATTGATTTCTGATTGTAAATCTATTGTGGATTTCAAGCTTGGGAGATGTGCCCCTTTCATTTTTTAATTAGTTTCGGTGGTCAAAGATTCCACCTCGGCTAGTAGAGAGGAGGAGAGCATCCAAATCTGTTCATTTGGGATTCATTTCAAATGTTGAGAGGGATCACTCAAATTTCTCTACGAGCTTCAATGATCAGATGTATGTGTGAGTTGGCTACATATTTGAAGAATTCATTAGTATTCTAGTATTTCATTGCATTATTTTTCCATTATTTTCAAGTGTTGTGTTGGTTCCTATTTGAGGAGTACGCACCAGTGGATCCCATTTATATTGTATATCATTTATATTGGTATGGATATCATGTTATCTGATGTGAGCATGAATGGTGGGGTAGAAATATCATTTGGAGTCGTCTTCTATTGATTTAGAGCTTGGACTAGTGTAGATGGGCCACAAATGAACTTATGGGTCTGATAGTTCCATGCATTTATGGGTTATGATACATGTTCCATCATGTTTGGAGGGTCGTTTCTAGTAAGGAACACTTTTTTTCACTGAAAAAGGTTTCTGTATGCCCGATATATCATCATTTTATCGTATCTACTTTCTTTGACATCTCTCATGGTGAAGGGGCGCACCTCTACATTTCCATCTATGTATTTATTGAGCTTCGAGTTGTTGTATGAGACATTATGAATTGTAATATTTTTCATATTAGTATTAATATTGTCTCCATCCATTTATAATAAAGATTCACAATCATTTTATCATATCATGCTCCAATATTGGTGTTGTCGATTGAACTATGCATAGATCTTTTGATATGATTGTGCAATCTTTTTGGAATGTGTATAAAACTTTCATATAAGCTCTATGCAGTCTATTAGCAATTTATTTGTGTTGATTTGGAAGTTTTAGGTTTGATATGGAGCGTTTAGGAAGGATTTGGGATGTTAAGGAATTGTTTGGGCCAAGTTATAAATTAAGATCCTCGTTGCAACGAAATTTAATCTAGTCTTCCTATATTCAAAAGTATGCTTATGGATTTGTTCATACTTGACCAAACTTGAAATACTTTAATGTTTCAATATTAATGATAAAGAGGTTGCATACAAATTGTTAGAAGAAAGTCATGAACCAGAATTAATAACCAGCCACCACATTTTATATCAGATTTGATTTGGCACATTATAGTGGGTTCAAAGTATATTTTATGGGTTGCACTTGTCAATTAAAATCCAAATATATATACATAAGCCACTGTTGGGATAAGTTGAAAATAAATATAATTTCCTTTGGAAAATTCGAGTTAATATTCATATTTTTTAATTGGGGATATTACAAGGGATTTAATATAATCCTAGTTGGTCCACGGAGGAGGGATTTAAATTCATTTTGAAGAATAATTGGTGCAAATACTCTCCTGACCTTAAATCATTGGCCTATGAGTAGTTTTCATTGTCACTAAAACTTGTTAAGGAGAAGGGGGAAAGGTTTAGGAGCAAAGATGCTCATCTTTTAGAGATTGAAAAATTAATGGAGGACCTAATCTAGGAAATTGACTTGGGTAGTTTTCGGTAAGGAGCATTTAAATAACCTTAAATATATATAATCTTTATAATCTAAATTTTTGTTGGACAAGGAATTGGATTCGCACTTGAAGAGTCGAACCACTTGGTTTGAAGATAGGGACTAGAATACGTAATTCTTCCAATTTTTTTCTAACCATAGGAAAAAGATTAACACCATATGGGAGATGCCCAAGACTATAGGAAATAAGGTTAGAGGGATTAGGGATATAACAAAACTTGGTTCAATACACTTTAAGGACATTTTTTAGGAGCCTGTTTGTATAATTAGTAGTGAAATTTCAAAGGTCATTTCATTATCCCAAATTTCAAAATGAAGAGGATAATGAGAGGATGTGCATGTTTATCAATGGAGGAGTTATTTTATGTACTTCCTACTTTTAAAAAAGATAGGAGTTTGGGCTGGGATGGGTGGATATTTGAATTCTATCTAGATTTCTTTGACCTGGTGGGGAGGATCTTCTTTGGGTGGTTGAAGAAGTTAGAATATTAGGGAGGATTCTTGCCAACATAATACCACTTTTATCACTTTGATTCTCAAGGTGGATTACCTTAATACCTTTGAAGAATTCATGCCCGTTTATTTGTTTAATTGTCCATAAAACATCATATATAAGGTACTAGCAATAAGACTCAAGCCATTGCTCTCCAATTTCATCTCAATATAAATATTTGGGTTCCTCAAGGGTAGACAAAAACATGAAGCCATCGGTACAACTCAAGGAGGATTGCATTCTATTAATCTTTCTAATGATCTAGTTGTTGTTAAACTTGACCTGTATAAGGCATATGATAGGGTCTCTTGGTTCTATATGAGATTATTATTAATGCAAATTGTCTTTTCACTCCATATAGTCAAGTGGATCATGTCCTATGTAACCATTGTATCATTTGCAGTATTCATTAATGATGCTTCCTATGCTTTTTTTAGCTCCAATAGGAGGTTGAGACAAGGTTGTCCTCTCTTCCCCTATCTATTTCTCCTTGTGGTCGAAGGTCTTAGATGAACATCGACGAATGCAAAAAGGAGAAGACATGTGAATGGAATAATAATTAGTAGGTAGGAGAGGCTCACTCATCTTATGTTCATAGATGTATTGCTATTTTTTTCTTGTTCATATTGAGAACTTAGTGCCCTTAGTGATATTATCCCATTCTACAATGGGATGGAATTCAATGAGACTATATATGCTCTTTATCCTTATAAACTCACTAAGTTTCTCAATGCTACTATTGAAAGATACTTGCATTTTCAAGATTTCAACATCAATTTCGATGAAGAGTATAAGGTTTTCTATTCGAATAGAAACCATTATGTGAAGAATATATGGAATTGGTTGATTGGGAAGATGGGAAAACAACTCACAATGGTGCAATAAATGTTTGACTTGAGGAGGTCTTAAGTCTATATTTAAGGCCATTCCTGTGTATTGGCACACTTTAGCTCATGTCCTAAAACGAATTTTAGAAAATAAAGTATTGTTTCAACATCACGTGGCAAGGTAGCATTGAATACAAGGGCACACACTGGGTCAACTAGAGGAAGGTTGTAGCCCCAAAGTCTTTAGAAGGGTGGCGTATAAAGGATATATATCTGTTTGGGCAGTCCCTTATCGTAAAATACTTGTGGAATATGTTCACAAAATAGATTTTATGGAGAATAATTTTAATCAAAAGTATAAGTCACATGGTACAATTCTAGGATAGGTAGAAAAGGAACAGAAAAACATCCATAATGACTTCGGATTTTCATGTGATTGGTTCTTATTTGACCTTTAAAATTGGCAATGGGCACAAGTTAAAGTTGGTGTCAATGTTATCATGGGTTGTGATATTATAATCTTTCTCTCTAATTATTTGATGTGTGATTTCCAAATGATTGTGAAAGCTACTATAAATTCTATGTCAAACCCAACAATTACTTCGATCTTGTCCCAAGGTTGGTTGAGTGTAGAATATTTGAGTTTGGATAGAGATTGGGATATTGAATGGAATGAATACACAACTACAGTTAGAGGTCACATATCATACTATGACAATTAAAGATGAACTTATATGTGAGTGACATTTGGTTGGAGGCAACTATTTCATTAAATTGGTCTATGATGCTCTATATGGTCCAAGGATAAATGATGAATTATGGCGGTGGAAGAAAGTTTGGAAAGACATATTTTTCCCAAAGTCCACTTTGTTTATGTGGCTCTCTCTTAAAAACAAGGTTATGACTCCGAAGATGTTAAAGAAAAGGGACAAATAGGGGTTTGGTATTTTTCTTCTTTGTAGGAACAATGATGACACGATGGTGCATCTTTTGCTTCCGTAACCTTACTCTCATTAGATATGGAGGGATCTTAAAGATAGTTGGATCTTCTTAAATACATGGAATAGGGATTATATAAAAGGATACTTTTTTGGATGGTTATGTAACAAGGATTTCAATCTTGTTAGGGATATCCCCTACTTTGCTCTTTGGGAAATATCGTTGGCCCGCAACTCAATTCTATTTAAAGAAAAAAAATGTCCCATCTTTTAAAACCTCAACCTAGAACCCATGTTTACTCTCTTACTATAAGAATGAACCCACTCATAAGCCACCAAGTCTTGTAGGACAGCTCAATGTTGGCAAGGCCTTGCCTTGGTGCTTCTTCGATTGTGCTTGCCAGGATGCTATCTATGGATGTGGGTTTATTTTTTATTTGTCTGGTCTCGAATATTTTTTATTTCAAAGTAAATGCAAGAAAGGGAACTAATAACTTTAGAAAGTTTAGGGATCTATTTTTTGTTTTAAAGTTCTCATTGATACAAGAATATGATGCTCTTTAGGTTTAAGGAGTTTTTGGTATAATCATCAATCTCTTAATTGGTGCAGCTCAATTACATAACATAAATTTAAGGACGGACATACCAACTACATGAAAACACTAAATTATTTACATAAATTGTGTTTTCCCAGTAAATTGGGTCTAGCCCGCGTGATTGTGGGATAGAGTGTTACTATCCCCACCTAGCCTCTATTCTCTCAAATGACATGTTGAGCTCATAATGAGTATATATTGTAAATAATTCAAGCCTTGTTTTCGATTGGCCTTGCGCCCTATAGAATCTAGGGTTTACCCTAGCTACCATCCTCGAAATGAGGAATAGTGCCCAGGGGCTTGCTCTAGGATATTTACCTAAAAAAAGGATTGAGTTTTCCCATGTCTTTAGAGAATTGAATCATTGTGTGACAAGGTCTTCAAATAAGACACTTTACTACTTGAAAATTATATCAATTTAACAACATTTGAAGAAAGGGGAGCTTTGGATTGCAATTAGTTCACAATCCAAGACATTTAAGACTACAATTATTTTGTAATATATCAATATTCTTATATTAAGAATTTTTTGTTATAGATATTGGTAAGGGTTGTGTTTATATATTCTAGAATTCCACGGTTAGTAGTTTAGAAATGATTGACATACGTTTCAAGTGGACACTACAAAGTGGAATTCGAAAAGATATAAACATAATGTTTTAGCACCATGAAAACATCCATGCTTAGTTGTTAAGGATTGTTTCATTTATAGCTTTATATGGAGTCTTAGTAGTGAAATATTTGATAGGAAGGTTGAAAGGACTAGTTGAACACTTTATGTTAAGGTTTCTCCACTTGGATGATTAATTTTGAAGTGCATATGATCTTGACAAGTGTATTTACTTTCACCTTAAATACAATTTTTTTTTTTTTTAACCTTAAATACAAATATGTTCTTTTTTCTTTCACCTTAAATATAAATATGTTCTTTTTTCTTTCACCTTGGAAAAAAAAACAAGTGGTGATGAGCATGACGTAAGATCTCTACCTTGAAATTGGGAAGGCGGCATGTTCAACTCTTTTAGATTCCATTGAGGTGAGGTGCTTCAAACTTGGACACCGTCAATGCCATCCTTGAAATGAGGGGAAGTTCTTGGTGGGTTTCTTCAAGAAATGCATTTTACGTGAAAATAGAAAAAGAAAAAAGAAAACAAACAAACAAAACCAATTTAATACAATTTTGTGTTCAGAGGCTTATTCTAAAGCCACTATAGAGGAGATTATAACTTTAGTCCGTCTTATATTTAACAACAACAACAACAATAGTTTGATGGTGATAATAATGATTTTCTTCTTCTTCTTCAATGAAACACATATCACAAAAACCCTCTAAATACTTCCCCATGATCTATGGATGGTAAATGGTGTAAACCATCAACCTTTACTATGAAATATAACCCCAAAGGGATCTAGAGAGTCACATCCATGATATACCTAACTTCGTGGGATAAGGGGGCGGGAATATTAGGTTTGGCTCATTACCATTTGAGCTAACCCGTAGGGTTATAATGGTGATTACAATCGACGAAGTCCAATTTGGTCTACTGAACTTATAAAATTAAATTAATTACTTCAATATATATTGTTCTGTCTACCATGGAATATCTTGAAAATGAAATGCATTATCTCCAAGATGTCTTTAGACCCATATTAACCTCATAATCATGAGTTGTTGAGAGTGATTAAATATTTGAATGTGCAAACCTTAAGTTAACTCTTTAAACCATAAAAAACACTTGCTTATCCATGGATTTGATCCCTTTTTATTATATACCCAAGTGAGAATAATATGGGGTACCTAGGGAGGTAACCAAGGGGAATAATTGATGTATCAAGAACCCAAAAGGGAATAAACCATGTAATGTGTACCCAATGGGGATAATTAATATAATGCGGCCATTAATAATGAAATATGGTCCACTTGGTGGTTGGGGGTTAGTTAAAAGAAACAGTATAAAAATAAGGCATATGACCCTAAGTATACTCATGAGAAAGTATAAATAGACATGGGTATCATTGTTTTAGTGATGTTCGAGATTATTGTTATACAAGCATGGCTTGTGGAATGACTCCTTCCTTAAGAAGTTTTTGATGGTACACTACCTTAAGGGTTTCTCTATATCTTGGTGTTATTCTTATGTTTGGGTATTTTTCAAGTATAAGTGTTCTATATCATTGTTATGATTCAATTTTCTAGGTCAATAATCACTATAAGTTGTATTAGAGCTCTTTCATTGGCATAAAGTGGAGAAATTTTTTGTTCTTCTTTTTAGAAACAAAAAATTTAGGGAAAATTTAGGTTGTGAATTTCAAATAAATTTTTGAAACTTTTGTTGCATATCCAGAAGAAACAAATTGCATATTTGAATTCCTCTCACAAAAATACATAATTTAAAAAAAATTGTCTCATTTGGAGTCTACAAAGTGGAGATATCGCTGATTGAAAATCGATTATTTTTTTTCTTCAGAATTTCAGTGACGGTTGCGAAGATTACAAAGCGATTATTTTCTGACAAGGTGCCTATATTTATGTTCAGCATGTGTAGGTAAATGAACAATGATTGTTTCTGTTCCAAAAACTCGTTATAATAGAAATTTTGATTAAGAGTGACTGAGTTATGGTCCTTTTAAAATTTTATGCCAGAACCATAGTTGGAACAAGAAGTAAGTGATTTTTTTTAAACCCCAATTATACTCTTGAGGATATGGAAAACCTGAGTTATTTGATAGGAAAAGAGGATGGTTTTAATATTGAATAATGCTTAAAAGACTGCAAGTCAAGATGGAAAAAATTGTGGAGAATTTGTATAGACTCCTATTTCAAAGATGATTTTGTTCATGAATATTTCCAGACTGTCCAGTCATTGTGTGCAAGCTTATGGATTTGTAATGTGTAGAAATTTATAAGTGATTGACATTTTTTGGGTGGTCCCTCAACCCATCATCAGGATCATTTGAAGCTATGGCACAATAGAAAAGAAGAGGTCATTAGATTGTATATAGAATTTTTTTTTAACAAAAGCGATTAATTTTTTATTTTTTATTGCTAAAGAATTAATTGGTCCTTCACCCAATTACATCTGATCCAAAAAATTGGTTTCTCATATTCAAAAGTCTCTTTCCCAGTTTAAGGACTGGGATTCATCGAACAAGGACCATCATTCAAGCTTAGAATTCCTAGAGTAAGTAGGCAACCCTGATTTGCTTTATAATCTGCCAGCTTATTCAAATCATGAAGAATGTGATAAGAGGTAACTGAAGCACAATCTATTAAAATCAAGTGCAACCTTTGCATGGTCACATTCAAGCTGAGGTTGTTTAACTTTGTATCATAATTTAAAACTTTTATGATGATTTCAGAGTCTCCAAATATTTGAATGTTGTTATCTCCTGCCGCCTTTGCAAGTTGACATGCTTTTATAAGTGCATATAATTTTGATTGGTTATTTGTAAGGTGTCCTACTCCTCAACTGAAGCTTGTTTCTAGCATTCCTCCTGGGTAAAATATCAACCCCCCTACCCCAGCTTTCCCCGGATTTCCTTTTGACGCTCCATCGAAGAAGATTGAGACTTTATTTTTCATTTGCCACCATTCTGAAAATTCCTTTTCTGAAATTCTACTCTGCCATATTGGTTTAATAACAGTCTTCCACAATCCCAACTGGAATTTATCCTCTTTCAACGATCCCAGCCATTTATGCTCAGCTTCTAATTTAATTTCATCAATCGGAGGATTTTCGACTACTTCCAAAAGAAACGCCTTAGCTTTTAAAGCTACAATTTCAAGTTTCCTAATTTTGCTGTTAAAGATGAAATCATTTCTTCCCAGCCAAATTTTCCACCATATAAATTTGTCATGGCTTGACAAATTTTCCTCCATTCTCGACTGATTGAGAGAGAGCCAGGATACCTTGACTGTCAATTTTTAAAAAGAACTACAAGGTCATAATTTAAAGAATAAGACAACCCACGCATGAAATGTGCCCAAACTTTTTAAGCAAAAACACATCCAATAAAGATATGAGCTAAAGTCTCGGCAACTTGAAGACAAAATCAACATCTGTAAGGACCCAAGAAACCTCGTTTTAACAAATTATCTCTAGTTAAAACTTTCTAATGTATAATAGCCCAAGTAAAAAAATTTACTTTTGGAATGCTAGGAGAATTACAAACCAACTTCCAGCAGGTTGCGTCTAGTGTGCGAGAGGAGGGAAATAAATAGATCTGCGTTGAAGTTTGTACAGATTTGTACCTGATAGCAGTAGAGTATACTCTAGAGGAACCCCATCCCCATGTTTCCTTACAAGAGAGATGAATGGGTTCCATTCCAACCATTTTCTCCAGCAACGATTTCTACTGTGCAAGTAAAAGAGGATCACGATTTGGCAGTTTGGGGAAGGACCACGCATCCCAGTTTCCATTGCAATCCCAAGAGATGAAATAATATAGTTTTAATAGTCCTTTATTAACTAACCAAAGTTTAAGCTCATTGATAGATGCATCGAAATTTAGAAGAGCGTTTCCTGTTATTTTATCCTCCCACAAATAAGCATGTCTACCATTTCCTGGAATTCGATAGAGATGCTTAGTAAAAAATTCATTACATATTCTACATAAATTCCAAATAATAGAGCCTTTTGGAGTATTTTCCATTTGTAGATTTCTTAAAGTTCCTCCATGAAGATATTTTTTCCAAAAAATTTGACTCACAGGATGCTTTTTATTAGAAAACAACTGTTAGAGCAATTTGCCTCTCATAGCTAGGTTAGACAATCCTGGATCTCTGATTTGCAGGCCACCTTCAAGAACATGTCTTTTTACATTTTCCCATTTAACAAGATGCATACAATTCTGATTTTTTTTCCCACCTCTCCAGAGAAAATCTCTGAGCAACTTGGATATCTGATCCATAATTGATTTTGGAGCTAGTAGATGAGAAGATTGGTAGATATGAAGGGCTGAGAGAATTGGCTTTATAAATATGAGCTTCCCCACCTTTGTATTTTATAAGACACCCCATGAAACAATATTAGCTTTTATCTTACCAATGATTTCCAACCAGAGGGAAGGGTTGTTTTTCCCCAGGGTTAATGGAAGACCCAAATATTTAACCTTGTCCCAAGAAGCAAATCCTTCAAAACCCAAAATCTGTGAAATATTTTCCATTGTAGATTGATCTACATTCCAAAAGTACACAACACTCTTATGGATGCTAATAAGTTCCCTTGAAATAATACATAAATGATTCATAATGTTTGAAAATGCTCTTGCCATTTTTAATGAAGCCTTCCCAAAAGCAGAGTATCATCTGCAAAGAGGGCATGGTTAATAGCTTCTACTCCGATTGTTGAATTTATGCTCGGGATGATCCCATCATTTTTCCCTACTGTTAACTTTCAACTTAAAGAATCAGCCATAAGAATATGCAAAAACAACGAAAGAGGACATCCCTATCAAAGACCCCTGGTTGGTTGAAAGAAATTTGTTGGTCTGGAATTTACTAATAGCGTTATCCAAGGTTTATCAATACACAATTTTATCAAATTTAAAAAGGTAGGGATAAAACCAAAAGAATAGAGAACCGAGTAAAGAAAGGAAATCTTTACCCTGTCAAATGAATTTGCCATGTCAATTTTGATTAGCATGTCCTTCTTCTTCCTTTGAAAGCTAGGATGCAAGGCTTATTGTACTTGAATTACATTGTCCAAAATATACCTCCCCTTTACAAATCCACCTTGAAGAGGTGAAATCAACTTCCCAAGCAGAGGTTTCAATCTGTTAGCTAAGAGTTTAGAGAATATTTTATAATATGCATTACAAAGTGAAATAGGTATGAATTGATCAAAAGTAGAAGGATTGACTTCTTTTGGAATTAATGCAAGGAATGTGGAATTTGTGCATCCACCAACTTTGGCTTTTAATTGGAATGATTTTATCATCCTGAGAAGATCTATCCCGATTACTTTCTGACAAACTCAATAAAAATGAAAGGGAAAGCCATTAGGTCCTGGGGCTTTATTCGACTCCATAGCCCATATAACATCAATAATTTCTTGCTCCAAAAAAGGCTTCATTAACTCAACATTTTCTTCCCCACTCACCATGCAAGGAATGTTGGACAAGAAATCAGAGGTTAAATCAGAATTTGAGGAGCCATCTTCCCTAAATAGGTTATGAAAATGAGCTTCAACCACTTGTTTTATTTGAGAAATTGCTTTAACATATTCACCAGATAGAGAGGAGATTTTTGAAATGTGGTTTTAGGATATTCTGGCTCAACACTGCTTGTGGAAAAAAGAGGTATTCCTATCTCCATCTTTCAGTGAAGTACTCCTTGACTTCAGTCTCCAATATTATTCTTCTCGCCTAAATGCTCGAAAGGAGTTGAACTGAGCTCTTTGCTCTTTTTCCAACAGAGCAGGGGTAATTTCTGATTCTTCCATTTCCAATTGGATCTCCTCCAATTTTTCTAGGGACTCTTTCCTTTCACTGATTGGATTTTTTTGAGACAGTTTAACCCAAATCTTCAACGCAGCTTTGGTATTTTTGAGCTTCCTCTCCCATACATAGTTCGGTGATCCTACAACTGGAATTTCCCACGCCATGGATACAATACTCATAAAACAATCTTGATATTTACACAATGGGATGATATGAAAGGAAATGGGACCTAAGTCCTCTTCATCTTCAATCTGCAGCTTTATCAGCTTATGATCTGAAGTAAGCTTGTCCAATATGTTGGAGGAATTTTTTTTCCTTGTCAATAATGAACTCTGAACCAGAAACTGGTCCATCCTGGCAGAGATGTTTGTTGTACCTGATCGATTATTTGTCCATGTGAATATTCCCTTTTTAGGTTTAAAATCCATCAAATCCCATGTTAGAATGAGATTTTCCATTGAATTAAGCATGGGATCTCTCCCACTGACGCCTCCTTTTTTCTCTTTAACATCCAGAATGATATTTAAATCTCCAGGCACGATTATATTGGAGAAAGGATTAGCAGAAAGAAAGATTGACATAGAATTCCAGTATTCTCTTTTTTCTTGGTAGTTGACTGGAATGTAAAGATTAAAAATAGCAAGAGAAGTCTTACTAGGAAAGTGTTGGAGTTATGTGAATATCCAATGCTGCGTTGCATGGTATTTTCCCATTGAGAAAATATTATCTGGCCACAAGGTAGCTATTCCACTAGCAGGATCTCTAGCACTCAAAACCTTCCCCACATTCATTTTCCAGTTCTTATTGGTTATGGATAGGAGGCAGTCCTCTTCAATTTTGGTATCTTGGAGCAGAAGAACATCTGGAGAAGCCATTCTTAAGAGATCTTTAACAGCTTCCACTTTCGATGAATTTCAGATCCCTCTGCAATTCCAAGAGACGATGCTCGTTATTTATTATTGACAGAAGGAGGAGGGCCTCCTTTTGAAGGTCTAGCCCTAGTGGTGCTTACAATTGACATTTCGATTGTGGCTTGGATTCCTTGCATCTTCAGTCGTTCTGCTTATTCCTCCCTAACTTTCTTAAGAGATTTGCGTCCTTTTTTTAGTACCTCTCAAGAGATTCTTCATCAGATGAACCATAATTATCCATTGCTTTCTTTTCTTTTCCATTTCTGCATATGAGTGAGAGTGACCATCAGCAGGAGAACCCTGCATTGACTCAGATAAATATTTATTTTCTTCTCGAATCTGATCTTGTGATTGGGGAAGTTCTCCCTCTTCAAGAACTGAAGGAACTTGTTCTTTAGGAATACTAATAACTTCGAAGTTGTTTTGTGTTGTTATTTCCTTCATTGCTGCTTCTTTTTTCTTTAGTTTGGGATTACTACCTGAACCCATTTCTGCTTTTTTCCCTTTGAAGTATTTCCCTCCTTTGTTGAATTAGCTTTTTGGAATTGTATCCATTGTTCTCCCTTCTCTTTGACAACTTCTTCCTCAAATTTCTTCTTGCATGAATTGGCAAAGTGCCCATATCCATGATAATGTCTGCACTTAAAAGGAAATTGCTCATAATCAAGCTCTTGCACAGGAGACCAACCTGCTGCTATCAACTTAATCACTTCAGGAATCCCTACCTCTAGGTCTACTTCGACACATATTCGAGCACAAGTATGTTGTTCTCTTCTTTCATCCCTATCAATGTACTTTCCCAAAGTGTTACCTATAGCTTCAAGAGACTTTGAATTCCAACAATGAAGAGGAAGATGCGACAGCCTAACCCATACAGGAACAACGGAAGGGACATCTTGATTTGGATCAAAGTCCGGATTCCACTTATTCAGATAAAGCCCTTGAGGGGCCATGAAATATGGTCTGTTTCATAAAATTAAATCTCTATCTTCGGAATTTTCAAAGAGAAAAACATAATATCCTTTTCCTATCAGATTGCTTCGAATGCGTGCTAAGATTAGGGGTTTCCAATTTCATTGAACCCACCCATCAATAGCCTTGGGAGATGACCAAAGATTAGTAAATTGTCCTGTAAGACCCCAATCTGCAATATTCATGGTTGTTTCACAGGAAGATCCACCGAGGGAATATTGTCAGGTTTCTTGACAAAATATTGTTGGTTATGAGAGGGATTCCGTTTGCCTCTTGCTGCAACCAGACTCCTGAAAGCAGTGATTTCAAGTGGAGGGGAGGATCCCCCTCCGAAATTCATGGCAGAATCACAAAGAGTTGTAGACCTGCAAAGATATACATAAGCTCAAGAACTGTCAAACAATCTCAAAGTAATCCCAGCTAAAACCAAAATCCTCCTCCGAAAATGGCTAATTCAACAATAGACTTCTCTAAAACCACAAGGATTAGCCACAACACAAGCTGGGAGATGTCACAGTCTTGAAACAATCACCAACAATGACTACAAATTCAAGACCCTGCTCTAAGAACACAACAATCCGAAGGATAGTCATAGCTCCAAGATCGCAGGTACAAGACATACCCAAAAGCTCCAAATCGCGTCCAAATCGATCCTCGTAGCCACAACTGCAAGGGCATATCCCAAGTTGGGAAAGAGCCGAGCCACCAAACATGCAAAAAAAAAAAAAAATTAAAAGGTTTATTGGAGCAAAAAATTCAAACGACAAATTGTGTTAATCTTCACAATATTAAAACCCAGATTATATATAGAAAATTAAAAACTAGGTGTTAATTATAAAAATTATAGATAAAAATGTTTGGGGATAATTGAGAAAAATAAGGTTGACAAATTGAATCATCTAATAAAATAAATAAATTCTTTGATTTTATTTTATTTATTTATTATTTTTAACTTAGGTGGATAAAAGTCAAAGTTTAAAAAGTTTAAAAGAAATAAAAAATAAAAATGATGGAAACTGTTATTCAATTAATTTAAATAAAGTAGTTGAAAATATTCAAGTGAGTGAAAATAGGTCAAATATATAATTAATAAGTAATTGTTTTAGTTTAAAATATAGTTAAAGAATATATATATATATATATAAGAATAATTAAATATAAAGGAAAATTTTGAAAGTGGAGTAAAAATAGGGAATTAAGAGTTTGACTTAATGAAAAAAATCTTAAAAACCTAAAGCGGGGGGGGGGGGTTGTGGGATGAGAAAGATAGACAAGTAAGTACTCATAACATATAAACTAGCATTTGCACCAAGAGGCGCAAAGGAACGCTAAGAGGGTAAAAATATTGAATCTTTATCGCAACAAATTATTTGCAATAGACTGTTCTTTTATAGACCTTGAAACCAAAGGAGAAGCCCTAAGAGATTTTTCCATGTGGAGAAATCCTAAGAGATCGGGAAAATATTGAATTTTCTGAATGTTGGAATTCGAGGAGCCTAATTCCGAAACTTGAAACAGAAATCGAAAAATTGATAAATTTATTATGAGTTTATCTTTACGCTTTCCTCTTTCGGCATTGATTATCAATGGATTTACCAATTTACCTTTCCCGATTATGCTTTCCAATAATGAAAGAGGAAAGTGGTTTATCAATTTACCTTTATGCTTTGCGCACTTTCTACTTTATGTAAATCTGCAATCTGCATTGTGCATTGCGTGATGAGGGATGCAGGATGGACATAATTATTTGGAAAAAAATAGTTTTCCGCAATTGACCAAAGGCATTCAAAACATGCAACATCTTCAGTCGTTGGAAGTCGAGGAGGCTACTTCCAAAACTTGGAACAGAAATCGGAAAAGTGCAATGCCGAAAGTGGAAAGCAGAAAGGTAAATTGATAATCAATTTATCAATTTACCTTTCCCCATTCCGCTTTCCAATGTCGAACGAGGAAAGCGGAAGAAGAAATTGATAATCAATTTATCAATTTACCTTTCTGCATTCATATTTGCAATGCGGAAAGCGGAAAGATGAATGGAGAAAGGTAAACTGATAATCAATTTATCAATTTACCTTTCCCATTGAAAATCATAATTACAAAACAATATTCGGCTTTCCGAAGTGGAAAGGTAAATTGATAAATTGATAACCAATTTATGAATCTATTAAAGCCAATAGCAGAATAATGTTTTTGCTTAAGAATTTTATATCATTTTATGAGAACTAAATTATTGTTAGGGTTAACGTTAACATTGATAATAATCTCCATTCCGAATGCGGAAATAGGAACGTGGAACATTGTCGTCAAACTTTCATTTTGTGAATTATGGAAGTCCACTTTAAACAAACAGTTTCAACTTTCTCCAAGCTAGAATTTCAAGGAATACGGAAAGGTAACTGTGACAACATTGCCTGGTAAAAACACACAAAAAATCACTGATGATGTTGAGTTTTTGAATGCCTTTGGTTACGGAAAACTTTTTTTTTTCAAAGAATTATGTCCATCCCGCATCCCACAATGCGGATTGCGTGATCTTGAATATTGAGGATTGCAGATTTACATAAAGAACTTCTTCAGCTTTGCTACCTCGAAAAGCAGAAAACAAAAACGTAAATTGATAATCAATTTATCAATTTACCTTTCCTCTTTCGCAAATCCAGAAATACTAATACATATATATACCAAATATCAAATAGCAAAATCCAAATAATATATGCCTGAGGTAGATTTTTCGCTTTGCGCAAAAGCGGAAAGGTAGACTGATAATCAATTTATCAATTAATCTTTCTGCATTCCGCTTTCCAATATATTGGAAAGGTAATGTCATAATCAGTGTATTAATTAACCTTTTTTCTTTGTGCAAACTCTACCTTGGGCAAAGTTGAAACTGTTTCACGGCAATGGTCCACTTTAAATGTTCAACTTTCCCCAAGGTAGAGTTTCCGCAAAGCAGAATCCGGAAAGGTAAATTGATAAATTTATTATCAGTTTACCTTTCCGCTTTCCACTTTCGTAATTTACAGTTTGTGTTACTAAAAGATTCTATATTCAGTTTTTCTTTCCCGCCCTGATCTCATTCGTTTGTTTTGTTGTTGAGGTTTTGGCTATATAGTGTGTTTCAATTTTTTAGGTTTTTACTATTTGTTTTATATGCGATTTTACTGTGCCTTTTGATTTTTACTGTGTTTTCTTTTTGTTGCACCTTACATTTGTCATTGGTTGTATAGTTTAGTAAGTTTGGACCAGATTTGCGGTATTTCCAGCATAAACGGCTTTTTTGATGCCCAGAAAGACAAGGTCAAAAATGGCTCTCCAAGAACAAAGGTTGAAGGATCCAAATGCTGGAATTTTTACAAACACTAGTGGGCAAATTTCTGAAAATGTGTATTTAAACTGGTCGAGAATTTATTCAATTTTTGATAATTATGATTTCTTGGCTATTGTTCGAGATCAACTGGCTTACATCAGCATTAAGAGTTCACAGATCCATCTAATTGTTGCCAGACAAGCATTTATTCCCTACACGGATGCAGTGAAATGGACACTCGACCACTCTAAGCCTGGAGAGCGAGTTTTTTATGATTACATTGGCATTTATTTGGCCTCATTCAGACCTGAAATTTTTGCTAAGGCTTACGGTCTCAGTCCATCGAAACAGTTACTGAGTCGTAAGTTCCTTGATGAAGCTGCATCTCATTTCAATTACGCACAGGTGGTAAAATCATGGATGGCGAACCCCAATTTGTTTCCTGCAGAACTAGGTATTGCCTACCCTATTTCATGGTTCGAGGAACCATTTTCACTATTGGACGCTATGTTCTACTGATTATATGGTGAGGCAAATTACACATATTTCAAATTAGAGAGGGTTTTGGCAGCCCAGCACATTATTCTTACAGGTAAGTCGTCCAATTGGTCTCAAGTATTATCTCTTAATTTGTAGCATCAAATTAGAAAATACTTGAAAGGAAAAAGCCTGAAATTTTATATGTCGGCGTATGTCATGGACGTTTTTTGTACGACTTCGAAATTTCCTAATCTAGGTTGGAATTGGGAGAAGAATTGTCCATCTGTTCATATTTATTGTTCTGACTTGTGGGAGGATAATTTTTTTCATCGTATATATGAAATTTGCGACCTTTTCTTAGGGTCCATGTATCATATGATTTTCAAAGATGATGCTCCAGCATTTTCAGAAAAATCCAAGGATTTAATTGGTGAATATGGAGATTGGTACGTGGGGGAATATTTCTCTTATTTCGGAATTTGGGGAAGCAATACCATCCATTTGTTGCCGAGATTTGTTCTAGACCGAATGGTGTTACAGGAATTTGATTTTCAAATGGTTATTGAAGGTGCTTATCCAAAATTGGCTAAGAAGAAGAGGAAGGGTTGGCCTAAGTTTCCTTTGCACTTAGATTGTTTGGTTATACAAAATTCTACTCATGCAATTGTGCTTGGAAAGGAGATTACAATTATGAAGCTAGGAGAAGCTGCCAAAAGGATGCATGATCCTATCTGTTTTCTCATTAGCCTTTTTGCTCAAGAAAAGGCTAAGTTGAATTTTGCACATGAAGATTTGCCAAATATTTCCATGTACAGGGGATTTGTTGATTTTTGACAAGCAATGGATAAGATCACTAATCAAGAGGTAAAATCTCTTGTTTTCAAATGTCAGAAAGAAATTAAGGAAATCACCCTTTGTAAGAGAAGATTGGAATTTAAAGCAGAGGATAAGCTTGATAGGGAAAACATGGAAAGAGAAGCAAGACAACAAGGAACAACAGCTTCTCCCTTAGCATTGCAGTTGAAAGAGAAAGGCAAAGCCGTGATAGAAACTTATGGAAGTGGTCAGTCTTCGCAAGAGATGGAAGTTCTTGAAAGAGGGAAAGCATTTAAACTAGTTCTAGCGAAGCTCAGTTATCAACTTCAGACATATGTTGAGGAGGCTAAAGCTAAGCCAGAGAAGAAGAAAAATCAGCTTGTAGTTGTTCAAATAGAGCAAATACCTCAGCAAGTAGGCATGGATCAACAAGGATTGGAGATAGGTGCACCTATCCTTCAAGAGAAAGTGCCTTTCCAATCTTCTCTCATTCGATAGGTTCACTCTGAATCAGAGCGTATGATCAAGGCAGAGAAGAAGAAAACTCAACTTGTATTGGTTCAAATAGAGCAAATACCTCCGCAAGTAGCCATGGATCAACAAGGATTGCTGATAGGTTCACCTATCCTTCAAGAGAAATTGCCTCTCGAACCTTCTCTCATTCAACAGGTTGCATCTGAATCTAAGCGTAAGATTGAGATCCATGATCTTGATAGTGATCTAGAGGAGGAGACTGAAAACCCCACTTTTCCTGTCAATATTGTTACCTCGATGACATCATTTGTGTCTCTTTCACAATTTTCAGGAGATGTTTTTGATCCTTTATTTTCTAACTCCTCTTTTTCCCATGTAGATTTAAAGCCTATTGTTGAGGAAACTTGTGAAGACCCATTCGTATCAGCAGAATTGGCTAGTGATACAACCCCTACTTCTCCAGGTGTTTTATTGACTCCTCATACATCTGAGCCTCCCACCACATATTTTTGTATTCCTTTTTCCCAAGTGGAAAATGCCTCTGTAGCTACTATCCTTTCTGTAGAAAATAAGAGTTCTCTCCCTCCTTCTTCTAGTTCCCTTATATCTATATTCTCTGTTTCAGCCTTGGACATTTCTCCTCTTAATCTAGAAATTCCAGTGTGACAGTCAGAAGTTAATGTAGAAATTCTGGTGTCACAATCACAACCTCAGTCAACAAGCTTGTCTCAAAAATAAGTTATTTCATCTACAGAAGAGATAACAGATTTTGGAGAAGATGCAGTTGTTATCCTAGGGAATTATTGTTAAAGCAAGAAGCAGAAGACCATTTTGATGAAAGGTTTAAAGAGGAGAAGAGAAGGTCTCCTAAAACATGCCCATGCCATTAATAAAATTGTATGGAAAACTGATGTTCCTAATGAAAAACAAGGAGTACAAACCACAGCTGCCATTAGAGCTTTTGCAGGTGCTAACTATAACACAATGTTGCAAGTGAATAAAGATCTCTTCACTAAGGAAGAGGAACTACAAAAAATAAGAAAGGATCTGGATGCATCTGAGGTATGTCACCTTAAGGATATTAAGTTGCTTAAATAAGAGCATCAAGATAAAGAGACACAATGGGAAAAAAAATTGACAGACTGAAGCTGCAACTCAAGAAATTACAGCTTGTCAACAAGCAACAAGCTGATCAGAATTATACCCTACATAATCAACTAAAACAATTACAAATATCTTCAGCTGCCTCATCATCTTTAACACTAACAGTTGAGGAATTTAAACAATTGGCAATTAAGGTAAATGAACAGTATCATCAATGCATGACTAGCCTATTTAGACCATTGTGTGAAATAAAGGAATTGTACAAAACATTTGAAGAACAGTCACATGTTCTCGAGGATCATGATTATCGAAAAACTGTGGCAATGAAGTGTTAGGATATTTAGACACTTAGGAGTTAGTTAATATCAACTTGTGTAATATATCAGTTAGGTAAAGTGTGTTTCTTTAGTATGCATTAATATGCATTTGTAAATATTCTAATCCAACGGTCACGATATGCTCTAGACATAAAGTGATCCGACGGTTCAACTTCTCTTAGATCATAGCTACCATTGATCTGTGGCTTAACACCTAATTGGTCAATGATCTCTATTTAAAGAGCATGGAGGGTCCCTGGCTAGTTGATCGATTATGAGAAGCTCATGTAACTTTCTTTATTTTGCATATTAAATTGCTCCAAGTAGCTATTTGGCTGGGGCTGTGGATTGTTTTCCTCTTGAGGGTTTTAACCACGTGAAAAACATCGGTGTATTGATCTGTGATATTTTTGTGTGAAGTGGTTGCTCTAGGTGTTCGGTCTTTTGGGAGTACCTTGTGTACCCGAACATGGTATCAAAGCGTTTAGGAAGAGCCGCTTTCGGTTTTGATCAAGATCTGGAACCGGTGTTGCCAAAAATTTGAAAGGTTTTTTGGTTCTAGAATTTATATGCATTTGTGGCCTGTGGGAGCTATTCCATTGCGTTTGGAGCATCATTTCCATTGGGAAATAGTTTTCGTTTCATCGAAAACTATTTCTATTTGTTCTAGAAACACACATTTCCGCAAATCTGAAGGTATAATGTTACAGTGACGAATTTGTTTTATTTTTATTTTTAAATCTCTCATATTTTATCAGTTTGTTATTAGATCTTTACTATTTTAGTCTCGGATTGTAGCCTTCCCTGGTTGCATATGCTCTTTTTCATGCACCTTGCGTGATTGCGGCGAATCAGAAACAGAAAGGGAAAGTTTTTTAAAAAAGGCAAGCACAGAGAACGAGAGAGAAGAGTTAAAAAAAAAACCCTTCATCTTTCCATTCTTTTATGTACCTTTTAAACTTAGCTCACTTGGTCCAAAGTTGCTTTATTCCTTAATAGGTCTTGCGTTCAAGTCTTATTAAGCTACTTTTTAGTGCATGCAATTTTTATTTTCAAGTTACTTTATTGTAAAAGTGCATCTCACTTAAATAAAATAAAATAAAAAGTGAGTCACTTAAGTCTTTTAATTTATTGCCGCGCTATTTAAAGTAACATTATTGTAAAAATGAATATCATTATTTTACAAAAGTGATTCAATTAAAAACAACTTTATTGTAAAGTGAATGTCGAAGGTTGATCTTGGGAAGAGGGGGGTTCTTTTCTTTAGTTGGTCAAGTTAATATATGCCACGTCACTATTGGGGACATCTTCAACATTTTCTTTGATCAAGCATAACTTCATCATCCATAATCAAATTTCGATGCCATTTTTTTTAAACCGCATATTTTTTTGAGATCTTTGCATCTAGACAACTAGTTTCTATTCTTTTGGTCATTATTTTATAGTATGGCGGCCCCTTGTGATATTATACTTATAAGTTCTAACTATTTCTCATGGAAATATCGTATGGAGGATGTTCTGCGAAGTAGGGGAATTTTCAGGATAACCTCAGGGAAAGAAACAGAACCCATTGATGATGATAAGAAAATTAAATGGACAAATAGATGTGATGAAGCTCGTGGATTGATTGGGTGTCAATCTCTACTGATTTGCAATTCCACATATCTAGAATTGATGAACCTGATATATCTTGGGAAAAGTTGGAATCTGTGTTTGGTAAACACAATGAAATTCGGAGTCATCAACTTGAGAATGAGTTGATTTCCTTGAATCCAAATGATTTTTCATGAATTCAAGACTATTTATCTAAGTACAAAACTCTTAGACTCTTATGTGCAGAATGCAAGATTAAGAAAGAAGACAAACAATGTATTTATCATATTCTTCCCAAACTTGGACTTGCATATTCTATTTTTGTATCTATATTATAATCGATGAAAGAATCATTGACTGCAGCTATCTATCGAGAGCCTAGTCTTGAATCCTTTTGTGATTCCTTAATTAGAGAGCAAGATAAGCTCATTCATCTTGGAAAAATAAACAATGCAGATACATCTGGGAAAGCCTTATTGTCCCAACAGAAAGAAAAGTCCAAGCCTCCCAAGAAACATAATTTTCACAATAAGAAGCCAAACAACAAGGGTCTCAAACCCTCTTAATCAGCTCCTTCTTTAAAAAATTACAAAGGATCCAAGCCAAAAGTAAATAAGACTGAGCATCATTGCAATTTTTGTGGGAAGATAATCATGATGAATCTAAGTGTTTCAGGAAGATGGCAGCCTTGGAAGCAACAATGGAGAAGCACCACATCAGCCTAGATTCATCTTCAGAATCTACCTCTCATGGACATGCATTTTGTGCTTCTGGTTACTCTTATATTGCATCTTCTTCTTCTACTTCACTTGAATGGCTCATTGATTCTGGAGCATCTTATCATATGGCTAAGGATAAATCCATCTTTTCTACTATGCATGAATGTAACACCAAACAAATATTTGGTGGTGATGATAGATCTCTAAGTGTTGTAGGATCTGGAACGATTCCAATAGAAAATGGTCATTTCAGTGATGTACTATATGTTCCAAAAATTTCCTGCAATTTGTTATCGGTCTATCAACTTACTCATTCGGGTGAAGGTAAAACTGTGACGTTTACACCTCACCAAGTTGTAATCAAGGATTTTAAAAATCCTCAAAATGTCATTGCTACTAGAACTGTTGATGATATTACTAGGTTGTACAAATTTAACAACTTTGGGTCATCACCTTTTCCTTCAGTTTTTGTTGCTCATAGTGATAACTTGAGCAAACTTTGGCATGAGCAATTTGGTCACTTAAATTATCACTCATTGCAACAACTATGTAAAGACAATATGGTGATTGGTCTTCCGATGGTATCTTGCAAGGATGGTGTTTGTTCCGGTTGTGTACTCGGAAAACATCATCGGGACAGTTTTGACAAACGTGCCTCTTGGCACGCCTCAGTTCCCTTGGAGCTTGTGCATAGTGACTTGTGTGTCCCTCTTCCATCTGCATCCTTTTCTGGTTTCAAATATTTCTTAACTTTCATTGATGACTACTCCAGACGCACTTGGGTTTACTTCCTAAAACTTTAGAGCGAAGTATTTAACATGTTCTTAGCCTACAAGGCCCTTGTTGAAAAACAATCTGGTTGTCAAATTATTAAGTTAAGATCTGACAATGGAGGAGAATATGTTAACAACAAGTTCACTACTTTCTGCACTAAACAAGGAATCCAACAACAACACACTATTCCATACACACCACAACAAAATGATGTAGCTAAACAGAAGAACCGCACTTTAAAAGAAATGGCTAATTATATGATCCAATCTAAGGGACTAAGTCTTCAATATTGGGCTGAGGCCATAAATTGTGCAAATTACATAGTTAATCGCACACCCACTAAAGTTTTACAAGGTATAACACCAGAAGAAGCATGAAGTAAAATTAAACCAGATGTAAGTCACTTTCGTGTGTTTGGTTGTGAAGCATGGGCTCACATTTCGAATGAAAAATGAAAAGCATTGCAGCCTAAAAGTGAAAAGTGCATATTTGTTGGATATTCTGAAGTTGTAAAAGGTTATAGACTTTTTGAGCCCCATTCAAATGATATAATCATTAGAAGAGATGTTAAATTTGATGAAAATCTCTTGGCCTGCGAGCCTAACTTGGCAGATGTGCCATCTTTGGCCTACGATCCTAATTCGACAATTGTGCCTTCTTCTTCTTTTTCCAACTTCCTTGACAAGTTTCCAACTCCAATTTCTAATGATGACAGTGAGGATGAAAATCCACCTCCGCCTGCTCATGTTCCTCCAATTGCACCAGCACCAATGCTTCCTCGATGGGTCCATTCAACATGTGAAGCAGTTGGTGATCTTGCCGGTGATCCTAGAGATCAACGTCGAACCCATTCTCAGTTTCAGCGAGCCCCTTCTCTTTTGGCTCAAGTTTTTGAGAATCATGATCCAGAAACTTTTACAGAAGCTTCAGGAAATCTAGAATATGATGCAGCTATGGATGAAGAATATCGTTCCTTAATGGCGAACGATACTTGGGATCTTGTTCCTCTTCCAAAAGGAAGAAAACTTGTCAGATGTAAATGGGTCTACAGAACTATGTATGCATCAGATGGAACTGTTGAAAGACTTAAGGAAAGGTTAGTTGCCAAAGGTTTTTCCCAAGTTGAAGGGATTGACTACAATGAAACCTTTGCTCCTGTCGCAAAAATGAATTCCATCTGCCTTGTTCTTTCCCTTGCAGCCTTACATAACTGGGAAGTCCATCAAATGGATGTCAAGTCTGCCTTTTTACATGGTGATTTAAAGGAGGAAATTTACCTGGAACAACCTCCTGGATATGTTCAGGATAACTCTAGCCTTGTCTATCTCCTTAAGAAATCCTTATATGGCCTTAAGCAAGCTCCTAGAGCTTGGTATGCCAAAATGGATAGCTTTCTCCTTGACACTGGTTTTTCTAGATGTCATTCTGACCCCAATGTCTATAACAAGAAAGTAGGAAACCATCTCAACATACTTGTTCTTTATGTTGATGATCTTATCCTTACTGGTAGTGATCCTAAACTTATAACCCATGTGAAATCCAATCTTAAGCAAAATTTTGAAATGTCAGACTTAGGACATTAGCATTATTTTCTTGGTCTCCAAGTCTTGCAAACCAAAGAAGGAATCTTTCTTTCCCAGTCTAAGTATGCTTGTGACCTTCTTCGTCGCTTCCACATGGAAGATTGTAAACCAGCCCCTTCTCCCTTCCAGTTTGGAGTCAAAATTTTTGCCACTTGTACTTCCCCTGAAGTAGATTCCACCTTGTATCGTCAGCTTGTTGGTAGTATTTTATACTTAACTCATTCCCATCCTGACCTTTCCTTTGTCATTGGTCATGTTGCCCGTTATATGCAAACTCCTCATGAAAGTCACTAGAAAGCAGCAAAAATAATACTTTGATATATTCGAGGTTATGTTTTTAGTCTGGGATCTGGACCTGTCACTTGGGCTTGTAAGAAACAATAAGCTCTTTCTCTTTCTTCAGCAGAAGTAGAATATCGAGTCGCAGTTAATGCCAGTCAGGAAGATTTATGGCTTCGGCAGATCCTTTCATAGTTTGGATTCGAGCAGCAGCAACCTAGTCCACTTTGGTGCAACAATTAAAGTGCTATCAAGCTTGCCAAAGATCCAGTTCTATATCAACGTAGCAAACACATTGAGCTACACATGCACTTCATCAGAAATCTTGTTCATGATCGTGTTCTTGAAATGCTCTATTGCCCTACAGATGATCAAGTTGTAGACATCTTCACCAAGTCTCTTACAGAAGCAAAGTTTTCTAAACTTCGATCTATGTTAGGAGTTCAGGAATGTGTCCTTAAGGGGGGATAGGCTCTAATGCGTCCTTTCTTCTCCTAATAGTGTCACTTTTGTAAATCCTTCAATCCTATCCCAAATTGTTCTTAAGGGGGGATGTTAGGATATTTAGACACTTAGGAGTTAGTTAAGATCAACTTTGTGTAATATATTCGTTAGGTAAAATGTGTTTCTTTAGTATGCATTAGTATGCATTTGTAAATATTCTAATCTGACGGTCACGATATGCTCTAGACATAAAGTGATCCGACGGTTCAACTTCTCTTAGATCATACCTACCATTGATCCGTGGCTTTACACCCGATTGGTCCATGATCTCTATTTAAAGAGCATGGAGGGTCATTGGCTAGTTAATCGGTTATGAGAAGCTCATGTAACTTTCTTTCTTTTGCATAATAAATTGTTCCAAGTAGCTATTTGGCTGGGGCCATTGACTGTTTCCCTCTCGAGGGTTTTAACCACGTGACACATCGGTGTATTGATCTATGATCTTTTTGTGTGAAGTCGTTTCTCTAGGTGTTCGATATTATGGGAGTACCCTGTGTACCTGAACATGAAGGCATTGGAAAATGTGAATGGCTGGCAAATACATATGAGAGACAAAGCAAAGGATATTCCAATAATGGATAAAGTTCAGTTTAAAAAGGTTCAAGTGATTTTTGAAACTTAGGGAAGCCTTTGCGATGCAGTACAAAGCATCATTGAAGATGGCTAGGAAGCATGCAAGAGTAGGTGGAAAGCGTCAGATGTTTTATATGGTTTTTTAGGGTTGGCTATGCTAGAAGCAATTGAAGAAGCATCTACACCCAAGCTAAAATAATATGAAGTTAAACAATCATTTGTTGTTGCCAAGAAGATAATTGAGGGTTTGACTTAGATTAAGCTAGAAAATATTTCGAGTTGGGTTGAGAGCCCTTATTGTGCAATAATTAAGATAGAGGTTTGTGTTGGTAAATGGAAAATGGTGAAGAAGAGGGAGATTGTGTCCAAGGTTTTGAGGGCACAAATTCATTTTGAACAGGCTAAATCCCAAGACATTGATTTATTGATGGAGTTAGATGCCAAGTGTCGTTCTGTCCTTGGTCAAAATGAAACTATTTGATCTTGGAACCCTACATGTTGGGAATATTTTTTGTTGTAATACATTGTAATATTATATAAAGGAAAAAATTTGGCAAGTAGAAGAAATTAGTTGTTTGGACACTAAGCTTAAGAATGTGCAAATGTCCTACATGTTAATGAAATTGCAGTTATTTGTGCTTTGTTTTGTGGTTGTTTGTAAAATGTTTGTTGGCAAATTATAGTTATTCTTCTATTTATATTGGCTTGGTGATTATTACTGGTATGTTAAACCAATGTTACCTGGTATATATAAATTTGTTTTCTTGTATTTTATATATTGTGAATGAATGTTTTTGTTTAACTTATGTCATTTATTATGTTTCTATCTTTAATTAGTATTACTTCTTGGATGTATTGAATATTATTAAGCTTGTTCATAAACCTTATACAATATTTGCTTTGAAACCCTAAAGAATAGTTTTGCAATGACCAGTATTGAAGAGCGACATTGTAATGCTTTGCAATTGAATACGATAACACTATTAGTTATGTAATAATTTATGGTTTCTTATTAAATTTGTTTCAGCAATTTTGAGTTATTCTTCAGTATTTGTGGTATATTGATTATAGGATGCGGGTGTATTCAATGTGGTGATTTATGTATTGAGTTTGCATTACAAATTTGAGATATCAAATGTGCATTGAGTAATTATTTCTTAGCTATCAATTATATATTATAACTGGGCTACTTAAAAACTCTCACAGTTAGTATTTGAGTTTGTTGAGACAGTTTAGTCTAGAATCCAAATATATCAAATTTTCTTGGATGTTTATTGAAACCAAAGTAGATATTTTACATCAACAAGTGACCAAAGAAAAACAATACATTTATACAGCAGACAATGAGAAGCTTCAGCTACAATTTGGTTTTAAAGACTTTGAAGCAAGTAAGCTTTCCTCTTGTTTCCTACATTGGACATATCGATTACCTTGCATTCGAGAGTATATGGAAAAAGAGAAAGGTGGAGAAATGCGTAGGCCTAAAACAGACGTAACTCTTGATATTGTAGTGAATGTAAGCCTTTGTCTATCAATCTTTCAACTATCTATTGTTACATTTTGTAGGGTCATACCTTGGGCTTTATGAATTGTTAAACCCCATGCCATACGAAGTGGTAGTTGTCTACGAGATCCCCTTGTTTTTTCAGATATTGGAACATAAGTAGGATTAGAAGCATCCCATAAGGGTCCTTTGTATGGAGGAATTTGACAACAACAAATGATGGCAAGGTAGGAGGTTTCTCATTTGTCTTGTAGACAATATCATTGAATTTCCAAGTGAGTCGTTAACAAGTCTTGCTTGAACCCATAAATTAGTAGTTAACATGACATGTTGACCAACAGCAAGAAGGACCTTTAATGCCAATTTTTCATTATCAATAAGTTGATCGGCATTTTTGCTCCTTTGTTCTGCAAAGCAATGTGCAATTGGCATATTAAGTTGTTTCAGCATGTGTTTGTTGTGAAGTGCAACAGAGCTATTTGTGGGAAACAAGTGGATAGATTGTTCAAATGAAGAATTTTCGACATGTGAAAGGCATGAGGTTGTTCTTATCATTAGGAGTTCCCAGTATTCAAGAATTGGGGTTTCCTTTCAAAGGTTTAGCAAGAGTTGCTGAAAGGCTGTTTGAGAAGGACTATTTCCTTGTTGTCGGAAAATTGTTTCCAGCGTGATAAAAGTATCAAATGTATGGCAAGAGTAGTTCCAATGGATGAACCTGCATACATGGGAATGTCTTTTATAGGAGGCAATTGTTCAAAGTCACCAATAAGAATTATGGAGCAACCACCAAATGGGATTGTACTTTTCGAGGGGAAAGCTTGACGTAAGCGTGCATCAATTTGAGTTAACATTTTTGGGCCAATAAAGCTCATTTTATCAATCAGAATATAGCGAATAAGGTGAAGTTCTTCTTGAAATTTTGAAAGGGATTGCCCTTCAAGAAGCTGCATTTCACCAATGGGTATTCGAAGAGCAGAATGTATTGTTGATGCATGTATGTTAAAAGTAGCAACACCAGTTGGAGCAAGGATAAGAAGTCGGGAGGGATTTTGTTCAGATGCAGTTTTAAGTGGAAATTTGAGGCAAGATATGAGGTAATATTTTCCAGTGCCTGCGGTACCTTGAATCACCAGTTTTAATGGTTGAGCAGATGTAGTGTTTCTAAAATGCGACATGACAAGGTCAAAGGCTATGCATTGTGTGGGAGACAAGGAAATAGGTGAATTGGGGAAGGATGGGGTGTCTTCATGTAATTGGATGGACAAGCGATTGAGGTCAATAAATGATGTTATTGTCTCATGCAAATCGATGGGTATATTGTTATTTGACCAATTATGACTTTTGTCAAATTCACGATGGCCAAGCATTTCAAGGTGATTAACCTGGATGTTATTGCCTAGACGCATTTGAGAGACAAATTCCCATTCATCCATGGTATGGGACAACGGAAAGGTAATATCATTGGAGTTTGAATCATCAGATAGAGGTGTAGAGGGTTCTTGTTTTGCATGTTGAATATGCCACACAACATATGTGCCTTTAAGGTGATGCCAATGAGAAATAATTTCAGAAGTTGTGGTTCCAATATCGTGAGGGATGGACCGAAAAGGTGTGTGCAAAAGAAGTTCACTCCAACAAAATGGTTCAAAAGATGAAGAATCGGAGGGAGAATGGGGTTGTCACTTGGTGTAGCATGTGCAAGGAGAGAGAGAATTGCATGGTATGTTTCTGATTTTGGCTCTCCTTTTGATGCATACTTTGAAATGTATTTGAGAACAACATGTTTACAAAGAACAGGTTGGCAATCAACATTATCCCTCCATATTGAAAGCATGGTAGGGTTGTGAATATTTAAAATGGGATCATTTCTTGCAGGATTGTAGGTTTTCCGTCCATTTGGATCAATGAATAACAAAGAAGTAGCTTGTAGCTCATACGGAAAACTATAGCAACATTGAACAGATGTTCCGTTTTTGCAAAGGCAAGATGACTCTAAACATCTGGTGTGCCTTTGAACAAAATTGACAAGTTCTTCATAGTTATCTTAGTAGTTCGATGCAAATATCGATGCTGATGCAAGACAACATGGATCGTTTGTAGTAGAATGTTGTGACCCATATGTGCACAATTGGGGATTACGAGGATTGCAAGCTATCACATATGTGTCAAAAAAAAAATTGCAGATTCAACTGCAACATCATCTTCCCAATCTAACGTATCCATATTTGGTGCATTTGCCAACCAAATAAAACCATGAATGTGTATCGATCATCTATGCTGCCATTCATATATACATTAGAGGAAAAAACATATATTATAAATAGATTGTGTAAAGTAAAAAAATACAAAGAGAATAAAAATAAGGAATAGATGGTATAATACCTGCACCAAGAATCTGTTATATGAAAACCTTTCTGAAGCACCTCTTGAAGAAATGTTTTGAATCTATTGTGCATGTACTATGATGTAATATGTGGATTTTATATGATGTCGTGAACCTTCGATTGATATTCTTGAGGTAAACTAGTAGGACGTTTAGTAGGCATTAGAGCATGCAAATCTGGCCATTTTGTGTCAGTTGCACTAAGGGTGAAGAAGAACATTGGTGTACCTTGTTGATCGATCATATTTTTGAGTTCAACTTTACTTTTTTTCCAATACAAACGTTTTCCACATAATGAAGATCCAAACCTTGCGACCCTTTCACCAATTTTCTCATTAGTCATGTCTTCTAATTGGTTGACAAGCTCAAGTACGGTGGGAGGTAGTGTATCTTCAATATTTTTTTTGACAAAAATAGAGGTAGTAGTATTACTTCGATGATGCATAATTACATTGTATATATAGTATCAGAACTGAGGATGTTGGCCAAATCTGTTGTCATGATAGCAAATGAGGTGATGTGCATATTCGGGCATATCAACCTCATGAATGCGTGGTTGTAATAACATTGTTGTACCTGCCGATTTTTTTTTTGGAAAAGCCATGGAAAGAAGACCTTATGTGTTGTACTCATTGATAGGGGACATTTCTATAGGGGGTCAATCAATGGAAGGTGGTAATGGGATATTTGATATGTGTAACAACTATTTAATTTCTTCAACTTCAGTTCTAGCATTAGTCTGTGTTGAAATAAATGATGAGGATTCTGATTCACAGGGTTCAAATGAATCTAGTGGTTGATCTGTACAGGACAAGCTTTGTTGATGAGATAATGCATCGTTGATGTTAAGATGCAAAATCAAAGATGAAATGTCTGATGAAATAAGAGGCAAAGAAGTTAATGCAATTTGGTTGACCTGTACATCCTTGTAGTATGGATCATTTGCCATTTTGAATTGAAGGGCAGCAAGAACATGTGTTTGACTAATAAACAATTCATATGGATTTTTTGTAGAATTGCATTTTCGGACAATGACGATGTCGAGTTCTCATACTAAATATGGTAGGTATGTGGCAAGATTGGAAATGTCTTGGGGGAAGCAAATAGTATGGCCAGAGTATTTATATTGACCACCATGAGCATGTGTCACTTGCAAGATTGGGTTAGCATGACTAATCAGCATTTCTTCAACCTGTGTAAGTACTGCAAGGACACCCGGTTGGTTGCCCAATTCCATATTGTTTTCCAATGAAAATCGATGGCCTTTTTGTTCTAGAATACAACGAGAACAAGTGTATGCACCATGGAATTTTTTTGTTACAATACCAGGGTAACATTCTTTGCAGGTCGAGTAGACATTCATATCGGCTAGTTGGTCCAATTTTTTACGAAAATGTTGATGTGCATCATTGAGCTGGTTGTTCAATGGATTTTCCACAGGAGATGGAAGTGAAGTTGTGTCGACAGGTTTCGCATGAGAA
Organism: Pseudotsuga menziesii; assembly: GCA_001517045.1. Classification (NCBI taxonomy): domain Eukaryota; kingdom Viridiplantae; phylum Streptophyta; class Pinopsida; order Pinales; family Pinaceae; genus Pseudotsuga; species Pseudotsuga menziesii. Next base: position 60,204 of record LPNX010322768.1, read on the forward strand.
ATTGAAGAAGATATGTCCACAGATGAGCAGCCCTGTAAAGAAGATGGTGTTTCTTGTTGTTTTTATCTCTGTTTTGTGCATATAAAACTCTTCTTCGTGCATTTGTTTGTTCATTGTCACAATTGGGCATAGTTTCTACAAGAAAATTATAAAGTTGTTAAACACCTTTGATTGTTGGTAGCGACACATTTTCTATGTGTATTAATTGCAAACTATATGGATATAAAGCAGAAGATAAAAAAACAAATGTTAATTCATTGCATACGAGGAAGTAAGAATATAGCTTAAAATAATATAACTAGAGTAAATTTTGATTTTGAAGTGCTAGCTTGATGATTGTAAGAAAATAGCAATATAGAAGAAAAAAATGTATTGTGAGAAAGTATATATGAAAAAAAAGAGTAACTCTTACGTAGTAAGTTATTAGAAAAAATCAATTTCGTATCGTATATTTTTCTCCAATTCTATTGAAAGCTAACATTTGAACATTGAAACAACAACATTTTACAACAGTATTTGGGTTTCCAAAGCAAAAAGGTAAAGGTATTCGGCTTTCCGGTTTCCAATGCGAAAAGAGGAAAGCAAAAAGGTAAATTTATCAATTAATTTATCAATTTCCCCTTCCGCTTTCCAATGCAGAAAGCGGAAAGGTGAATTGAGATTGAATTTATCAATTTACCTTTCTCCTTTCCCTTTTACCCCTTACTTTTTCATTCCAACATGACATTATGTCCGTATGGATGATCCCAGATTTTAGGGGATCATTGGTGGTACATAGATGTATGCTGGTGTTCCCATAGTATCTGACGCAGGGGGAGTTAGTCCACAGACTTATTATATAGTACCTTGTATTAACGAGTAGGTGTTGTTCAGTATATAAAACCAAGTGTATAGTGCAATACAGCCTAGTCAATTGTATGTGAAATTACGATTTATTCCTTGGATTCCTGTAATATCGAGCTCTAGTGGGTCTATGAATGAATATTGAAAAAACCTAATCCGCAGAAAGGGAAAGCGGAAAGGTAAATCGATAAATTGATAATGAATTTATGAATTTCCCTTTCTGATTTCTGCATTGGAAAGCGGAAAGGGAAAGCGAAAATGAAAGAATGATTATCAATTTAATTTTCAAATTGCGGAAAGTCTACCTTGGGAATATATTATTTAGATTTTGGAATTTGATATTTGGTAGATTGTTGTTGGTACAACAGATCTCATGCCTTATCCAAAACATGAAAACCCCAATTTTACATGGAAGGTAATATTTATGAATTGTTCAAGTCGTTTTGGGGGTTGCAAAAATATTTATTATGGTTTCTTTGATTTAACTTAGTTGAATTCTTTGAATTTTTGCATGTTTTGAATGCCTTTGGTGGATTGCGGAAAAGTAATTTTTTTCAAAGAATTATGTTCATCCCTCATTCTGCATCTCACAATGTGGATTGCAGGATCTTCGAGTTTATAATCTGTCAATTTTTTCATCCTGCATCCCGCAAATGGTGATTGATTTTGCGATTTTTGTTGCGTGGTCCCACAACCCGCACTTTGCGGGATGCGGAATGCAGGACAGATTGAATAAAAATTTGTTATTTATGTCATCTTGCATCCTGCAATTGCGGAATGCAAGATAGTTAATAAAATTTATATGGATCAATATTACTGTCAGTTCTTTCCAATCAAAGAGTGCACTGATTCATAACCTTGTTTTCCCACTTTTATCGATTTAATGTAATTGATAAAATCATAAAAAGTTAATTCTATTAAAATTTATCTATTTCTGCAAATGACTGTAATAGTAAAACTTTCATCATACATGTATGAAACTGCAAGAAAGTGGTGCTATAAGAGAGTAAAAAAAATATTGTCTTATGTTGATCAATGAAACAGGGACTTAAAATTGATAATTGAAAGAAATCATTATAAACAATGAAGAATGGTTAAGTATCAAGTTGGAAAAACTTATATATTTATGTGTCCATCTGAAATTGTCGTTTATGTGTTTTCAATTATGACAATTACAAATTTTAGGCATGCAAATCCATAGAAGGTCTATGTTCTAATTGAAAAAGTAAGAAGCAATGTTTTGTTGCAGATCCTCTGGAGTATTTCATCAATTGATGATGTTTCAGTTGAGAGAAGAGACACATCTTTTGCAGAAATTCCCATGAGCTGGTTTGCAGCATCATCAAAATCTATGACACCATGAAGGTATCAAGTGATATCTTCCAAGTCAACCTTTAGTATGTATCGGTAGTCACAATCAAAAAAATCTCCATCACATTTAGCACAATGCCAAATGTCTCCAACTTTGTGGGCAATATTTTTCATGCATTGTATTCCGTCAACAAAAAGAGGGCATGCAAGGAAATAAAAGTCATTCATGTTAACATTTGCGATGGTTGCTACAAGAGAGTACCAAACAGGTTTTTCAGACGCTTGAAGAGTTTGCAGGTCATTGCTGGTAATGACTTTACGAGAACCAGATTTAGAGTTATTGAATTTTCTACTCAAAGATGGCGATGCTGAACAAAATCCATTGTCATGAAACAATTTTTGGAGAAGTAAAGTGTCTTCAATTTTTGGGTTTATAAAAAAAGTAGTGTTGGAAATAGTTCCAACAGTTTTTACATTGAAACCTGTAACATGAACGCCTTTAATTACTACAGCTAAAGGTGTAGGTAAACCACGTAGGCTAGCAAGTTCAGCTCTTTAATTTGACAATGTTCTCCCCAAAGTGTTATGTTAATGCTATAGCCTGACATTTCACAGAGTCCAATAGCGTGCCTAACAGTCTCAACACCATCTCGTTTTTCGTATTGTGGATGTAGGAGAAACTGAAATGATAAGCCCAACAAGGTCCACCATGGAATTGACGGGTATAGTTTGTATCTCTTGAATAGTTTTGAAATTAAATCAATAAAAAGGTATTAAGGGGTATTCATTTAAGCATGGTTGGATGGTTGAGGAGGAGCCTATGAAAATCTCATTATGGCTTTTCAAATGGTAGAAAATTGGATTGGATGCTTTCACTGTGCCATTTGATACTATGTTTACTATTCCTATTTGTATTTGGTCATACAAAGACAGTGCCAATTCATTGAATGCAGATATATGTATTTCATCGTATGAAGCATTAACAATGTCAAATCCAAATATTTTTTCAGACCCTCATTGGTTTCCATATTCATGTAGCTTTTTCTTGGCAATAACTCAACCTTGAATATTCCAAACTTTGCTAGAAGAGGAGAGTGATGTGAATGGAATAGTTGATGCAGCTAAGGCAGGGTTTTCATCTACTGAGGTAGGATTCACTAGAGCACAAGAACAAATCTACGAGGGAGAAGATACAGGTAAGTGGTAAGGTGCAGGATCTCCAATTATTGTTGCATCCACTGTGACAACTTCGAGTGCAAGCAATGCAATAGTCCTGTGAGAAGAAGTATGTTACAATTGAATGGGATAGAAAAACCCTGGATGCATGAACAGTGTGAAATTGACTAAGTTGAGAAGAAAACAAGGAAATTAAACATATGTTACACTGTGTACAATGTTGCATGTACATTTGGTAACTTTGATTATAGATCCTTCTTTTAGTTGTCCACTTTCTACAAGACTACTATATATAGTTGGAAGCAATAGCTCATGCTTGTGAAGCCCATCCAATATAGATATTCAGAACCGAATAGATGATGAGTTGAGTGAGTTAACTTGGTTCAATGAGGACACATGTACCAGTGGGAAAAGGTCAACAACACCATGTAGCAAAAGTGAAATAGAATCTTCAGTTAGCATAGTCTGTATAGTGTGACGGTTATATTTTCCTATGAAATGAACCATGGTATGAACACAAAAACGAAAATTGCAATGTAACATATTCATGTGATGGAATGACAACAAATAAAATGCATATATGAAAACATATTCAATTATCAATTTACCTTTCCCCGTTTCACTTTCCAATGCCGAAAGAGGAAAGCAAAATGTTATACTGATAATCAACTTAGGAATTTAGCTTTCTGCATTCCGATTTCTGATCCGAAAAGCGAAAAGGTAAATTGATAATTGATTTATCAATTTACATTTCCCCATTCTGCTTTCCAATGCCGAAAGAGGAAAGCGGAAAATTATTTCATTATCAAGTTATCAATATACCTTTTCACATTCCAATTTCCAAAGTGGAAATTAGAAAGGTAAATTTTTCCCCATTCCGCGTTCGAATGCCGAAAGAGAAAAGCGGAAAGATAAACTGATAATTAATTTATCAATTTACCTTTTCTCATTCCACTTTGTGGAAACTTTATCTTGGGGAAAGCGTCTAAGAAAAAAAAGGGTAATATATTCAAATCGACTTGTGTAATTCATAAAGTGGAAGTTGGAAAGAAGTGAAACTTATATTGGAAAATATAAATTCTGACTTTCCACATTCTCCAAAGTGGAATGCGGAAACCATAAATATAAATTGAAAATTTGGAATATGTATTGATGCAAGTCAGAAATCGGGAATACATTGGCCCCGTTCCTTACTGCAGAAAGCAGAATGCGGAAGCGCTACCCAAATTATATTTACATAAACAACTTCTTCAGCTTTGTTACCTCGAAAAGCGGAAAGCGGAAACGTAAATTGATAATCAATTTATCGATTTACGTTTCCGCTTTCAGAAGCACAGAATACTAATATGTATATATACCAAATTTATATCAAATTGGAGAGTTTCTGCAATAAAAATTTTGTAAACTAAACTTACGCCAAGTGGGAATATTGAAAAGAGTTGAACTCTCTCAAAAAAAATAGCAATTTTTATGTCAATAAATGTTTTTATTTGAGATTTGGGGTGGACTAAGGCCTATGTTTTTTCATCTATACCTATGAGCATGACACAAGTAAATTTTTTCTTCTTCATTATATTACATAGTTTATAGCTTAATTTTTAAATATATCATTTAATATTTTATTCACCATCCCGCAATCCCCATTTACAATTGCAGGATGCAAGATGCATGATTACAAAATAGGGAAATTTTATTTTTCCTTTTCGCAATTCGCAATCCCGCAAATTGCGAGTTGCGAAAACACACAAAAAAACTTAAACCAAACTACTTCCTGCAATCCGCAATTTGTAGGATGCGAAAAGCGGAAAGGTAAATGGCTAATATCAAGATATCAATTTACCTTTCCACTTTCCATTGCGGAAAGTGAAAAGTGCGCAACGCGCAAGTAGTTTCATTTATGATTTTTGTTGTGTGTTACTACAACCCGAAACCCGGAACTAAGGCCTATGCTTTTTCATCTCTACCTATGAGCATGACACAAGTACATTTCACATTCTAAAAAAATCACTGTCACAGACTTTTCTGGTTTTCGCATTACACACAGTAGAAAGCGGGAGTCGGAAAAGCACGGAAACTTATATTAGAAAGCTAAATTCTGATTTCCGCATTCTCCAAAGTGGAAAGTGGAAATCGGTAAGATAAACTAAAAATATGGTATTCCCATTGACGGAAGTCGGAAAGCAGGGAAACCGGAAGCGAACATTGTTATAATAGCCTTCCAGGTTTTACACTCAACTCCTTACCTAAAACAACTCCATTATAAAATCTGATACCTATCATTTTATTGACATAGCATGAGTATTACACCATTATGAAGCCACATAACCAATACAAGTTAGTGATTTTGCAACACAACAGCAATAACAATCAAAACAAACACAAGGTATTTGACCATCTCAAAACCAGACTAAACGAATATTCAAAACATTTAAGCAGACTAAAGGAATACCTGCAAATTTAACAAGGTACGTAAACCTTTGTTGGAAACTCTCTAGCGTAAATGGAGTGAATAAAAATCAATATGCATGAAGCAAACAATAAGAAATAGTGTTTACCTGAAGGTCTATTTATATGTGCAAAGCAAAGGCGGTGCAGCAGCAAATGCGGTAAATGCAGTATTGTAACAAGATTTTGAAGATCGCCATAAGGTGAGCAAAAATGAAGATATTGGCTCATGTCTGAATCATATGACAAGATCTCTTGTATCGATTGGGCAACAATGCATTGATGAAACATAAATTCCAGTGGATGAAGGGACATGGGCAAAGTGTATTCAATTGAGTGAAGCACCAGTGAAACGACCCCACAAATTGTGAGCGTAAACACAAAAAACTCATCCTGAATATCTTAGGGTAAAGCCACAAAAACTGGTAGATAGAAACTTTCACAAAATTGTTGGTGTAAAGTCTTGGCAAGGACTCCGCCGAATCGAGAGAAATGAAATGCAGCGAAGGACAATAAAATCCAGTATCGTTTAGGACAACAAATAGAAGTGTAGTGAAAAGACGCATGCCAGCTGTCTAGAAAAAACAGTAAACACAAACTGCAAAGAACGATCCACAATTGGCAATCAATCCATCAATCCATTCACCTGCCGTAACACAGAGGACACCTGCGGTCTGCAGGATAGAAGTTCTCAAATCGAGACTGCAGAATCGGGGACCCAACTAAACTGGAGAAAAAAAAACTAAAAAAATGTCCATCATGCCATTTGATCAACATGGAAATAATTTCATTTGAAATCTGACACAACAGGTGTCCAGTCTCCATTCGCTATTCGGTCGCGACAACTGTCGATTTGTTAATGGTCAGGGAGACGAGGAAGCTTGCGAGACTGCGTATCCATAGGGAAAATGCTTTCAACGTAAATATAAGAATAAAAACCTAGGATAAAAAGTAAGAAAAAAGAGAAGTGAATAAATGAGTAAGGTATCAATGGTGAGTAAGTTGATGGATCAGAGGTCTCCAATACTGACTTAGTTTATAGCGATCTTCTAGATTAAAGTTATTAGGATGTTTTTCAATTTTGATGGCTTATCTAATGAGTCTTGATGAATAATGAGAAGTGGACGCAAGGATTTTAGCTTGATCGAAGCAAATGTAATATTTTGACTTGAAAGAGTGTTCAACGATTGCATATTTGTTAACTCGATTATGATTGGTATCAACGATGTGTTCCTTGAGACTTGTTTGAATGTATCTACTTCTTTGTCCAATGTAGGTTTGCCCACACGAACAAGGAATTTGGTAGACTCGTCGGGATAGGAAGGGGTTGGATTTATCTTTAGCTCTTCTAAATAATTGCTTATGGGTCTTATGGGGTTTAAATATGGTTTTCATGTTGTTTTTTATTAAAAGTTTAGAAATGCGATATGCGATTCCATGAATATAGTGAAAAGAGATAATTGAAAGGGGTGGCGGGGAGGGTTTGGGGTTTGGGCTTAGGATGTAGGACTTGTTGAATTTTTTTGTTAATGAGGTATCTAGAGTACCCATTGGTCATGAGGGATTTAGTAAGATGCGCTCTTTTCTTATTGAGATATTGGGGGTCAAAGGTTCGAACTGCTCTAGTGATCAAAGTTTTTTAGGAAAGTTGATTTTTGAGAAGGGTGGTGATGGGAGTGGGCGTGGAGGTAGTGATTGGTGTGGGTCTTTTTTCAATACACTTGATAAGAGAGAGAGAGACACATTGTTGTCGGGCGACAAAGACATCAATAAACGAAATCGAGTTATCTTGTTGGATTTCCATGGTTAATTTAATGTTAGGTGAAATGATATTTAAGTGATTGTGAAAGTTGTGAAGGGAGGTGCATCCGTGTGGCTAAATAACAAATGTATCGTCTACAAACCGAAACCAGCATTTTTGTTTGAGGGAAAAAGAGTTAAGGGCTAGTGTTTCAAAGTGTTCCATAAATATGTTTGAAACAACAGGGGATAAATGAGATCCCATGGCAGTGCCTTCAGTTTGTTCATAGAATTTACCTTTGAAACAAAAAAAAGTAGAGGAGAGTCAAATTTCAATAAGATGAAGAGTTTCCTATCCACAAAATGGGAATTATGTTCAGAGCTTCAAGGACCGGGATTTTTACGAAGATATAAACGACATAAAAACTTACCATGAGATCGTGATCATCAAGGTGTAGGTCTCGATTTTTGTGAATAAAATTGTGAGAGTCTTTAATGAAAGAATGGGTTTTCCCCATGAAGGGTTTTAATTTCTCAACACGGAAACAGGAGAGGGCATTAGTAGGGGAATCAATGGCGTTAACAATAGGTCGAAGAGGGTTGTCTTTCTTATGGATTTTAGGTTGGCCATAAATTTTGGGGGGTTGGGGATTCTGGGGAAGAATGGTTTCTTAATTAAGGGGTCAAGTGAAGAAGAATTAATAGCTTTGGAAACTAGATTGGTGATCTTGGTAATATGATTGGGGGAAAGGGGTTTATAAGAAGACAAATAGAGGGGATCTAATAATTTGGTTTCATAATCCAAAGAGTTCATCACGACAATTGAATTACATTTTTTTTCCTTTACGATGATAATTTCAAAGTTGGAAATAAGTATTTTAAGAGCTAAGAGTTCCTCCTTGGGAAGATTGGATTTAGGAAGCTTAGCAGATTTTAAGATTCGAGAGCAATATTCCCGAATTTCTTCAACTTCATGGGATGGGAGATGGGTAGTAATAGATTCAATAGAGCACCTGATATCCTCAACTAGAAGATAATGAGGAACAACTGCATAATTAAAGCCTTTCTTAAGAAGAGATAAGGAGGGAGGATCTAAATTAAAAGAATAAAGGTTGATGACAGTGGAGGGAGAAAGAAGAGAATAGCGGTTGGAGTTTGAAGAATGAGCTAAAAGATTAGAGTTTGATTTAGAATCACATCAACAAAGAATTGTAGTGTGTGTGGAGGTAGGAGTAGAGGGAGTGGAATCACTCAAAGAGGGAGTGTATTCGTTGGATGAAAGTGTGGTGTGAGACCTGGAGAAGGTCGTGTAGAGTTAAGGGATAGAGTGGAGTGATGAGAGGGTTTTGAGGTAGACGTAAAGGCGCGAGGAGGGTCATGAAAGGGATTTGGAATAGAGGCATTAGGTGGAGATGGGTTGTGAAAGGGATTTGAAGTGGTGGACGAATGAGATAGAGGAGGGCAAGTTGCAAGCGGAGTCACCATGAGAGGAGAAAAATTTGATGAGGGAGAGCGTGATGGTGTTTTGGAGTGAGAGCTAAGTGATGCGGATAAGGAGGACGAGAGGGAGAGGGAGTTCAGTTGGGGATTTAGGGGATTGGGTGGTGAGAGGGAAGGTAGTTGGGGCTGATTGTTGACTATGAAAAGGTCATAGCCTTGAGAGGGGTTAGATGAATGGTTGTATAAGGTGAGGATAGGGTTTTTTTAACGAAGCTTTGGCTGAGTGAGAAGTCGAGGTGAGAGAGGTCACCAGAATGATAGAGGACTAGTTGTGTAAGGAGAGAAGCCCAAAAATATGAGAACACATGGACACTGAATGGGAGGAGAGAGTAATAGAGGATTGGTTACAATAAAGATTAGAGAATTTGCGTTTTTGACAAGTATAAATTTTAATTAAAAAGGATTCAATAGAAAAACAAGGCATAAAATTAATTAAATTCCAAAGACTAACATTTATAATAGAAGTAAGTTTAAGGTGAAGAGAGCATACCTGGGAAGAGAGTCAATCTAAATCTGATATGGTGGATTGAATTTTGTCTCTAAGAATATCTTTTCTAGATTTGACTAAGATTCGTTGATGGTCATACCTTTTGAGGTGATGCTTGATTTGAGTGATAGAGGGTAAGATGGAAGAATCCCTGCGAGTTTTTAATTTTATAATTAACGGCTAGTTTTTAATTTTATATATATAATCTACTGCCCTCTTCTTTTCTATTGTGCCATAGCTTTGAATGATCCTTATGATGGGTGGAGGGTCCACTCAAAACACGTCGATCACTTCTAAATTTATACATAGTGCAAATCCATAATCTTGCATAGAATTCAAAGATGATGTTAAGGTATGGTGGCACTCACTTTACTATGCTAAGAGGAAAGTCCTTTTTGATGAAGAACTTTAACAATTCCTTTTAGACAAGTGGTCTCATGCCGAGAAAAAATATCAAGTGGGACATAAGGGTCTATTTTCTATATCTAAAGTTCATGGATATATTCAAAAGAAGAATATCATTGTCTCTGTTAGCTCTAATTACAAACATAATTTTATCCATGTTAATTTGACCAAAAAATTGTAAGCTCCTTCCTAGCATATTCAAAACACACAGTTGATGATGAAACTTTCAAATTTTTAAAGATTTGAATATTACTATTGATAAATATGTGTTGCATTTAGATTTTTATGCTTTAAATATGGATGATGCTGATCTTATTTTGGGATATCCTTGGATGTAATAAGTGGGTACAATTAATATTAATGGAGAAAATAATTTTTTAATATTTGGTACAATTAAAAAAAAATAGACTGCAGGGTATGTCTCTAACAAAACCAAAAGATTCATAGAAGGTGCATGATGAAGTCTCTGAGGGGAACTAGTCGCAATAATGAATGACACATCAAATTAAGAGTATGTGGTGGAATCAAAAGAATATACCAGAGAATACCATGAAGAAAATTCCTAGGAAGGGCAAGTAATAATATAAGGAGCTACATGAATCGACCAAGGAATCACATGTTATGAAGTCTGATTAAGAGGTACCCATCGTTTAGCTCGCTGCATATTGCCACCCACACCACTGTGAGAAGAAAAAATCATCAAGGGCAAGTTGGGAGAGCTAAAAAATCGACTATGGACCATGATGGACCCAATGAAGAAAATAACATGGAGTTGCATGGAGAACTACGAGTAATACATGGAAATACAAAAGAAGTGCAACAACATCTTTGAACCACATGAACAAGAATCAAGATCAAGGAATCCAAGAAGCCGTTAGACCATGTATTCACATTCCACTTTGATGGATGGATGTTCATGCTTGGAATAAGTTGACTAATTTTCTTAGTTGACTAATTTATATGTCTGCCTCTCATGTTTTAAGGATGAAATTTTTTGAAGAGGGATGTAATGTTATATACCCTGGAGAGAATAATATGGGGTACCTAGGGAGGCACATCAGGGGAATAAACGATGTAACTGTAGCAAGGTTTTCACCCTTGATATGCAAAAGCACCTCCCTTTTGTCAATGGGGCAGATGGATAGAGTTCATGGAAGAAAGCTACAACAAATACAATATTAGTAAAACAAAAATCAATAAACAAAGCTAAACTAAATAAAAACAAAAAACATGAAAATTACACCCTCTTTTTCTAAAAATGGGCCATCATGCCTGATCTTAGAAATGGACCACCTCTCCACATGCTGGTTGGTATGGAGGATGCCTCAATGTACTAGATGGGAGATGGTGGGGCTATGAAATGATTGGCAAAAATGGTGTGAGTAATTTGAGAATAATGACTCCTCAACGTACTCACTGAATAAAATAATGAAAAAGGGATAAGAATCTTGTTGATGGAGACCTCCATACTATTTTTATAATACTTTCTTAGGTTTTTGGTGTTCTCTCTTTTAGGTTTTTGGAACCCTATTTAGGGTTTTAAGCCCTTTTGGGGGTTTTTAGCCCTTTTTTGGGGTTTTAAGCCTTTTTTGATGTTTTTGGGGCTTTTTTGAGAGAGAATGGAGTTATACCATAGTTTTGTTTGTCAAAAGTAAGGGAATTATGGTACGAAAATGGTGTATGTATGTGATTTAGACCATGTAGAGCTAGGTGAGCAATTTTTTGCGTTAAGAGTAACAAGGACCCAAAAGGGAATAAACCATGTAATGTCTACCCAATGGGGATAATTAATGTAATGTGGCTATTAATAAGGGAATATGGTCCACTTGGTGGTTGGGGTTTAGTTAGAAGAGATAATATAACAATAAGGCATAAACTCTTAAGTATACTCGTGAGAAAGTATAAATAGACATGAGTATCATTGTATTAGTCACGTTGGAAATTATTATTGTACAAGCATGGCTTGTGGAGTGATTCCTTCCTTAAAGATATTTGAAAATGTCACCACGCCTTAAGGGTTTCTCTATATCTTGGTGTTATTCTCATGGTGAATATTTTTTGGTTACTTTTGAAGTATAACTATTCGATATATTTGTTGTGATTCAATTTTATAGCTTAAGAATCACTACAATTTGGACATTTGATAAATTTAGGATTAAAATGGATCTAAATTAGTAACTCCAACACACACACACACACACACACACATTTAAACTAAAACATGTATATTTCACATTAAAAGAGTGGTTCTACTAAATTGAATAGTGAGATGATATAAAACAATATTATGTAGTTCACTAAAATGGATTCAAATGTACCCAATTTTTGAAAAGAAGGCCAACTATCTGGAAAAATTTAATGATTATGGCACAATAACTAAGGATTCAACTAACACAAAGATTGTTAAACTGGTCTTAAATTAACATTGTTTTACAAACTCATAACAAAACTTATAATTTAAAAGCAAGCATGGCCTCTAATGGCCTTGCTTTATGTCTTCCTAAAGAGAGGGCTCTAGAGTTGAATTCCCATTTGGCATGTCTACATAAACTTGCTAAAGTGTTTCTTCTTCTTTCACTTCAATTCTAAAGGACACATTGGAGAACTTTGGATGGGATTTTCAAGAGAAAGAGCTTTTAGCAAAATCAAGGACCAATTAGTATATGATATTTAAATTTGCTCCTATTTTCTCAATCTTTTGGTTTCGACAAGTCACTAAATCAAATAATTCTTCATTATGGGCCTTTTGAAAATCAACCAGTCATTAGTGAGATTAGAGCCTGGTTTTTTATCATGCTCTAAGAATATTTCTAAAACCTTTGTTATGTGCAGAGCCTTCGGCTCGGATTCGTTCCCTCATTGGAGGACCTGGCTTTGATTTCATTGGTAACTGTACTATTTTGATTTGCAGGTTTTTTGGATCGTGTTTCAAGAGTTGCTATTGAGTGGCTTCAATATCCCATTGGATCTGTGTCCCTCACTGGAATATTTGGACAAGAGATTGCGTTCCCGGGTGCATTTTGTTTATAGGAATATTGGTAACCTGCAGATCCTGGTTCGATCAAGAAAGACAGGATTATTGATTCAAATTGTTATGTATTTTCTTTTGGTTGCGTGTGTGCTTTGACCATCCCATGGACACCAGAGGGGGTCTGCCCCCTCCTCTTCCTCCATAGATTGTTGCTTTCAAATGACTATTAGCCTCTTGTGGCAAGAGGAAGGGTAGCTCAATTGTGCAGAAAATTCTGAAGAAAGTAGACATTCCCTCTGTTGAATTGCATGTCGAATGTCCTTGTCAGACCGCTTTGAATCTAGCTGAGCGTGGGCTCATTGGGAAATTTACGGGTCTCTGGCCATCTCCTAAGGCAATCAATGGATGGATTCAATGAAATTGGATGCCTCTGGTTACCGAAGGAATTCGCAATCATTTATTTTGGCAGAGGTTACTATGTTTTTATGTTTGATTCAACTGAAGATCGAGACCTCATTTTTTGAAACGGTCCATATTTTATGGGTCCTCAAGGGCTCTATCCAGACTTCGATCCTACCCAGGACATTCCTTCAACCGTTCCTATGTGGGTTAGGCTTCCCCATTTACCTCTTCATTGCTGGAATTCAGAATCCCTGGAAACTATCGAGAATAAGCTTGGAAAATTTATCCATAGGGTAGAAAGGAAAGAACAATATTCGTGTCCAAGAATATGTGCTGAAGTAGATTTAGAGATAGGGTTGCCTGAGGCAATCAATTTAACTGTTGTTGAATGGTAACACATTCAAGAGTTTGATTACAAAAAACTCCCTTTCAAGTGTCACCATTTCCATGGATATGGCCACTTTGCTCAAAATTGTAAGAAAAAATCAGAAGAAGAAATTGAAAAAGAAAAGGTTGGTCAATGGACACAACTTCAGAAAGCATGCACTTCCAAATAGGATAATAGAATGAAAGGTAAAGGAGGAAATACAAGGAATGGAGTCATTCTTGTTGAGAAGAGACTTTTTAAACCTTAGGCTATGGAAAATTCATCGTTTCTTCAATTCCTTTTGTTGTTTTAAGCCCTTATGACGACCAGAATTTTCCTCTTCTTGAAGAAGGCAAAGTGCAGAAACCAAATGTGCACGAAGATGAAGGTGAAGTAAATTTCAGGCCATAGGAACAATCTGGCCCAGTAATCTTAGAAATTCCTTGCGCAGATGCAATCTTGTAGGAACTTCATAAATCACCCACAGGTGTCACATCTTCTCCCTCTTATGCAAAAATTCTTAAGAAGAAACAGGTAGACACTTCTGGTTCCTCGAAAGAATATTCTATTGAGCAAATCACTAAAAAGGCAGGTAGGAAGTCTGAAAATGAGGTCAGAGAAGAAGAAGATGAGAGATTAAAGATGCAGGGTAGTTAGGCTACAATAAAAATGTCAAAAGGCAGAAGTAAGCGGAATAGACCCCCAAAGTGAGGGCCATCTCCCTCTTTCTCGGATAAATAATGCAAATTGTCTCATGAAATTATAGGTGACTGGGGAATCCCAAGAAAGCAGAAGCAGTTAAAGATCTATTAAGAATGGAACCTTTAAAGGTTCCCTTGCTCCAAGAGACAAAGATACAAGAGGAATCTCTATTATCCTTAAGCAGATCAAAGTGGAAAAAGAATGCAAGCATGGTTGTTAGTGCATGGGGCACTTCAAGGGGCCTCGCAACCTTATGGTCTAAGGACAAGTTTCTTTTGAAAGCCTTGTTTGCTACCCAACATTGGATTTATATAGAACTTCAACATTTAACAAGTAAGATTTCCATGACTCTCTTTAACCTTTATGTCCTAGTAAATTTTATAGAGAAAAAGGACTGCTGGAATTCTCTGTCATATTTTATTGAAATCCACATTCCCATAAATATCATAGTGGTAGGGGATCTCAATATAATTTTAGACCCTAATGAGAAAAAAGGAGGTGTTCGAGGCAAATATCCTCTTCAGGAGTTAGTGGAGTCTTTGATCCATGCTCGGCACCTTCTTGATTTCAAACCCAAGAAAGGTCGTTACACTTGGAACATTAATAGAGTAGGGGTTGCCAGTATTTCTGCTCATCTAGATAGGGTTATGGTCCAAATCTCTTTGATGGAGGGGACAATTTTAATCTTTTCCAAAATTCTGCCCAAGTTAACTTCAGATCATATCCCCATCTCCTTGTTGTTGGAAGAAGAGGAAGATCTAGGTCCTATTCCATTATGTTTCAGTCCTCTTTGGATTGAGAGAGATGGATTCTATGAAACAGTGACACAAGCTTGGTCTTGGTTTGTAGAAGGATCCCCCAGCTGTGTATGGGAACATATACTTAAGCGTACTAAGTATGCCTTGAAAAGTTGGGTTAAAAAATATCTCACAACTCCAATGAGCATGAGGCAAGATACAATGAATGCTTTAGCAGAGATTCAACTAGGTATGGAGGAAACATAAATCACTAAATCACAATTGGATAATAAGCAATCCGCTCAAATAAATTCTTTCATTTCCTTTCTCCAAGAGGAAGAGTATCTACGTCTTAAGTTTCGTAGTCTCTGGTTGCAAGCGGGAGATAAAAATACTGCCTTCTTCCACAGACAATGCAAAGCTAGACTATCTCGATATCTCATCTTAGAAATATATACAAGCGAGGGTGAAGTCATTAAAGGACACTCGCAATTAGAACATGTTGCACAAACTCATTTTCAACAATTACTTCAAGAGGATGACATCTCTAATGACGAAGTGAATGCTGATTTTTTATCCAACATTCCTTCTTTAGTTAGTGCAGAGTTAAATGTTGGCTTAGTGAAACCTTTCTCTGAAAAATAAATAGTGGATGTTATCTGAGCAATGGATCTGGATAAAGCCCCTGGGTCGGATGGATTCTCTATTCATTTCTACAGAGTTTTTGTTGGAATGTTATAAAATTAGATCTTTTTGTATTATATCAACCTTTCATAAAATGCCAACGTGGGAGGGTTCACTAATTCTACTTTCTTTTCTTTAATTCCAAAGGAAGTTAATCCAATAAATTTTGGCAGGTTTCAACCTATCTCGCTTTACAACACTTCATACAAACTCTTGGCCAAACTCTTAACCAATAGACTTAACACCTTGTTAGGAAATTTTATTTCTCCTCTCCAGGGGGGGTTGTTAAAGGAAGGCATGTTGTAGATAATGTGATACAAGTGTAAGAAGCCCTTCACTCCAGCTTTCAAAGAAAGGAGAAAGGCATGATCATCAAGTTGGATATGAAAAATTCCCTCGACCATGCTAAGCTTTCCTTTCTCTATCAAGTTCTTCTCTCTTTTGGTTTTGGTGTTGAATTTGTTAGTTTGATAAAATCCTACACAGATAGGCCTTGGATAGCGCCCCTTGTTAATGGTATACCAACAGATTTTTTTCAAGCTTCAAGAGGACTCTGTCAAGGGTGCCCTTTGTCACCTTTCCTTTATATCTTGATGGCTGAATCTTTAAGTAGAAATCTTATAGCATGATTGGTAGCAGGTTCTATCCCGGGCATGAAGGCATTGTTGAGGCCTGGAAAATCACAGGTAACAACAGTTAAGGATTCTTCCCAGTAAACCTTCCCAACTAGCCCGTTACTGTTTGGTATGGGGAATCCATCCGGTTTACGGTCCGGCTACCATAGGTCAAGTGACAAAAATAAAGGGTTTTACCGGTTATGGCCCGGTCCACCGTGTATGTTTTTAGTTTTTTGTATTTAAGTATGAGATGTAAGTGCCTATCTAAAAATGTAGATTGATAGAGAATACGAGGAGAGGTCACAATGTGATGCACAGGTTCTTACCTCTCGTCTTAACTCTCTTGCATCTAAACCACACACAACAAGAAAAAGCTAAAACTAACTATCTAACCTATCCCTAGGGAGCAAGATTATTATTCATCAATGAGTAATGTATTTTGTGCATGCATTAAGAAAAATCACAGATAGTTGTTACTTATTTCAAAACACATGAACATTTATAGATATATGAACAACCAGATAGCTAATTGTTTATGAACAGCATTCATTACTCATAGTGGAAATTTCATAGAATAAACTAGAGTGCATTTATAACAAGAACATAGGTTCAAAGAGTTAGAACGATCTCATAGTTAATGGATAACAGCTGAAAACGAAATAATTCACATTCAACAAGTCCATAGCACAGCATTTGAAACCTTCCACAAAGCTTTCTCCAACAGGAAACTTGTAATTTCTTTATGCAAAAGGAAATAGTTCTTCTTACATCATACTCTCACAAATATATCTGGGAAAAAGTCCTTCTCTACATCTAACTCTTCTATACTTATACAAAAAAGCAAAACTTTCGGGCTGCCCCCAAATGAATCTTGGGCTTCCCAACGTTTCAATCCAAAATCTTGTCCTATAGTGGGTGCTCATACATTATACAATATATTACATTTAAAACAAAATTTAATAAAGCACTTTCATGAAGAGGGCCCCACTTGATCATTGATGAACTTTTTCCACGCTTGGGCCTCTGTTGCTATGCTTTCAAAATCTGAAGGTTCAAGAAAACGGATGTTTATTTCATATTTTGCAGCCTGATTCTTAACCACCTCAATTCTTGCTGGACTCAAACGTAGTTGATCTTCAAGTAAATGGATGTCGACTGCTGAATGAGCTACTGCATTCTTCAGGATCTGCTCATCTAAATCTTTGACTTGTTGTACCTTCTGTTCATCCTCCTGGTACCTGCTCTATAGTAGTTCTGTGAATAGCTCATGCTCTGGTATTGCATCCAGTCTTTGTTCTGCAGCAACTGGGCATATGTTGAAGGTGACCAGCACCCTTCTGTAGTATTCAATACATGCTCCTCTCATTTTCTTCACAGTCTTCTTGAACAAAACATGACCCGAATAGCATATACATAGTTTAAACCGAAATGCATTCTAACCCTTCACCAAAACGAAAAAACCCCTATCAGTGAGGCTAATCTTCGAAAATGTGGCCCTACCCAGAAATTCCAGTCTGACCGAAAATCAAACCCTTCGGCATCCCAAAAAAATAAGGTAAACCCACGACAACAAGAGAACCGAAAGCTCCCTCCCCAGATGGCCATAGGCAAACCCACAAAAAACGGTGCAGACAAGCTACCTAAACTTTCGGACCAGGATCGAGTTTTCATAACAGCTTGAAAACAGGCTCAAGAAAACAAACCTCCCACCGTAAATGTTGTGAAACTGACCAATACTTCACGCCGTAATCATACTTAGACGGCCAACTACCAAATGGCAGGAAAAACCCAAACAAGGGAAAACCCTAGTTCCCAAAACAACCAGTAAACTCAAGAGAAATGAGAAACCATGGTTGGCCTACCTGGCAAGCAAACTGCAGTCAACGGGATGGTGCAACACTTCCACAGCAGCACCCCAAACGAGCGAAATCCTAACAGCTAAGCACGGATGCATAGTTCGACTCGACAGGGACAGAGTAAGCGCGAATTATTTACAAGGATAACAATAAAATAATAACCAACCCCAATATATAGACCTCAGGTGAAAAAATGTCGGCGGGAAAAAACTTCCATCGGTGAGTGGAAAAACTAATCATCGGGCGATTAGTTCACCAAGGAGTCGCAACGACAAGAGCCATACAGCCTAACGGTTCCGCGACAAAATAAAATGTCAGCGAAATAAACTCTAAAAAACTACAGCATCGAACCTTGGAACCACTACAACATCAGATGACTAGTTCAATGAGGAGCCGTAATGGTGGAAATCACATGGACTAGGGTTCTGCAGCAATAGAAAACATCGGCGAAAAATCAGAACAAACCATCGGCGAACAGAAAACTCAAACGACCGTGAATCGGTGAAGCAAACAACTAGGCTTCCGATTAAATGTCAAACACAATCCCAATAGTGAAAGAAAGCAAATCATTTAAAACAAAAAAACCATGAAATCGGCAAATATATGGGCTTTCTTCGGGGTGCTTGCAATCTACCATCCGAAACGGGGGCAACGCACAGGACTAAAAATCCGATAGTGATAAAACAAAAAACGTCGATAGTCAAAAGTTTTGAAGAAATAAACAAAAGAGATAAAAACATCGACGAAAAACATGACTGTCCATCGGGACATTCATAATTTAGCTTCCGCAACAGCGGCTGCGTAGAGGACTATGGCCCCGATTCATTGTTCAATAAACTTTCGACAGCGAAAAGGAAATTATCTACAAACCAAAACTTCAAGTTCAAACCAAAAGCATTAGCAGACAAAAGATAGTCATTCAACTTCTGAAAACGCTAAACACTTAACCTCAATCCATCCTCAAAAGATCCAAACTTGTAGCAGAGGAACAACAAAGTTCAGCAATCCCAAACAAATCCAGGCAAGATAAAATTAAAAGGAGGGTCCAAAATTTTAAAAAAATTGGGAAATAGTTGCAGCCGCAACAGGCATCAAGAGGTGTGGATCCTATAAATCATGCCCTCTTTGCATATGACTCTCTTCTTCTGGGAGGGGCCTCATTAAATATTGCTTGGGCCTTTAATGAAATATTACAAAACTTCTGTTTAATTTGAGGAGCTCTGATCAACAAAAGAAAGATGGTTGTATATGGTTGGAATGTAGACCATCTGACAATTCTTCGAATAGCTCGTTCCTTGGGATTCCCTGGTTTTGGTAAGTGGGACAAGATCAAATATTTGGGTCTCCCATTAACCTTGGGACCAAGTCCTCCTTCGCTTTGGCTTGAATTTATAAGTAAAATAAAAGCAAAAATAGTATCATGGGGTGGCCAATGGTTAACAAAGGCTGGGAAGTTGTGTTAGCTAGAATATTTCACCTTTTGCAGACAGTAAGGTGTTCCACTAGTCTGAATGGTTCAGATCCAGAACAAATGAAGGACAGAGGTTGAAGACCCTCCCTGGATGCCGTAGATACCTGGAATGTGATGCTTCGATAGTAACCCTATGTACTTGCAATCAGCTTAAACACGCAAACACATCAAAGCTGCTAGAATATAATCATGTTAGTGACTAAGGGATCCAACAACATACATGTGAAATCAAACAACAACAATAATGTGGGACGAAAATCAACTTGCATTAAGATAAAAATGGAGAAGTTTACAACCAATCCTTAGTGTTGACATGCATCTCCATAAAACCAAGCACTCTCATCCCCATAAGCTCCGACTCTAGCTCTTTATGCTCTCCAATGGCTTGGGCCAAGTGATCAATCCAACAGCATAACAATACCTTAAGAGTTCTCCCCCTCAACCATGGATATGAGCTTGTATTTATAAGGCTCAATGGATAGGGATGGTTGAGAGATTAGTGGATGTGGTGGCCTCTAAGATCCTAGGATGAGGGATCTCAAGCTCAACTGACCCACAATGATAGGGATAAAGGAGGACACAAGGCTCATCATCTAGAAGCCTCAAGAAACTTCTCTTTTTTCCTTTTAACCCAGGGTATCGCGTTTCTCCTTCAATGACAGAGCGGTTCTGATAAGAAACACTTATGGACTAAGGGCCATAAGCGGTGGCACCGCTTGTGGACAACAAGGGATAGGCGATGGGAACAAGGTACCACTCCTGGACAACAGAGAAAGCGGGGTGCTGAGAATTTTTTGTGAAAGAATAACAAATGGTATTAATTTCCACTCCAAGTGTTGGGGTTAAGGGCAAGTAGGTATGTCAAAGGTCTTATCACATGATGGTGAAAGGATTTTGGTATAACAGGATGCCCCCCAAAGCATGAGTCTTAGAGGGATACGATAAACGAGAGCTTTGAGAGAACAAGCCGTCGCTACGAGGTGAAAATGTCGGCTCGATCAGAGCATGTTGTCAAGTAGGAATCTATAGTACATCGGTATGTTGATTCATTGACACAAGTAACCAAATCATGGCTGCAAACCAATACAAGGTAGATCCATGAGAGGAATAAACAAGCATGGCTACCAGAATACAATGTAGATCCATGAGAGGAATAAACAAGCATGGCTACCAGAATACAATGTAGATCCATGTGATAGAGGACTCAAACTTGGACATATCTACCAGACATACAACGTAGATCTATGTCATACAGATGCAAATTTGAGCATAGCCATGACCATACAAATGTGGATCCATTCTAGATATACAAAACTCCATCGCAACCTAGGGAAAAGCAATGAGTGCTTTAAACAAATACCCAGGGTCTTCGTCTCGTCTTCCACAAAGTACGATTCTATCCATGTGATTACAATGATCTGAAGGCAAACATGGTAGAAACCACTTGATTACCGGCCAATGATGTGAACCGTTAACAAGTGCGAGGGAGATCACCATTAATGTCAATGATTCCCAAGGTACTCTAGTACAATCTACTCAGTGTGAATAGATATCTTGATGTCGAACACCCAGTCGATTCTATCGATCAAAGGTCAATGATGTGAACCTATGTTGAGAGCAAGAGAATTTGTCATTAAGACATACAGATCTCAATGTACTAAATATTGTTTCTAAGACTATTTCCCAGATGATGAGCTGATGTCGACGGGAAAAATCTCGTCGAAGGAGGGCCATGATGAGTCCCACATCGACGACACGAAACTCGGAACATAGTTTTGGAATGATGTGAATGTAGTAACCATATGACTGACTCAAAGATACTGACACAAAGACTGTGTAGACTGTAGAGGTAAAAATTCTTCAAATCCCCTTTGAACATCAGGCAGCACGACTAAACGGGACAAACACACAATGCAATAGTGGACAATGAATTCTTTTGAAAGACTCAAAGGAGTGACATGACTCATGAAAGTGGATCATCATGGAGATCAGCTAAATACCCAATTGACTGACATGATGTGCAAATAAGTGCCATGTTCAAAGGTAACGACAAACAACTGCCATTATTTGCAAAATTATTCCCTTCCCATTTCCCCCATCATGATCAATGAGTGCCTCTTTTCGGTTTTATGAGTTCAAAGAGGGTAACAAACACTCAATATAGCTTGTTGAAAGACAAGTTTAGACTCATATGTTTTACAAACCTGAGAGATGAGGGGTTTGTTCCCAAAATGGGTCTCTCAATGTTTAATTTAACGAGTCCACTGAAAGAAAACTCAGTATCGTTCATGTTTAGAGAGTTCAAACGAATACAGAAGAAGACTCCAAAGGGGTCCTTTTTCATATGATTTAGTCTCTAAGGCCCGAAAAAGTGTAAAATCATACCTTACAGAACTCTTCCAGTCATGATTGGTCGGAGTGTTCCTTTTTCATAAATAGTCCTATCTGAACCGAAAAAGAGATAACCTACCGTCGGACGAATGACTCTTCAAATACTTTAACGAGCGTGAAGAAGACAATATCGCTCGACGATCTTTTCGTATTTAGGGAGCCTAAAAAGAGTTTAAAGAGAACTCCATGAGGTTTCTTTACACAATGTCATATTTTACGATCCTGGAAAGAATAAGAAATGGACTCGATGATCTTTTCATGTTTAAGGAGCCTGAAAAAGAGGTGAAAAGAATACTCCATGGCGCTTCTTTACACAATGTCAATTTTTTACAAGCCTAGAAAGAAACTGAAATGGACTCGGAGCTTTGATACTAGGTTTAAAGAGCGTGATCAAAGAGTTGTAATGAACGCTCATCAACCTTTTCTGTTTTATGAAAGTGTGAAAAAGACATAAACAAACTTCCAAGGCTTCTTACTATAGTTCTCGTATCCTGCAATCGAATCAGAAACAAGTGTTAAATGCATTTATAACTAGCATTAAGGGATTACGACAGATAAAATTTGACTAAAATATAGTTTTCTAACAAAACTATAGTATGTCAGACCCAAAAATGCCTATATAAGTCACGTAAATAGTAAAAATTCAAATCATTTCACTATTTACTCATAGCGGAGAGCACTTGGAGCATTTTCTTAGCCAGATCTTCTGCAGCTGATACCGGGAGTTTCCACCGTCCATTTTGAGCATCGTCAGTTGCAGGTAACAGCTAACACCCTATTCTTTCATTTCATAATGTTAATTTTGAGTTTTGGTGGGGTTTTGGGCTCAGATGGCAAGCCCTAAAACCTTAAAATCAGGCACCGCGGCTACCCCTTGCGGGATATGCGGTACAACCCGAGAACCGCGCCTGTAACATAGTTGACAGGTGGTGCCACTACCTATCTCCAATGATGCACAGTCTGTGCCGATTGTGGAGACTTTAAACTCATAGCATGAGCAATAATAAGTCATTATTTTGATTTTTAATGATTAGGAATGATTCTAATGCATACTATGATTGTTTTTTACAGGTCTTGGTTGCTCAAAACATTGTGATATGGAAAGAAAGAACAGATGACAATGATAATGCCTTTGCAGACAGAAATGCAGGTTGTATAGCCGCATTACGAGACTATGGGCTCCTGAAGTTCTTCCGGACCCCAAGCATGGTGTCACATGAGCGATTACTAGAACACATACTGCGGATGTGGAATCCAGAGCAGCAGTATTTCAAGGTGGGGGTCCATATTCTTACGGTGGAAGTAGAGGATATCTACTTCTTAACTGGTCTCTCGAGACAGGGTGCCCCCATCTCACTGACAAGTTCCTGGGGAGGGGATATTACCACTTGAGAGCATATAGATCATCACTGTGTTCCAAGGATGAGGACATCAGGGAAGAAAATTCCCATCAGAGCAACGACGGATGGGCCTCTACAGACCGTTCTATTTACTATGCAAACGGTGGTCGGGATTCAAGGTGTGCATCAGGATTCTAGGGCACACATGATGTACGCCATAGAGTCCATGGCACCCACAGTGTTCAACTGGGCAGAAGCCATGCTTCCAATATTAAAAGATCAGCTGACTAAGTGTCGGCAGGGAGAGCTAAAGCAGTTTGGATTTGGCTCCATTTTAGCCTGCTCTTCTTCGAGTGGGTTCCACAAATCAGACCTCAGGTGGTCTTCCGGAGTCTGAGAGCACGGGACCCGCGTATGTTGAGGTGGGTCCAGGTCATGGCTCGTAAAGGAGCAGGTAGGGGAAGGGTGAAGTTTGGTGATCCGTTCTTCAGATGGCTCCGAGATCAGATCCTCATGGTTATGGATTATGCTTACGTAGGTACGCACTTCACCGGAGATCCTGACCTACCACTCCCACCTAGTGGACAGTGGGGCGACATCGGTAAGAAGCAAGAAACCCTAAAATGGATGAAATATTTTTATGTTTTTTTATGTTTTACATTTTTTATGTTAAGTGACGAGACCTGTATATTCTCATGCAGATGTCGGATCAGGGCGACCTGGAGGAGCATCTCCATTGGATAAGTGAGCTCAAGCTCGCTCTGTACCATGGGGTGATGATATCACCGGGGAGCTAGAGGAAAAACTGGAGATGTTGACCTTAGATATCCAAGATGCTGACATTGATGACCTCCCGATGAGATATCAGAGATCCACAACGGGAGTACCGAGTCGATTTAGTAGGCTGCTACGTAGGGTAGCTCAAACAGTGATGTGCTATCACGAGCACCACTAGTGTATGAGATATGTACTGAAAACTGACAGCTTCAGGATTTTGTATGATGATTTTCCCTGAAAGCCTACATGCTTCTGATGACGTCTCGGGACCTATTTTTTGTAAACTTTTTCGTATATATATACAGACTTTTACATGGTGGTTATATGTTTCAAATGGAAAATACATTTCTAAGAGTTTTATGTGTCTTTGAATGTTTATTTACAATGTACCATGTTTGATTTTGACGTCATGATTGGGAAATATGCTAGTCTAGGATGTAATTAACTAATGAGTCAGCAACTACATTATCTTCCCTAGGGATATGCCTATAGGTAATGGTTTCAAATGATCTTTCTAGCAAACGTACTCTCCGGAAGAGGTGGAGGAGCTCTGGGTTTCTAATGGTGTAAACATGGTTTAAATGAAAAACCACCAGCTGTGAGTCCATCAAGACTACTAGATCATGAACATCCTAGGAGGCAGCTTCAGTCAGAAGATCGATGACTGCTTTATACTCGGCGATGTTATTAGTAGCGGGACCTATACAAACCACTATTGAACTAACCAAATCTTTAGCTGGGGAATAGAGGACCCGTTGCAGCTGCAATTGTTTTCCTAAATTTTTGAAATTTTGGACCCTCCTCTTAATTTTTATCTTGCCTAGAATCATTTGGATCCATGAACTCTGTTTTTGTTTCCCCTCTGCTACAAGTTTGGATTGTTTTGAGGTCAACTGTTTTCGTGCTTTTCGGTAAATTGCTTCTGTCTAAAACTGTTTGGGCTATGGAATTTGAAGATTGGATTTAAAATGTTTCCCTTTTGATCTACAATTTCCTTCTTTGATATCGGAAGTCTTTTCTTGTTTTCACCGTTGTTTTGGAGGCGAAACAAAAATTTTCGTTGCTGCCTGGCTGAAATTCTGTTGGAACTTTATGTTTTAGTTCGGTTGTTCAGAAGTCATTTAACCATGCATCGAAGACATATTTCCCTATAGGGCCATCATTGCGGAATCCGAACGATGATTTTTCTGACGGATAGCTTTGACTGTGCCGATGTTGTGATGTTATTATTTCGACTTGCTTTGCGCTGTCGGAGGTTGGTTGAGGTTTGAGTCGGTGGTTTTTTTATATTTATGGAGTCATTGTTTTGAAGATGAGACAAGCTTTTAGACCGCTGTACAACCTCAAGTATTTTTTAGCACTTAACATTTTCACGTTTTTTCTGTGCCATATCAAAAAGTTTTATAACTTTGATCGAAGGTGGTAGTCTGGTTGCCTTCTGCCATTGCGGCTCCCGAGTAAACTAAGTGTCTGCCATTGTAACTGCTCCACTTGTTGATGTTTTTGTTATGGTTCTCGCTGATATGTTTATTCATTGTGGAGCCCGTAGCCTTTTCATCTTCCACCATTGCGGCTGCGTAATACGCTAACCTCCCAACGTTATGTCGTTCTGATCGCCGACAAGGAGTTTTCGCCCGATGCTTTAGTGTTTAGTATTCGGATGCCGATAGGCTTAATGGTTATGCGGAACTTGTTGTCTGTCTGAAACCTGCCATTGTGGCTAGGAGTAAGACTATCCTGCTGATGTTTTAATGGTTCAAGCCGTCGATAAGGTTTTTCCCGCCATTTTGTGAGTTTTTAACCTTTCTGTGGGCGGCGGTGGTTTCTGATTCTTGTTAAGATTTTCACGACAAAAAGTGCAGTACAGGGCCTTATTTCGATGATCAATTTTATTGTTAGTGTGGTTTAAGTTTGTTGAAAAGATGCAGTCCTAATTAATGATGAATTTTTGTTTTAACTGCAGACGGACTCAGAAGATTCTTCAGATTACTGCCGCGAGGAGACATAGCTAAAGGATAAAGCTGAGAAAAGTTGGCTAAAAAGTGATAAGCAAAGTTTGTTCTAAAATTAACGGGATCTAAGAAAGGAAAAATAAAAGACAAGGCAGAATCGGTGGCAATAGAAGCCCAGGCTTGGAAAGGGCCCGTCAGTTACTAAGCTGGTCCTGTTATATGAAGTATTCATAAGATTAAATCCGAAATGTAACGTATTGCCTAAATCATGAGCACTCACAAAAGGACAAAATTGTGAGATTAAATGGTTTTGGGAAGCCCAAGAGTCATTCGTGGGCAGCCCAACAGTTTGGTTCTTTTTGTATAAATATAGAAGATTTAGATAAGAGAAGGGACTTTTTCCCAGTTAGATTGGAAGACATATTGTAAGAATAACTATTTCCTTTTGCAATAGATAATGACAGTTTGCCTGTTGGAGAAAGTTAGGTGGAATGTTCAAATGTTATGCTATGGATTTGTTGAAGAGGAACTATTTCGTTTTCAGCTTTTTGTCCATTAACTGTGAGATTGTTCTAACTCTTTGAACCTATGTTCTTGTATGAGTGATCTCTGGTTTATTTTATGAAAATTTCCACTATGAGTAATAAATGTTGTTCATAAACAATTGGCTATCTGGTTGTTCAAATATCTTTAAATGTTCATGTGTTTTGAAAGAAGTATCAGCTATCTGTGATTTTTCATAATGCATGCACAAAATACATTACTCATTAATAAGTGATAATCTTACTCCCTAGGGATAGGTTAGGTAGTTAGATTTAATTCCTTTTTGTGTGTGATTTAGATGCAAGAGAGTCTAAGATGAGAGGTAAGAACCTGCGCATCACATTGTGACCGCTCCTTGCATTCTTAATCAATCTGCATCTTAGATAGGTACTTGCATATCATACTTAAAGTCAAAAATCCAAAAAATATATATGGTGGACCGGGCCGCAACCGATAAAACCTTTATTTTTGTTACTTGACCTACAGTAGCCGGACCGCAAACCAGACGGATTCCCCACACCAAATAGTCATGGGCTAGTTGGGAACGTTAACTGGGGAGAATCCCTTGCTGTTGTTGCCTGTGAATTTCTAGGCCTCAACAATTTCTAGCGCTAGAAGGAGGGCCGCCAGTGCATGGCTGGCCAAGGAAACCCGTTTTCTCGAGATTATTCCACCGATGACAGTTCAGAAAGCAGTCTGTTTCCCAACCCAATTCCTGAAGAGAAAGGTAAAGAGCATTTGTATTCTGTGGACAACAAAGTTGTTAATGATTTGAGAAGACACACTAGGGCATATGTGAAGAAGATTGGGGGATTACCGATTATCCCTGACTTTCCCATAAGAGAATATAAGAATAAATACTATCCCATCTTGGAAGATTCAGTGTTAATTGGAGATTTGGAAGAACTTATAGAAACAACCTTACATGAAGTTGTACAGCCTTTGAATCAAGTTGGCCCAAATACACCTTACTGTTCACCTGTTCATACTCCTATTCATTCACCACCTAACTCTCCACCCAGAATCATGGCAGGCGTAAACGCAAATCAGCCACCCAACCCACCAAATCCACCACCTGCTTGGAAAGCCAGATCGCCTTTAAACCTAACACCTCCGTTGCACGACTTACCTCAAGCTCTTGAGAAGATGCTGCCCAAGTTTGATCCAAATGAGAGGATGTTAGTTGATGACCATTTTCAAAGATTCTATTTGGCAATAGAAGGACTAAGGGCTGGGGAATATGAAGATGTAGTTTGTATACTTTTTCCACACACCCTTAAAGGAGCAGCAGCATCATGGTATTTCGGTTTGCCTACAAACTCTATTCCATACTGGGACACCTTTGAAAGGATTTTTAGAAGTAAGTATGCAACCCAAAAAACTCATGCAGCTCTCATGAAAGGACTGTGCACTTTAAAGAAAGAAACAAAAGAGAAGGTGCATAGTTTTACCCAAAGATTCGCAGCCTATCTTAAGAATTTTTCTGAAGCTGACAAACCCTCGGATAAAGTCCTGATTGAATATTATACCTCAGCTCTAGGACCCGAGTTGGCCATGTTTGTCAAAATGAAGGCCAAACCTACGCTAGCAGAGAGAGTAGAGGCCAGAAAAGAAAGCATCAAAGATTACCGTGAACGGTCAAGAGAAAAAAATGTTGGGAGGAAGGCTTTGTTATTTAATCCTAAAGAGGAGCAATCACCATATTTTGAAGGAATGGAAAAGATGATGCAGAAGCTCTCTAACAGAATCATAGACTTGGAAAAGGAAAAGGAAACCCAACTATAAGCCATATTACAAGAAAAGAGAAGATAACAATCAATCCCAACCCCCTCCGCACAGCCCTACATCTATGAACTTAACGGAGGTAGGAATGGATAACTTTTGCACTTTCCACGAACAACCCCATTCTGAAAAAAATTGTCCCCAATGGATAAATTCAATGACTTTGGTCATGAATCATCTTTTGGATTCCAAATTAACTGAAGACAACGATGAATAAGGGAAAGACAACAATAAACCAACAGAAAAACAGGAGGATGAGGCCATGGTTTTATGGGACTGTGTTTCGTCATTTGATGCCAATGAAGAAAAGGATCTAAGACCCAAGGATATCCTGGAAACAAATGTAACGACAAGAATCCAAGGGTTGATTAAGGAAAACAGTCTTATCCTCCTGAAGATCAAAAGACTTCAAAAGAATGTCAAGAAATTTCAAAACAACTCCACAACTAATAAAATTACGGAATTTACCATCACCAGTCAAAGTCCTAGACAGGTCAACATGCCTACTAAGCCCAATGAAGAAAAAATAAATAATGTTAGATCAAATCTCACAGAACATAAGATGGATTATGACATTGTGGAGGATATCAAAAAGGTAAGCGCAAACATCTCATTATTTGAAATGTGCAATGTGCCGCAGCAGAAAGAAAAGCTATTGAAAGCACTTGAAGTATCAGAGGAGAGGCTGCCCACTGACAATCAGCCCCAAGAAGAAGAAATTGGTGAAGCGCGTATGGGAGGTAAGCCTACGAGCAAGAATCCACCTTTTCTCCTTACTTTTGAGATTTTCAACCACAACATGCATAATTGCCTAGTAGACTCGGGGGCATCAGTCAATGTCATGCCGCTGTCGGTCTGCAAAAAGATAAATGAACAACCTAAACCATCTTCCTGGAGGGTCGTTCAATTGGATATAACGAATGTGAAGGTAATTGGGGAAATGGAGGTTGCTCTCATTCGCTTATCTTCAAATGATAAGGTGTGTCAATTCATTGATATTGTGGTGGCTGACATACCGGAAGCTTATGGACTTGTTTTGAGCAGAGATTGGTCGGAAAAGCTGAATGGATATTTTGCCTCCGACTTGTCTCATCTGTGGCTACCATATAAAGGAAGCCCAAATCAAATTAAAGTTTTGAGGGAGCCCCACATGAAACACAATGTTACTCAGTTCGATGGTAAAAATGAACCAGTGGATTTTGTTTTGGGAAATTACTTTATTGAGCTAGAGCCGGGAAACTATCAAGCGGAAGAAGCCAGCAGTACATTTGATGCTCAGCCTAATCTTCTTCGGTTTTCACGGGCTGATGAGATTGATTGTAAAATAGTAGACTTAGCTGTAGATGTAAAGGTCAATTCTCGCACAGTAGTGGTTAGCGATTTTTGGACGCTTTTCTTTGATGGTTCTAAAACTTTAGAGGGGTCAGGAACCAGCTGTGTCTTGATTGACCCTAAGAAAAACAAACATTTTCTTTCATGTAGGTTAGAGTTCGAATGTACTAATAACATAGTTGAATATGAAGCATTAGTTCGAGGATTAAGGAAAGCAATTGAATTAAAGGCAAAAATTCTGAAAGTGTTTGGAGATTCTGAAATAATTGTAAAACAAATTCAAAATCAAATACATTGCATTTCTCCTCATTTAAAAGCTTATCAAAATGAAGTATGGGATTTACTTAAATGTTTTAATACATTTAATAGTGTATCGATTCCTAGACTTAAGAATGCAGCAGCTGACTTGCTTGCCACCTCAGCTACGAGGCTTGTTCCCTCTAATAATCGGTGCTCTGTTGAATTGATTTTCAAGCCTTCGGTTCCATATATGATTACCAATCTACGAGTGTTCGATGATGATCAGCATATTGTAGAATGCTTAACAAACGACGAGACCTTCAAAGGGGCGATTATTGATGATGAAGAACATCAGGCCGAGCTAAAATTCGATAATTTTATTCCTAAGGGAGTCGAGACTTTAGAACGGATGTTTGATTTAAATGAGAAATTTAGAAGACCAGCAAATGTGAAGACTCATAGCTCATCTCTACACTTTGAGTTGATTAATTTGGGGACTGAAATGGAGCCTAAATACGTGAATTTGGGAAAATGTTACTCCCCAGGTGAAAGGAATAAGTTTATCAGCCTTTTCAAACAATACAAAGATGTTTTTTCTTGGACATATGAAGATCTAAAGACATATGACACCAATATTATTCAGCATGTTATCCCCATCAGATACGGAATCAAACCTTATCAGCAGCCTTTAAGGAAAATGCATCCAAAATTAGAACCTTTAATCCAGAGTGAAGTTAAAAAACTATTGGATGCTAGAATTAGCTTCAAGGTTAGACACTCGGAATGGGTTTCAAATCTGGTACTGGTAAGGAAGAAATCTGGAGAAATCAGGCTATGTGTGGATTTCAGAAACTTAAATCGTGCTTCAGATAAAGACAATTATCCCGTTCCACCCATGGAGCAGATATTGCAAATAGTTTCAGGCTCTGAATTATTCTCTTTATTAGATGGATTCTCAGGCTACAACCAAGTACTAGTAGCCGAAGAAGACAGACTAAAAACGACATTCAGGACCAGGTGGGGAACTTTTGCTTACAGAAGGATGCCCTTTGGACTCATAAACGCTGGAGCTACTTTCCAGAGGGCTATGGACATAGATTTCCATGGTCTGATTGGCCGCAGTGCTGTAGTATACCTTGATGACATCACGATATTCTCAAAGAAAAGAGAGGAACACGCTTTTCATCTAAAGCATATTTTTGAACACTGCTGAAAATATGGTATCTCACTAAACCCCAAGAAGTGCGTGTTTGCTGTTACAGAAGGTAAGTTGTTGGGTCACATGGTTTCTAAGAAGGGGATCTCCATAGACCCAGAGAGGATCAAATCTATCGAACAGATTCCCTTACCCCATAATAAAAAGGGCATGCAATCATTTATGGGGACAATAAATTTCGTGCGAAGGTTTGTGCCAGATTTCACTCAAATTATCAAACCTTTTCAGCAAATAGTAAAGCAAAGTGTACAATTCAAATGGACTAATATACAGAAGAATGCATTCAGTAAAATAAACACAGCTATCGCACACGCACCCTCCCTCAAAAGTCCAAATTTTGAGAAAGATTTTATTCTGTACACTTTCGCATCTAATGATTCACTAGCAGCTATGCTTACCTAGAAGGAAGATGGGGGAGATGAGTTCCCCATATCATTTATGAGCACTGGTCTACAAGGGGGAAAATTAAATTACCCAGTTGTGGATAAACAAGCCTATGCAGTGTTCAAAGCGGTAAAACAATTCAAGCCATATATACTTAAGAACCGAACAAAGGTAATAGTTCCACACCCAGCTGTGAGGTCTCTTTTGGTACAAAAGGAGTTAGGAGAAAGAAGAGGCAACTGGGTAACAGCTCTACAGGAGTATGACCTCGAATTCAAGCCAGCCTCCATAGTTAAAGGGCAAGGATTGTGCAAACTGATGACTGAAAGTAAAGACAATGAAGAAGATGGCTGGGAAGACGAAGTCGATATACATTTGGTGGATGTATGTCCTCTTTTCACAGCTCCGGACTCCTGGTATCGAGACCTTGTGCATTACCTTCAGTCGGGATTGTTACCAGAACATTGGAATTCTAAGCAAAGAATAGCATTGCGTCTTAAATCAGCCTCATATCAGATTGTTGAAGGAATATTATTCAGAAAAAATTATGATGGAGTTCTTCTTAGATGCTTAGAGAAAGAAGATGCGAAAAAAGTAATGATAGACTTACATTATGGGCCTGCTGGAGGAAATTTCTTCGGAGATACAACAACACACAAAATTCTCAGAGCTGGATACTATTGGCCCACACTATCAAAGATGCACATGCCCATGTTAGAAAGTGCGACATTTGCCAAAGGTGTGGTGGACGACAAGTTAAAGCAGTAGGACCATTAAAGCCCATTATGATAACAGAACCTTTTGAGCAGTGGGGGATGGACATCATTGGAGAAATAAAGCCAAATTATTCCTTACAACACAAATATATTTTGACGGCAACCGACTACTTCACTCGTTGGGTCGAGGCCATTCCGTTGCGTAAAGTAAATGAAGATGCGGTCATGGACTTCTTGCATGATCATATTATGACCAGGTTTGGAGTTCCAAGTTCTTTAGTTTTCGATAATGCTACTTACTTTTCCTCGATTAGGTTAACTACAGTTGCTCATGAGAAAGGAATTAAGTTGCATTACTCTGCTAATTACTATCCGTAGGGAAATGGTTTGGCTGAATCTACAAACAAGAATCTGATTAGGGTTTAAAAAAGACGATGATAGAAAATCAGAGGAGTTGGCACTCAGCGTTACCAAATGCCCTTTGGGTTGATAGGGTCACCCCCAAGACTTCGTTAGGTGTGTCCCTATATACCCTTGTTTATGGAAAAGAGGCCATTCTACCCCCCAATATCATGCTACCCTCTTCCATAATAGCTCAAGAATCCAAAGGATCAAATAATGAAGTCTTGCAAATGAGGATACATAATTTGTTGAAGGCAGAAGAGTCTAGATCCAAGACCAGAGAACGTTTTAAACAAAAACAAGAGGTAGTAAAGAGATGGTTTGATAAACACAAAGATGGAACAAAAGAATTCGAGGTGGGAGATTTGGTTCTCAAATGGGACCACCCCCATGATGAAAAAGGAAAACACACAAAATTCCAACAGCTATGGGTAGGCCCTTTCCAGATTGCGGCAAAACTTGGCCCCTCAACCTATAAATTGCAGGACCTACAAGGGTGGGAAGAGAACTTACCAGTAAATGGTTTAGTTCTCAAACCTTATTTTTCCTGAGTTTTGTTTTGTTCTTTTATCTTGTACATAAATAATTTGATTTGGCTGTTTATTTTGATTTGTTTTATTTATGTTTTGTTTTAGTTTAGATTTTGATTGATTTCAATAAGAAAGAGGCAAAATTTTGGTTGCATAGAGAGTTTCATAATTCTGGAGTAATTAAAGTCCTTTAGTGTAAGACTATGTACTATTGTTTTATCTGAAAGTATTTCTTCCCATTTAGCAGTTTTCCTGAATGGCTATGAACACATTGAAGTCCTACTTAATCCTTGTAAAATAAACCAGGATCAAAAGGTCTGGAATACTATTTTGAGGCTCCATCCATATCGCATCTAAAAATGTCCGAGGGGGTCACAGCAAAAGGCCCATGGAAAGGAAGCAGGGTAAACAGTATATTATACATAAATGATCCCATGCCAGGAATTAAATGCCAAAAGGCAGATAAGAGTCAAAAACTCCTATGAAAGCAATATGTATCGAAACAAAGTACTGAACCATATAAGTACCAAATTGCCAAGTTCTTCTCCGTCCGTGAGCTGAAAGTTAAATACATCTCTCACACAAAAGGACACTCTAGAGAGAGGAACCTGAATAAAAATTCAGAAGGAAAGGCATGCAGGAGGACTCGTATGAAAAGGACCAAAGTCCAAAAAACACAAAAGTGCAAAATGGCATGAGAATGAGGAACAAATGAATATTTTTGTTTACCATATGTTACAATCCTGTGGTGCCCAAGCTGGTAGCTACCTGAAGATAGAGGTAATAAATGAAACTCATCTTCTTGGCCTTGAAAGAGTCACCTTGACTTGGAAATATTGGTTTCCATTCTCCTAAATTGGACTTGATTTAAAAGTACATATATTTTCCATTTGGGAAATCCAGACATCTAGAAGAATTCAACATGTTCGTTTTATTGTTAAACAGTCTGATACTTAAGAAATAAATTGTCTAGAGATCTAGGTTCACTAGGCAGTCGCCAATTGTTGCAGTTGCAACTGTTTTCCCAAATTTTTGAAATTTTGGACCCTCCTCTAAATTTTTATCTTGCCAAGAATCGTTTGGATCCATGAACTCTGTTTTTGTTTCCCCTCTGCTACAAGTTTGGATTGTTTTGAGATCAACTGTTTTTGTGCTTTTTGGTAAATTGCTTATGTCTGAAACTCTTTGAGTTGTGGAATTTGAAGATTGGATTTAAAATGTTGCCCTTTTGATCTGCAATTTCCTTCTTTGATATCGGAAGTCTTTTCTTGTTTTCGCCGCTGTTTTGGAGGTGAAACAAACTTTTTCGTCGCTGCCTGGCCGAAAGTCTGTTGGAACTTAACATTTTAGTTTGGTTGTTCGAAAGTCATTTAACCATGCATTGGAGCCATATTTCCCTACGGGGCCGCTGTCGCAGAATCCAAACGATGATTTTTCTGACGGATAGCTTTGACTGTGCCGATATTGTGATGTTATTATTTCAACTTGCTTTGCGCTGTCGGAGGTTGGTTGAGGTTTGAGTCGGTGGTTTTTTTATCTTTATGGAGTCATTGTTTTGAAGATGAGACAAGCTTTTAGACCACTGTACAACCTCAAGTTTTTTTGAGCACTTAACGTTTTCATGTTTTTTCTACACCATATCGAAAAGTTTTATAACTTTGATCAAAGGTGGTAGTCTGATTGCCTTTCGCCATTGCGGCTCCTGAGTAAACTAAGTGTCCGTCATTGTAACTGCTCCACTCACCGATGTTTTTGTTACAGTTCTCACTGATATGTTTATTCGCTGCGGAGCCCATAGCCTTTTCATCTTCCACCATAGCGGCTGCGTAATACGCTAACCTCCCGACGTTATGTCGTTCTGATCGCCGACAAGGAGTTTCCGCCCGATGCTTTAGTGTTTAGTCTTTCGGACGCTGATAGGCTTAATGGTTTTGTGGAACTTGTTTTCCGTCTAAAACCCGCCGTTGTGGCTAGGAGTAAGACTATCCTGCCAATGTTTTAATGGTTCAAGCCGTCGATAAGGTTTTTCCCGCCATTTTGTGAGTTTTTAACCTTTCTGTGGGCAGCGGTGGTTTCTAATTCTTGTTAAGGTTTTCACGATGAAAGCGCAGTACAGGGCCTCATTTTGATGATCAGTTTTACTGTTAGTGTGGTTTAAGTTTGTTGAAAATATGCAGTCCTAATTAATGATGAATTTTTGTTTTAACTGCAAACGGACTCAGAAGATTCTTCAAATTACTGCTACGAGGAGACATAGCTGAAGGATAAAGCTGAGAAAAGTTGGCTGAAAAGTGATAAGCAAAGTTTGTTCTGAAATCAACGGGATCTAAGAAAGGACAAATAAAAGACAAGGCAGAATCGGTGGCAACAGAAGACTAGGCTTGGAAAGGGCCCGTTAGTTACTAAGTTGGTCCCATTATATGAAGTATTCATAAGATTAAATCCGAAATGTAACGTATTGCCTAAATCATGAGCACTCACAAAAGGACAAAATTGTGAGATTAAACGGTTTTGGGAAGCCCAAGAGTCATTCGTGGGCAGCCCAACAATTTGGTTCTTTTGTATAAATATAGAAGATTTAGATAAGAGAATGGAATTTTTCCCAGTTAGATTGGAAGACATATTGTAAGAAGAACTATTTCCTTTTGCAATAGATAATGACAGTTTGCCTATTAGAGAAAGTTAGGTGGAATGTTCAAATGTTATGCTATGGATTTGTTGAAGAGGAACTATTTCGTTTTCAGCTTTTTGTCCATTAACTGTGAGATCGTTCTAACTCTTTGAACCTATGTTCTTGTATGAGTGATCTCTGGTTTATTTTATGAAAATTTCCACTATGAGTAATAAATGTTGTTCATAAACAATTGGCTATCTGGTTGTTCAAATATCTTTAAATGTTCATGTGTTTTGAAAGAAGTATCAGCTATCTGTGATTTTTCATAATGCATGCACAAAATACATTACTCATTAATAAGTGATAATCTTGCTCCCTAGGGATAGGTTAGGTAGTTAGATTTAATTCCTTCCTGTGTGTGATTTAGATGCAAGAGAGTCTAAGACAAGAGGTAAGAACTTGCGCATCACATTGTGACCACTCCTTGCATTCTTAATCAATCTGCATCTTAGATAGGTACTTGCATATCATACTTAAAGTCAAAAATACAAAAAATATATACGGTGGATCGGGCCGCAACCATTAAAACCTTTATTTTTGTTACTTGACCTACGGTAGCCGGACCGCAAACCGGACAGATTCCCCACACCAAACAGTCACGAGCTAGTTGGGAACGTTGATTGGGGAGAATCCCTTGCTATTGTTGCTTGCGAATTTCCAGGCCTCAACAGGACCCAAGCAGTCGAGGCGAGATTCAAGGTGTGGTGGCAAGCACCATCAGCGGAGCCGTAGAAATCCATCTACATGACAAAAACATGGTATAAACAGATGCGGACACTAAACTCAAAACCATCTTGAAAATACTAAAAGCACACTGAAAGTCAATCAATATACATATATACAAGATACTATCCAAGAAATACCTAGGCATAGTACCTTTTCAGGTACAACCCATTGTGAGGTTGCCCCAAAGGGATTCTATCATAATCAATGAGCTCGTAAGCTCCTTTCTCTAACACCTTAGAAATAATGAAAGGTCCATACCACATGGACTCGAACTTACCCTTCCCTAGTTTGTCATATTTGTGATCATAAGTCAAGACTAGGTCACCCTCGTTAAAGAAACGAGGTTGGACGGATTTATCATACTGCGCCTTGACGCATTTCTTATGTGCCTCATTAGCCAAGGCAGCATCTCTCCGAGTCTCATCAAGGTTACTCAAGTATAAAAATCTTTCTTCCTCCACGGAAGTGTCTGGGAGAAGTTCGACGGCAAGTTGTAAGGATGGAATCTGACATTGAATCGGTAAGACAGCTTCCAGTCCATAGACAAGTTGGAATGGTGTTAAACCAGTGGTTGTTTTCATGGAAGTCCGATAAGCCCACAGAGCGGAGAAAAGAACATGGTTCCAGTTGGATTTATGATCTTCAACCATCTGACGAAGCATAGTTTTCAAAACTTTGTTAATGGCCTTTACCTGACCATTAGCTTGTGGATAATACGGCATAGAGTTTTCATGGCGAAAACCTAGCTTAGCACTCATTTCCTCCATCATTTGATTACAAAAATGGGATCCGTGATCAGTAACGATGGACTGCGAAACTCCAAATCTAGCTATGATATGATTGAACAAGAAGAGAGCAGTAGTCTTACCATCTTCTGCATATGTAGGCATGGCCTTGGCCCATTTTGTGAAATAATCAACAACTACGATGATGTAACCATGCCCCTCAGCTGAGGTAGGCTTACAATGCATGAATTCAATCCCCCATTTGGCAAATGGGCCAACGGAAATGACGGGGTGTAGCAGAGCAGGATGGGTGCGCTTTTTAGGATAAAACTGTTGACAAGGTGGCATTTCTTAATAGCCTCATGACAGTCTTTGAAGACAGAAGGCCAGAAATAGCCAGCGCGAAGGATTTTCTAGGCTGTATCCATCCCAAATAAGTGGCTGCCACATGCTCCAGAGTGGCAATCATTTAACACATGTTCAGCCTCCTCATGGGTGAGGCATCGTTGAAGAATTAATTCAATCCCATGTCTATACAAGGTATCATTCAGGATGAGATAGTACTTCACATGGTGACGGATACGGTGGCGATCATCGCGGGATAAATGCGGCTGAAATCGTTGTGTTTGGAGATAAATAAGAAAATATCAATACCAAGGATCGGTAGTGCTAATCAGGAACAAGAATTCATCTGGAAATGAATCACTGGGCTCAGATTCCGTCAAAGCACAGGGAAGATCACACATAAGCTCGGCAAAGACCAAGGATTTCTTTGATGTGGCTTTGGCAAATTCTAGATCAAACTTTTGAAGTATGACTATCCAACGGGAGTACTTGCCCCGAGCACCTGATGAGTTAGGATGTAATACATCGGGTTCTAGTCGGCCAATACGGTGGTAGTGCGAAGGAGAATGTAGTGACGAAAATTTTGTACACCAATGACCGTGGCCAATGCTAATTTTTCCACACATGAATAGCGAGTTTTGGAATCCATGAGATTCTTACTGGCATAATAAATCATGTGCTCCTGACCGTGGAGATTTTCCTACACTAAAACCATGGCGATGGTAGTAGCGGAGACAGCAATAAACAAGAGAATGTCCTTTGAATAATCTGGGGGGTTTATCATGGGTGAATGGGTCAGAGCGTGCTTAAGATTATCAAAGGCGCATTGAGCTTGGTCATCTTAGAAGAATGGAGTGTTCTTCTTGAGGAGACGCATATAACCGTGCGTTTTCTCTACAAAATTGCACACGAAACGGTGGAGAAAGTTTGCCTTCCCTTGCAAACTTTGGAGTTCAAGGAGATTAGTTGGGGCTGGTAGATCTAAAATAGCGGCAATGTTCAAAGGATCGATCCGGATGCCATCCTTGGATACCACAAAGCCTAGCAGATGTCCCGTCTCAACGCAAAAAACACATTTATGCGGATTGAGCCGTATATTATAATGACGACATCTCAGGAATATGTCTCTAAGATGACTAGGGTGGTCCTCATGTTGCTGTGAATGAGTAGGGAGGTCATCAAGGTATGGTTCAACAATATGTTTAATATCATGAAACGCATAGGACATTGCATGATGGAACGTGGCTCCAACATTTTTCAAGCCAAACGGTAACTTCTTATATGCAAAGGTTCCCCATGGGCAAATGAATGTCATCTTATGTTGATCGGAGGGTAATATCTCAATCTGATTATAGCCAAAG
The DNA here is from genome assembly GCA_001517045.1 of Pseudotsuga menziesii. Taxonomy (NCBI): domain Eukaryota; kingdom Viridiplantae; phylum Streptophyta; class Pinopsida; order Pinales; family Pinaceae; genus Pseudotsuga; species Pseudotsuga menziesii. The sequence continues at coordinate 99,354 of LPNX010322768.1, forward strand.
AAGCCATCCATGAATGAAAAGATGACACTTCCAGTACAGTTGTCGATAATCTGATTGATGTGTGGGGTAGGAAAGTTGTCCTTGGGACAAGCTTTGTTTAAATCCCTAAAGTCGATACAGACTCTAATGGTGCCCTGCTTTTTATTGACAGGGACAACATTCGATACCCATTTCGTCAGGGGTATAGGATAAATAAGCCCAGCTTTGAGAAGTTTCTCAATTTCAGCTTTAATAGCTGCGGCCTTCCGAGGATGAACTTGCCTTAGTTTTTACCTGACAGGTTTAGCCGTGGGATAGGTTTTAATCTCATGGACCACAATGGATGGGTCAATCCTTGGCATCTCTTCATAGGACCAGGAAAAAATATCACAGAATTATTTAAAAAGTGCCTTGTATGCTTTGAATTCGTCTACCGAGCTGTTCTGCCCAACATGAACGTGCTCGATAGTATCAGGCTTGGCTGATATGTCAATCGGATTCGTCTGAGTAATGTTGCGAAGGTTTCCTTCAGAATCTGTATCTTGCAACAATATAGGACTTTGGGGTACGTTGACAATATCAGTAGGAAACAAGAATGTAAAATCATGGCTAACCGAACTGGTATTGGGGAGGAACATGGATCTATGATGGTGATCCTCCCAAATGGGCTCATCCGTATTCATGATATCCATAATGGACTCACCGAAAGGAAAAGTCTAAGAGAGATAATCTAGAATAGGAAGAGAAGGTTATAACCAGTACGGTAAATGGTAAGGATCCAAAGCCACTAGATGAAGAGCATCCGTGTGATCATCGAAAAAGGTTTGAATGTTGTCATACATAGCTTCATGTGGACTCAACAAGGTGGGCTCAACAACCTTTTTACCCTTAGGCTCATAATCAAATGAGGTGATCATATGGACTGTCGTGGTATCCATGCTAGGAGGAGTGGAGGGAAAAATCCCCATAAGGGATGAATCCTTCAACATGCCTACCTTAATCGATTGGTAAGGAGGAGGGGACTGGCTTAACATGGGGATGTTATTAGCCGCGGAGGTAGTAACATTCGGCGTACATAAATCAAGCTGATCAATAGTAACAATTCTCCCTAGATGCGGTAACAATTCTCCTTAGATGCAGAAATTGGACTGTTCAAAATATTGTTGAGGCGACAGTAGTCATGGCATAGAACCAATTTCTTCCTATAAGGAGGTTGTAATCTAAAGGGGCATCTACCACTTCTACTTGAAGCGAAATGGTTTTGCCCCCCAGCTCGACCGCTAGGGCTGATCTGAGACCATGGGGTTGGAAACCCCGTCCGTCAAAGGCCTTGAGGGTCATAGGTGATGTTACAAGCTTGGGAGAGCCGAGAGCCTTCCAACAAGTCAGAGACAAAACCGAGGTCAAAGCTCCTTCATCTAGTACTGTTTGAAAAACTTTCTTTCCCACTACTTTCGTAATGATCTGAAAAGCAACTTTATGCGGTAATCTAGGCTTATAGTTCTCAATATTTAAATGAATCAAGATAGTGTTATCCAGGTCTAAAGCTCCTAATGTTGTCAACAAGTTTTTGCGCTATGTAGGGCAACTTTGGAGTACTTTTAAGGTAGACATTGCACAAGGTGCCTGAGCGAGATCTTCAACCACATATAAAATTGAGCAGCTCGGGCATTGGGAATAAAGACAGCCTTCTAAAGAGTACTCTTAGGTGGATGCAAAATCATGTCGAGAGTAGGCTTCTCGATAGATAAGGGGACAGTAGATGAGGATTTCAGAGAACTAGTAGAGGGAGTTTTCCCTAAAGAAGAATGATCTTCTTTCTTATCTACGGGTTTGTCATAATTCTGGCTTCGAGTTTGCATATTGATGGTATCTGAGGACGTCATACAAATATCCTCTGATGAACTAGAGTTACCCTGATTAGACATGTGGTCTATCAATTGTTGTTGAGAGGGAAAAGGATCCATAAGTACTGTAGGTGCGGGATTGGACTTCAGAAACTGGGAGATTTCGTCTCGACGAGGACACTCCTTTGAAAAATGGTCACCCCTGCATAGCAGATAGGGATATTTTGCCTTCCTTTTCCTTTTATCGTTATCACTGTTTCTTGGTCTTGGAGTCTCCTGTTGGTTTCCAGGTTTTATATTTCTATTTTTACCTTTCTTTTTATTATTACCCGAGGTTTGAGTACTTTGAATAGAGTTGACCTCGGCGGAAACCTTAGGAGTCGAAGGAGTAGGGGTGGAAGTTTGGGGTTTCTTGGCAGGTTTCGCTGTAGACGGGGACTGGATTGAACCAACAATCCCATCAACAGGTACTTCTACTGGTGGCTTGGCGGGATCGGTGCTGGGGTGAGGAGCTTGAGGAATCAGGTCATAAAGAGTTCTAGACTGGGAATAAACCAAGTCTAGGTACTGAGCCCGACTAATAGCCTGCTCTTCAGTAATGGCACCACCCATAGCCACATCTTGGGAAATAGGAGGCAACAAGGATTTGGTAAACCAATCAACTAATAACTGATCCAGAATAGGGGCCTTAATAAGCCTTATTTGCCTTCCCCACTCATGAATGTGATCGGATATGTGGGTGGATGTGTTCTGTCGCAGATAAGTTAAAAGATCAGTGCCCATTTCATAACGAATAGGGAGCTGAAAGTGTGTAAGAAACACGGTTTCCAATGAGCCAAAATCCACAAACGAATGTTGTGGGAGTTCAATGTTCCACTTTGTCGCTGTACCGGTCAAAGTTCGTTGAAAGAGTCGTAATCGAACGGAGTCATCCATGAGGGAGTTTGAAGAACACCACAAATGGAATGTCATAACATGGTTCTTCAGATCGTCTCCTTGCTTCCCATTGAATTTCGAAATATCCAATGGTAACTTTACTGGAATGGGAGGCCACGAGGGATTGTGTCGAATGGGATCATTAATCAACTTGGACAAGTAAGGCAAGTCTAAAGTTGGTAGGAAAGGCAATTGTCGATTGGGTTGCAGATACTGGTAATATTGATATGGCATATAATTACTAGTAGGACCATAAGTTGACTGAAATACAGGTTGTTGTGAGGAAGAACTAATAGAAAATCCACCCACAGGGGGTTGATTTCTGGGATCAAGACCACTAGGACCACTAGGGCCTCCCGGAGGAGGACCACCGGGAGCACCAAAAGGCGGACCACCAGACCCTGCAGAGCCACTAGGAGGTAAACCTCCAGAGCCTCTAGAACCACTAGGCGGAGGGCCACCAGACCCTGCAGAGCCATAAGGAGGAGCCACCAGGCCCCCCAGGACCACTAGGACCACTAGGACCATAAGGAGGAAAGTTGCCAGATCCTCCGAGACCATTGGGCCCCCCAGGGGGAGGAGCTCCATAAGGCAGTCCTCCGGCACCTCCCATAGTATGTATAGGTATCCCTCCCATAGCTGGCATGTAAGACTAGTTGGGTTGCCCCCGTGGCGTAAAAGTGTTACTAGGGTATGGAATTCCAGCATAAGGCCTTCCTGTAGGATTGGGTGTATGATTACCTACAGGTATTTGATAACCATAACCTCTAGAAGTTTGAACAGTTACATGTTGTGCTCCCAAGGGCTGATCTGAACTGGATGGGGGATTAACCACATTAGTATGGGTGGGAGGGGCATAAAATATAGATGGTTCTATGTCAGAGGTCTGCCCTTGACTAGGTACAATTCTGGTGCCAGATAACGTAGGTCATGCCGGGGGTTTCCCCCCGGCACTAGAAGGTACTGACGAAACAGGAACTGAAGGTTGAGCCCCAGGTGTAGAATACTTGGGAGGATTAGGAACAAACATAACATGAGAGGTGATAAGGGTGGTAATTTGACCTGGGTTGTGTGGTGTCACTGCATGAACTATAATCGGTTCAATGGGTCTCATAGAATCGACAAGTGAATGATATCCCATAGGAACAGATGCGGAACGTGATGGTGTCAGGCCTAATAGTTCATCTATTTACTTGTCAATCTCCTGTGCATAGAGAATGGCAGCATGGTATTGCCTACGTTCTTCTTCATCTTCAGAAGAGTTTAAACGGGTGCTAAATGAGGCAATGGCCTGTCCTATAGAGGTATCCCAAAATGGAGCATTGGGACCATAATTCGGATGGGTTGTATCGTCAACATGACCTTCTGTGGGAGAATGGAACGAGGTATTTCCTGGAGAAGTTTGTTGGACCAAGGGAGGCGAGTGTGAAGAATATGGTACTCCACTTTCTGCAACCACATTATCTCCCACTTGTGAGGTAGTAGCAGCTCCTTGGTTGATAGCTTCCATTGGATTTTCTCCTGAACCAGGAGTAAAATCAGGTGGCAAGCCCCATACTCTTCTAGACTATCTTAACTCAGTCAGTTTGTACAGTTCTTATCTAACCTAGGGTCTGAAAATCTAGAAAACACACCAAAAAATTTTTCCCTACCCAAGCTATAGGTCAAAACAAGCACACTTAAAATGATAGGAGGAGTTCAAAAAGTCAGGTCTCTCACCAGGATTGTCAAGAAGGTGCCACTCACGATATACCTTGAGGGTACGTGTGTAGTAATCTCCCCGAATGTTGTTTTCGGTGTATGGCTCCAAGCAAGACGGCCAAAGGGATTTTCTCAGATGGATAAGGTATCTTGGTGGGGTCTTCCGATATACTCAAGGTACGTGGGAGCTCGAATCGGTAGTAGTGTTGTCTAATGCATAACCATACACAAGGGGCCTTATGATATACAATTGAGTACGTGAAGTACCTTTCTCTATACCTCAAGGGTACGTGAAAGGTCGTTCGATATACCGACGGTAGTGGAAGAACCGCGCGAGTCCCGAGATGTAATGCGGACAAATAACGACAGCTCCTACGCTTAACGACGTGTTGCAGCTGCAACAATTTCCCAAAATTCCAAAAAAATTAGGACCCTCCTTTCGCTTAAAGGTTAAAGAATTGCAAGAGAAAGTCAAGAGGCAAGTATATGTGAATACCAAAGATGATATGCCTAAAGCCACTACTTGCAAACAGGAAACAGAGCCGCTTGCTGAACCTGCCAAACCTATGAAAGATGATGAGGAAGAAAAAGCTGACAAACTTAAAGAGGAGATACCCACAAAAAACAAACCTATGGAAGAAAAGATCGAATCGATTAGGACAAGGAAAACCAACGCTCCACCTTTCCTTGTGACTCTTGAAATTTTGAATCATAAGGTGCATAATTGTTTAATAGACTCTGGTTCATCAATGAATGTTATGCCTCTGGCAGTTTGCAAAAAAATTAATGGGCAGATGAAACCTACTATTTGGGATGTCACTCAACTAGACAAGACTAGTGTCAAAGTAGTGGGGGAGATGGAGAATGTTCTAATTCGATTGTCTGCAAAGAAAAGGACATGTCATTTCATTGATATTGTAGTAGCAGACATACCGGATGGCTATGGAATGATCCTGAACCGAGATTGGACAGCAAGACTGAATGGGTACCTTGCTTCAGATTGGTATCACTTATGGTTACCTCAGAAGGGCAGCCCAAACGTGATTAAGATAGTGAGAGAGCCCTATATGAAGCACAATGTCACTAAGCTAGGAGAGGTAAATGAATCTGCTGGTCTGTTCTGGGAAATTATCTGACTGAGCTAGAGTTAAGACATCTTACTTCAAGAAAGGCTAGTTATATGACTGACACTCAGCTTGAGCTCCTTCAACTTCCTCAGGCCTTAAAAGATGATTATAGAATTGTAAACATGTGTTCAGTTTCAAAGACAGCACAGCTAGACCATGGTTAGGTATTCCGTGTCTGTGATCCTGCCCACCCTTTAACTCTCTAGATTTAAAAAAAAAATTCAGGAGTGGGCAAAACCTTTTTTCTCTCTTATTGCTTTGTACATAAATAAATTGTTTGTTTTCTTTAATGCTTTGATGCTTTTTCTTTTATTATTGCTTTGCTGTTGTTTCTTTTATTGCTTTGCTAACATTTCTTTTGGTTTTGAATAAAGAGGCAAACTTTTGGTTGCAATGGAAACATCAGGGTTCTTTAGTAACTCAGATCTTGGGTGAAAGACTGTGCTTTAAAGTATAGAATATCTTCTAGTAGCATCATCCCTAGCCGGCAAAGCATTCATTGAAGTCTTACTTAATCGCCTATAAATAACTCAGAAGTAAAAGAAGTCTGGAATACTATTTAGAGGCTCCATCCATTTCACATCTTAAAAAACCAAAGGGGTGACAGCAAAAGACTCACGGAAAGGAAGCAGAGCAAAACAGTACATCATATATAAATGATCCCATGTCATATATTCAGAAAAGCAATAAGCTATCAAGAGTCAAAACTCCTTAAAGAAAGCAATACCTGTCAAAGCAAAATATCAAAGCATAAAGTACTAAATGGCCACAAGATCCTCTCCGTCCGTGAACTGAAATATGAAATACATTGTTCACACAAAAGGACACTATGGGATAGAGGATCCTGAATTAAAATTCAGTAAGAAAGGCCTGAAGGAGGACTCATATCAAAATAACTAAAGTTCAAAAGGCACAAAAGTGCAGTTGGCATGGGAATGAGGAACAAAAGGATAAAACTGTTACCCTCTATTACAATCATGTGGTGTCCAAGCTGTAAACTACCTGAGGACAGGCAAAATAAACCTCAATTATTTGGCCTCAAAAGAGTTATTCAGACTTGCAATACTTTTGATGTTACCATCTCCCAAAAGAATAGACTTCTTTAAATAATGCATTATTGGGCTTGCTTAGAAATACAAGCGTCTAGAAGATTTCATTTTTAGTTAGACAGTCCTGCACTGGGAAGGAGTTAATTCAGAAATCTGGGGTTCACCAGGTAGTCGCCAATTCAGAACTGTTGAGGCCTAGAAATTCGCAGGTGACAACAGTAAAGGATTCTCCCCAATCAACGTTCCCAACTAGCCCGTTGACTGTTTGGTATAGGGAATCCATCCGGTTTGCGGTCCGGCCACCGTAGGTCAAAGTAACAAAACAAGGGGTTTTACCGGTTGCGGCCCGGTCCACCGAGTTTTTGTATTTTTTGACGTAATGTATGCAATGCAAATGCCTAACTAATAATGCGGGGCGATAAGGATGCGAGGAACTACACAATGTGATGCGCAGGTTCTTACCTCTCGTCGTAGGCTCACAGGAAGCTAAATCACATATGCAAGTATGAAATAACTAACTATCCATCTAACTACCTATCTATCTATCCCCGGGGAGCAAACTGAAATTTGTTATGAGTAATGTGCAGCGCGCATGAAACATAAAGAGAAACTATAGTTAGCTAATATTTCTTCCCATGTTGCTTGAACCACTTAAAGATATTTCACAACCAGATAGCTAATTGTTTATTAACAACATCCATTACTCATGGTAGAAATATTCACAAATTAAACTGGAAAGCATTCAAGTAAGAACATAGGTTCAATAAGTTAGAACGGTCTCACAGTTAATGGATGCAAAACTGAAAACAAAATAGTTCATCTTCAGCAAATCCATGGTACAACATTTGAATAATCTACCAGGCTTTCTCCAATCAAGCAAACTGTAATTTATTATTGCAAAAGGAAATAGTTCTTCTTACAATAAGTATTCCCCAGTCATACCAGGAAAAAGTCCTCTTTTCTTCTACATCCTCTATATTTATGCAAAAAGGTTAAATGGTTGGGCTTCCCAAAGGAACCTTTGGGCTTCCCAACCTTTCATTTTCCCAACGCTTAACATTTTCTCAAAAGTTTTTTCTTTTTCAAAAATATTACAAATGCAAAAAGTGTCCCATCCTTCACGTGGAGTGACCCACTTGGGCTTCTAGAAACTTTTTCCACGATGAAGCCTCAGCAGCGATGCCTTCAAATGTGCAAGGCTCCAAGAACTGAATATTGATTTCAAATTTTTCCACTTGTTTCTTCATGGCCTCGATCCTGGCAGGGCTCAACCGGAGCTGATCTTCCAAGAACTGCAAACTAACAACTGAGTGACCTACTTCATTCCTCAGAATTTGATCGTCAATGGCCTTAAGCTGTTGCGTTCTGGCCTCTGCATCCTGATATCTTCTGTGCAATATCTCTGTGAAGGTTTTATGGTCTGGGAACTCCTCAAGCCTATGTTCAGCTTCTGTCTGACACCGATTGTATGCATTAAGGAGCCTTCTGAAGTATTCTGAGCATGCTCCCTGCATCTTTTTTACGGTCTTCTTGAAGTCTTCGGCAGTGCTGACAACGAAATCTACTAGGTCATGGTCTATCTGGAGGGCTTGATGATCCTTTGATGGTAGTTTTGCAGGAGTCTCTGCATTTCCTTCCAGCCTCACCATTCTGGCATTTAAGACCTCAATAACATCCTGGGCTCTATCCACAAAGTATGAGGAAGTTTCCATGATTTCCTCTAACCAGCCATCGATCTGAAGGACTTTGCACCGTTCATCCTCCAGAGCAGTCTGTAACTGCAGCATCCTAGCTTTCTTGGCCAAGACATGCTCTTTAAATGGCTGGAGATTAACCTGTTGTTCTCTCGCCAGTTCCAAAGCGGTGGTCAATGAAGAAATCTGCTCCTGATGCTCCTTTCTCAGTTCTTTGGAGTGCAGATCATTGGCCTGCAAGAGGATTTTTAGCTGCTCTTCTAGGTCCTTCACCTTTTGCAGTAACTGTCCCTTCTCACTCTTTAGATCTTGGCATTCCTGTTGCACTTTCTCTAGGGCCTCCTGTGTTGTTTCCTTGGCTTGCATTTCTACGTGGAGGGCCTGTACTTAACCCTTTGAGGATTCCAGTTCCCTTTGCATGTATTCATATTTCCTCTTGAGTCTGTTACCCTCTTCTCTCTCTTTCCTCAGCGTATCTTTCAGCTGAGCGGAGGTTTTCTTAGATGACTCCAGTTCAGTCATCACCCTGTTTATGTTATCTTCTGAGGCATCGATCATTGCAGCCCCGGCTCTTAGCGTGAACCTAGGATCCAGGTCTATCCCTAACATGACAGCTGTATCTGTTATCATCTTTCCTGGTAGATATTCCGCTTCAACTTTCTTTTCTGTCCTCCTCATTATTCTCTTCGTTGCCCTATCATAGTATACAGTGTTGAAGTCAGGGACTTCTTCTCCCTTTTTCTAGATGAAAGGCACTAGCTGGAGCGTAGGGGCCATAGGGGTGCTGGAAGCGGGTACTTGAGAGGTCTACACCTCGGGGTTTTCCTCCTCCTGGGTCTGCCCTATTGCTGTTTCAACTTTATTCTTTCAGCTTCCTGCGTTTAGAGCTCCTCATCGAGCTTTCTCTTTTCTTCTTCAGCTGCTTCTTCTGTTTCTTTGGCTCCCTCTGTTGCTTTCTCAGCTGCTTCTTGGGCAGTTTTTCTTTTCTCTTCTTCTCCCATCTGCAGCCATTCTGCAGCCTCCTTTTCCAACCTCTGAGTTTCTTCCTTCCTCCTTCTGGCTCCTTCTTCAGCCTTTGCCTGTTCATCCCCTTTTCCACCTTTGGTGGCAATATTTTTCTTGAATCTTCTCATTAGCATTGTCATGTTAGGGGCATTTCGGAAGATAGATTCTTCCTTATCAAAGTGGTGAGTATACTCAAAATGAACTTTGTGTTCTTTACAATGCTCCACCACTTTTCCTTGGGAGTCACTCCTGTGATATGGCATTTCGCCAAAATGGAACTTTTCCAATTCCTCTATGAATTCAGCCGCTTGTTTCACCTTGGTGAATTTGTAGCTACCTAGCTTGAATGGCAAAGGAGGGTATGTAGTCTTCTTCTGTTCAAACAGGAAATTACCTATTCCATCAATGAACACCTGCCTGACTGCCTCTTTGTGAATAATATAATCTGTTGCATATTTGGGCAACAGTAAGGGGCATTTCGTGCCCTCAAACATTCTGAAATACATGCCATTGTCAATCAAGTAATAGTCTGCATGTTCTTCTATTACCTGCATGGCTCCCTCTAACATACAGTCACATTCCTTCTGGAAAATGAGTGTGTAGAGTGGCATAATGAATTGCTCGCAGACCTCCCTGTAATGGCTATGGTACTGGTGAGCCCACAATGGTCTATAAGCAGCATACACAGGCATTCCTTCCCTGTCCCAGATGCACTTGAGACCAGGGAAAGGCTGGTTGCACAGTATGCAGTCTATCAACATTGAACTCATATAGAATTCAGATCTTTTCTGGGCTTCTCCTCCCAAGGCTGTGGCCAAGCAAGAAGAAATACTGCTTGATACAAGGCTGACCCAATTGAAGACTGTTCCTTGGGTGGCCACATGAAACATAATGGGTATCCATTCAAATTTGAAGAGTCTGCCATGAGCTCTCCCAAAGATCCTATTAAGCATCAGAGCTATAAATCTGTAGGGAGCCCTCAAGCTCGCTGTATCATACTCACCGGTTGGTCTGTATCGGTAAAGCTTTCCCTGCAAGAGCATTTTCTTAAGAGTTTCCACCAGGTCCATTCTGATGCTGTCTAGCCAATCATTAGATAAGAAAACCTGGGCTTCTGGTAGGTGATAACCCAACGCCACATATCCAAGGCTAAATGCAGCATAGCCCTGTCCTTCAACATTTCCTATGATCATTGTGGTTGTATCTGCCCGGGGCAGAATCCAGCCAATTACCTCAGAGCATGGGAACAGCTCTGGTCTAGTGGCAACTTTCATGATAGAAGATTTCTCTATGTTAGCATAGATGGGTTCTTCTTCGAGACCCATGTCGGGAACCTCCCTGCAGGAAATTAATCTATATATTTCACCCCATTTGTACTCGGGTTCAACGCCAGAAACACATTGAGTGTCTCCGTATATGTATTCGGTCTTCGTGACAACCTCCACCTCTAGCCCTTCTTCGACCACAGGGGCCTTCTTCTTCTGCCTTTTGGACATGGTGGATTCGAATTCTCCCTGCCATATATAACATTGTAATATTGAGAAATACAAGATGCAAACATTTATATGAAAATGTGCAACGTTTTACTTCTTTTATGTGTATCCTGACAGCAATTTGTAGAAAAAGAATATGTGGGTATGGATAGCCTAAAATGGCCTAACTAATCAGGACTGTTAAAACCAAAGTGCATCATTTAAATGACCTTGTCTATATCTAGCCTGATGCAAAACATTGCTGTATGATATTAAATCATTCCATCACCTATCTCCTAGACTGCAACAAAACTACATCCATATGCAATGTGCCATTTTCATGTATTTAATGTGATAGCAGGTAGAGAAACAAATGCATGTATGTACAATACAAAAATGCCCTGACTATCAGAACTACGGAAACTAGTGCACAGTATTCTATGACCTTATCTGTGCAATAAAGTGGGCAATCTACTACAGCTGCATGATACTAAACACTTTATCAACCGTATTTGATCCGGCATCAAATCTACATCATTTCGCAATGTGTCGTTTCTCCCATGAAAACAATCCGTAAAGCAAATGCATGTTTATCAAATGCAAGGTGCAGTATTCATCAATTTGGTCTAATGCACAACAAACAAAGAAGAGGGTTAAATGTATCAAGATCGTGCTAGTTTCCTATGTTTTCCAACATCAAACATTTTAACAATAGAACCTAGCAGACATAGAACTGACGAAGACTCATGCGGTTTGCGGCAGAATAGTTACATTAACTCGACTACACATTTCGCTCTCTGCATGGATTATTGTCACTTTTCTGCACATGACGCTTCCATCAAGACCACTACCTATGTTATTTTTAGTTAACGAACTACAACAGCGGTGTATCCCTTCCAACCGACTAGGGTTTCAGACAATGGTGCGCAAAACGGCGCGGTAAAAACAACTGTTTGAGGATGCAGGTAAAATAAGGGCCGTAACTGCGGTAAGGACTAACATGCAATCTAAGAAAAACACCCATAACCTTCCCCCTCCTACACAATCATCATTATCCGGGGCAGCTTGGTGCAGACGGTGCAATGGTCGTCTGCACCAAGCCCCCATTGGTAACGCGTGGGGCTTTCAAACAGAGGCCGCGGGCCAAGATAATAAGTTCATGCGTTAAAAACGCCCCCACTGACAATCTAGATTACAACTCCCCCCACTTGTATAGGCGTGAAAAACAACGGAACCGGAACCCCACCGGGTCAAACAAACCATCGCAATCCAAACTGACCACGTAAAACCCTACTGAATGTTACAACGGAACAGGAACAGGCGAATAGAACCTACCTGGCACAAACACGTAACCGACGTGGAGATAACCGCTGAGCACGGTGAAGACACCTGGACCGCAAGTACTGCAAACGGAGAAACGGGCGAGCGCGACAGATAACGACAAAGCACACTAGTCGACAATGTTGAAATAATAAACAAACCCCGTGACCCGCTCATATATATACAAAGTCAACATGGCGGGTGAAACCATACACCGGATGTCAATGAGCTTGGATCGGAGGGAGAAAGTGAATTTCCCTCTGCAACGGCGGACGACTCAATAATACAATCATCTGTAACGGCGGAGATGTAATGCGAGAAAATATATCGGATGTCGGCAGCAAAGCTGATCGGAAGACAAACGAAACCTCCTCTGCAACGACGAACAGGTAAGGCGGAAAAACCAATGATCGGACGTCGGAGGGCTTTAGAATTGGAGGACGAAAGCTTAAACCTTTCTGCAACAGTGAAGAAAAGATCGTAAAAGCTTCCACTCGGGTTATACATCGGGTAGCAATTAAAAGATCGGCCGCCAGACGAATTTCCAATCGGAAGAAGGAAAGGTAATTCCGTCCGCAACAGCGGAAGAAAAGAACATAAGCACTTCTGATGTGGAACCAAAAGGTCATCCGCAACGGCGGAATATGACAAGGCAAAAACCTTCCGCAATGGCGGGAAAGTCAATTAAACAAACTTCCGATCCAGAGTGGCTTCAAAGGTAATAAAAGATAACGATAAGGCTTGATAATAATAAAAAAAAGGGACATTTTCAGTGTTAGAGGGAGATGTAAACAGTTGGTAAACCAATTCAGCATAAGAAACTTATTCGGAAAGCTCCCTGACCAAATCAAATCATAAAATCAAGCTAGCCCAAGCGAAAGGAGGGTCCTAAATTTTTTGGGAATTTTGGGAAATTGTTGCAGCTGCAACACGACGCTCGAACACGTCTCTAACCTATCACTCCTATTGCTACGTAAATTTTAACCTATAACTACCGTTAATCTTAAAGTGGATGGTTAGGTGAATGCATGATGCTTTTGATAGAAAAGTAAAACCATGTAGTATGCTTGTGCAAATATTTCACTTTACCGTTCATTATGCCTACTTACGGGAGGGAAAGAGGGTATTTTCTTTTGTTTCAAAACCAAAAAAGACTTCCAAACAACAGTCTTGAACACAAAATCAAAGACAAGCAGTACTTTTCCAAACTGATTTCTCTTTTCTGAAAGCAATAAGAAGGGGAAGAATCTCTTTTCCTAAAAGAAAAACAAGAATCACACTATATGCAAATGCACTATTTTTTCAATTTTCTCAAAACATAAGCAAATCTAACTTAAAACTACCATATTTTTTTATTTTGATTGAGATAGTTCTAAATGCATAAGAGACGAAAGAACATGAATATCCTGAAAGCTTGTAAAGCCAATTAGAGAACCAATGTCCAATGCTCAATTATGATAACCTATCTCAGTCAAAAATTTTCTTTTTTAAATGAAGGAAAAAGAAGTTTACTATGCAAACAAGAAATGAAACCTAGAAGCTTATCTAGTGTTCTTCTTCTAGTCTATATAACAGAAATGAAAAGAGATCTTACTAACACCCTAAGCTTTTCAAAAAACAAGAAATCCTTTCACAAACACAACTAACAAGCATAGAAGCATATGAACAATCAAAAAGCCTAATCTAGCTTTTGAATTTCTAAATCAAACCAATCTTAAACCATAAAATTTTCAAGCCACAAGCATCAGATTTTGTCACACAAGCCTGACAGTGTAGGACTGAAAACAACACAACTCAAATTTTTACAATAAAAAATGAGGAAAAAGGGCCTTGGAATGATGCCTACCTGGCACCGCGCTTCTCAGGTGTTGACAAGGCGGTTCTATCCCAGCACCGCTTCTCGCCAACGGGATACAGGCAATGGCACCGCATGCTGCCCACTCTGTTAAGGCAGTGGAACTGCTCCTTGTCCACTGCATAGGCGTGGTTCCCTATAGAATACCAAAACACAAAGAGAACGATAGACCAAGTCATAAAAGGACTAGATCAAGGAAAAAACTGCTAGATTGAGTATGGAAACAGAGCATAAAAGGTAGAAATGACTCAGATATGAACAGATCTGGAATTTTCGAACCCAAATTAACTAAATCAGAAAGCAGATCTGACTGAAGAGAGTTGGAGAAAGAACCTGGATTTGGACAAGAGTTGAGAACTAAGGAAGATCATAACAACTGATACATATATCTATTCCCTTGCGGAGTCGCCAGATTTGTTAGCTGGAATATTTCACCTTCTGTGGACAGTAAGGTGTTCCATTGGTTTGAATGGTTCAGATCCAGAACAAATGAAGGAAAGAGGTTGAAGACCCTCCCTGGATGCCGTAGATACCTGGAATGTGATGCTTCGATAGTAACCCTGTGTACCTTCAATCGGCTTAAACACACAAACACATCAAAGCTGCTAGAATATAATCTACTGATCCATGTCAGTGACTAAGGAATCTAACAACATACATGTGAAATCAAACAACAACATAATGTGGGACGAAAATCAACTTGCATTAAGATAAAAATGGAGAAGTTTACAACCAATCCTTAGTGTTGACATGCATCTCCATGAAACCAAGCACTCCCATCCCCATAAGCTTTGACTCTAGCTCTCTATGCTCTCCAATGGCTTGGGCCAAGTGATCAATCCAACATCATAACAATACCTTAAGATTTCTCCCCCTCAACCATGGATATGAGCTTGTATTTATAAGGCTCAATGGATAGGGACGGTTGAGAGATTAGTGGATGAGGTGGCCACTAAGATCCTAGGATGAGGGATCTCGAGCTCAACTGACCCACAATGATAGGGATAAAGGAGGACACGAGGCTCATCATCTAGAAGCCTCGAGAAATTTCTCTTTTTCCCTTTTTACCCAGGGTACAGCGTTTCTCCTTCAATGACAAAGCGGTTCTGATAAGAAACGCTTATGGACTAAGGGCCATAAGCGGTGGCACCGCTTGTGGACAATAAGGGATAGGTGGTGCGAACAAGGTACCGCTCATGGACAACAGAGAAAGCATGGGGCTGAGAATTTTTTGTGAAAGATTGACAAATGGTATGAATTTCCACACCAAGTGCTGGGATTCAGGGCAAGTAGGTATGTCAAAGGTCTTATCACATGATGGTGATGGGATGATTTTGGTATAACAAGTTGGTTTTGATTAAGGAGGTCCTTTCAACCATCCCCATCTTCCAGTCCTCTCTGCTCCTTGCTCCCAAGTCCATCATGGCTCAGATTTCAAAGCTTCTTTGAGACTTTGTTTGGAATGGTGGCAAAGGAAATCAAAATAATATGCACTTGGTAAGCTGGGATATCCTCAAAAGACAACTTACGAAAGGTGGATTGCAAATCTGTGATCCTTGATTGGAAAATCTGGCTCTTGGAGGAAAAATCATTTGGCAGTTGTTTGCAGATTAAAAACATCCGATAAGTAAGATTCTTTGGATGAAATACCTTAAGCGAGGTTCTTTGAGAAATTGAAAAACAACTAATACACCTACAGGCACAACAGTCTGGAATCTTTGCAGAAGAGGAATTGATCATATTCAACAACAGCTCTATAGAATCCTCGGCAATGGGATGAGGATCTTATTGTGGGAAGACAATATTTTAGGAAACCCCTCTCTTTCCTCTTTAATCTCGTTAAATGAGATCAATTTATGGTTATCTAATAAATTCCTTCTTCGGCTTGCATACATTTGTTCTTGGGATAGCATTGGGAATTGGGAAGGTTGGTTTTTTTCGGAGATTCTAGAACCTCTTCTCCTCCAACAGAACTTGTTGATTTCAACACTTTCGGAACTTTGCACCTGTTCATCGCTCTTCTAAAGATAACTGGTGGTGGGTTCGGTCATGAAACTATTTAGCTGCTCAAGGCTTCTCTGCTTTACAAACTTCTCAAGTTTCTTTTTTGTCCACTGCGCAATAGAATTATGTTTGGTCATCATTCAGGCTTCCCAAGGTGAATTTCTTCACGTGGTTACTCATGCATAAAAGGGCATTGATAGGTGAAAACTTGAACAAACAAGGGTTCCATGGACCATTTAGATCCTGCTTTTGCAATTCTACCACTGAAATGTCAGATCATATTTTTGTTGACTATGTTTTCACTCAGATAGTGTGGGAGCTGGTTCTCTAAGGTTTGAAAGTCACTACTCCTTCTCAAATGGCAGTTGTCCCTTTGTTTATCTCCTAAAAAGAATGAAATCCTAAGATAAAAGGAAAAAAATGTATAATGGATTAAAATCTGGTAAGCAGTTCCAAAATGTATCTGGTGCAAATTGTAGTTGGCCAAAAATTACTAGATTTTTAACAATAAGTCATCGATTCCTAGGACCATGGTGAGCAAAGAGAAAAATCTTATCTCGAAATATGTAAGTAAATCAGTTTCAATTTCCTCTTTGTCTCCAGCGGTATCCGCGTGGCTGGGATCCTATGCATTTGAGAGAAGGACAGTCAGCATCAAACCGTTGTCTCCTCCTTCCTGGCGCTTAAGAGTTAGTGTTGCGGCCTTTTCAACGTGGTGGAAGAGCACCTTTACAACTTCTATTTTCTTTGATAGTGCATCCAAGGGGAATCATGGGATTGCAGGTGCTGGTGGGTTGATTATATCTATAGACAGATTGATCAAAACCTACTTTATATGGGGACTATGAATAAGTTCGAATAATCAGGTAAAAAGCTACATTCGTTTTAAGGTGTGTCAAATAGCAAAGGAGATCGGATATAAGTCAATTCAATTTTTTGGAGACTCAGAGCTGCTGATCAAATTGTTAAACTCTAAAGACTATTTTAATAATCCTTCTTTGAATAAATCCCTACAACGAATCCAAAATACATTGAAATCTTTTGAAATGGTTACTTCTTTTCATATTCTGTGAGAGCTAAATAAACATGTAGACTCTCTGAAAAATAAAGCTTGTCTGTTGTCACAAGGAAATCTCGGCATCAAAGGAGAACCCAACACTTTTCATCTACTTCCTTAACTAAGTTTCAACAAGTAGTGATCTGCCATTTTGGGAAAAAACATTTTCAAAATTTAAGATCTCTATTCTATTTTTGGTCTTCTCGAAGTATACCTTCTGCTCTTTTTGTAAATGGTTGGTTAGGAAATTACCCAATCATACCCGATATTCTCCATAAATAAAAAATAAAAAATTATCCATTTGAGTTAAACAAAAATCAACGAGTCATAATTTTATTGTTGAAATGAGAGACAACACTTAGAGATCCTTGATTTGCTAAGCATTTCATCGCTTAACCTTTTGTAGGTCAAAAATCTCACAAGGGATATTTCGACTAGAGTGTCCATGCTTATCCATGTTAAGAAAATACTTGAGAGTTTCTAAGGAAAAGGTTTTAAGGAGGCTTGAGAGGCACTTAGGTCCTCCACAAAAATCCCTATCCACCCAACATCAAAGGCAACTAACCAAAGACCCAAAATGAACAGACACCTAAGACTAAAGCTAAGAGTGAAAAAAGGACCAAAGACCATGCAAATTACACTTTGAATACTTGAATTCATTAGAGTTCTTCCAAACAATAATCTCAATAGCACGACTAGACTCCATTCCATCAAACACAAATACTAATTTGCCTAGAAGAGCTATGAAGTGTGGAAACTGTAGCATATGCGAGACTAAGTTAATAGCTCATCGATTCAATCTAAATGCAACGAACCACTTGTTTGATGGATTTAATGCATGTTATTTGGATATATTAAAGGCCACTTATTAGTGGATAAATGATTTAAGGGGTGTTCCCCGTTTATGCTTAACAACCCCATGTTCAATTGCACTCCCTTATTTGTCTTCGTATCTGCCAAAAAGTTGTGGGTTCTTAACCTGTGAAAAAATTCAATATGCTTGAAGTTCTTGCAACTCGAAATGTCTTTATACCAATTCAAAAATATAGGAAACAAAAGAATTATGAAATATAGATCAGTAATTAATTTAACTAATTAAATCTAAAATTATTTTGATTTTTCTTAATTACGCCGAAGGCGTTTCCCTATGGAGACATAGTCTCACAATATTCCTCGTCTCGCTGGCCACTAACATTCCTACACGTGTTCTGACATGTGTTTTGGCTATTGTCGAATGAAAATGGAACAAGTGTCTCAAAAATGCGTGCTTGGTCTTCCTTCTTCTAGACGTGTTCACCAAGTTTCCTTCGAGCACTTATGCTACCATTGCTAGCCTTAAATGTCATTGCAATCATTAATGAACCCATCGCTGCAGCTATAGCTTATGGGTTTCATCAAAGCTTACAATCCTGGTTCTGAGACTCCGGTGTTTTGAGCCTAGTATTGATTGTTCAGTTGTGTATTTTTACGCAGTATAGTTTATGTGTGGGTTTGGTTTATGGCTTCATGTCGATGAGAGATTGCTTATTTGACTGTTGGTCTTGATTTTTTTGCGATAATTATCGCCTTTTCCTCTTATTTGAGGCTCGATCTTGCTCAATCTCACATCTCTGTCTTGGTCAATCCATCTACTTGATAATTTATGGTCTTTTACTTTGCTT
This sequence comes from Pseudotsuga menziesii, assembly GCA_001517045.1. Taxonomy (NCBI): domain Eukaryota; kingdom Viridiplantae; phylum Streptophyta; class Pinopsida; order Pinales; family Pinaceae; genus Pseudotsuga; species Pseudotsuga menziesii. The sequence goes on from LPNX010322768.1 coordinate 118,061, forward strand.
GGAATCCCAATCTCGAGAGTACCATGGAAACCACTCGTTTTGTGCGCTTTCTGCAGAAAATGCCATTCTGGGAGAACATGTTATTCGAGTTTTGCTCTGGCAAGGCTTCATTTGCCTGATAATTTTCATCCCCCTATCTTCTCTGTACATATACAATAATTCTCTGTGGCCTAGGTCTGCTCTATCTCCCATTTTCTGCAGATATGGGTTTCATCAAAGCTTACAATCCTGGTTTCGATGCTCCGGTGTTTTGAGCTTGGTATTGATTGTTCAGTTATGTATTTTTATGCAATACAGTTTATGTGTGGGTTTGGTTTATGGATTCGTGTCGTTGAGAGATTTCTTATTTGAGTGTCAGTCTTGATTTTTTTTGCAATAATTATCGCCTTTTCCTCTTATTTGAGGCTCAATCTTGCTCAATCTTGCATCTTTGTGTTGGTCAATCCATCTACTTGATAATTTCTGGTCTTTTCCTCTGCTTGGAATCCCAATCTCGACAGTATCATGGAAACCACTCATTTTGTGCACTTTCTGCAGAAAATGCCATTCAGGGAGAACATGTTATCCGAGTTTTCCTCTGGCAAGGCTTCATTTGCCTGATAATTTTCTTCCCCCTGTCTTTTCTGTACATATACACCAATTCTCTATGACCTAGGTTTGCTCTATCTCCCATTTTTTGCATATTTCAACCTTCAAACGACAATTATTATGTTCTATAGTAATCTCATATGTTTTTCCCTTTCTTCTCATTGTTTTGCACCAACCTCTATACATAGGGTATTTACTGTACCTCCCCAATTTGAAACCCTTACAAAACTAAGTATGGGGGTGTACTATGACTAGCATGTCTTGCTTACTTAAATAGTTGATTGTACATAGGCATCACTTGTATCTTAAGGTAGAGGGCAGATTTGGAAGCCTCCATTGTAGATTTGTACAGTTTATGTAACATCTGGAGTTATTTCCTATTTTATTTCCTATTTGCGAGAGTCAAATAAGCAATCTCTCGATGAAGCATAGGAAAAGGAGCATCATTGAATGCATAAATAGGAAATAAATGATGCAGCTTGGAAATAGGAAAAGGAGCATTATTGAATGCAGAAATAGGAAATAAATGATGCAGCTCTCATATAAAGTCATTGATAATGCAAAGTAATTTGAAAATTCTAAAAACAATATGAAAAAAACCACAAATCAGTCATTAATGATGCAAAGTAAGTTCAAAATTCCAAAAACAATAGGAAAAAGAAAACACAAATCATTGTATTCACTGGTACACAGGTGTGAGGTCCGTTGCGAATTAGTAATATATTGGTTGAATTTCAGGTAGCAAAGTGTTCCAATAGCATTGTTTTTCCACATGCTATGATTCTTGGTTGCAGTGCTGAAGATCAATTAATTTATTTCAAATGGATTTCAATGGATTTGTTTCAAATGTTGCTGAAGATATGCGGAGGGGAGAATCATCGATGCATTGATTTACCGGGGAATAATGTTTCGAAACGACCCCTTCAAGGACAAGGAATTACGAAATAAAATTAATCACATCCCCCTCATGCCTTGCCCCGATATCAATTCCCACACACATTAAGGATTTCCTGTCAACAAGCCCCGGTTTCCTAGTTTTTATATGATAAGAGATGAACCCACCAGTGATTCCCCGAAATGAAATCTACTACTTGGAGACTGAACATACCTCAATCTTAACGCCCACAAGGGAAAACTTATAACTGAATAAAATAAAACATGGATATATATATATATTTGGATATGGGTCTTAAGCATCTTGATAGACACCTTTCACAACCAAGGTTTAAGTCATAAGCGAGTTTATTTGGCCATAGGTATTCATACATTCAGTCTATTTCCAGATTCAAACCTAAATGTTCTGTACAAATTCTGAGGGTTTGCTCATCCTAAATCATTATTTAGACGGATCGCTCATTCTTATTACCGATGAATATAGTTTTGGGGGATCTGATTTGAACCCAAAGAAAAAATACATGAGCAAGGATGGCCATATGAAATGAAAGAACAAAAAAATGCCCACAATTTATCCAGATCTGTAGCCAAAACATCCAAATGGCCAAAAGCAACCGAATTAAACTTCCTCTTTCCGCAGTGCGGAACACAAATATCAGAATTTAATCTTATTACTAACTTGTAACTTTTGATTTTTGTGTTCCTCTGTGGAATGCGGAACAGAAAAGTATTTGTCTCATACTTTTTATCTTATTTTCAGATTCCCGCTTTCCGTTTTCTGCATTGTGGAAAGTGGGATGCGGAGCGTCGATCTATTTTTGGGTCGACTCCTCGACTTAGTTGTTCAGAACTACTAATTTTAGCGTGCTCTTTTCAACTTTAGAAAACCCAGGCTTCAATATTTTAAATGTCTGACCGGAATTGTTTTCTGGATTTGTCCAGGTTCTTCTAATAATGTGATTTAATTTATAATTAACCAAATGTATTCATTGATTATTTTATGACTCCTTTCATATATCAATTTTTTAACTTTTACTTCAATTTAAAACAAACCTAAATGTTTTGTACAAATTATGGGGGTAATAAAACTTTCCATATTTCTAATTTCCGCATTCCGTAGTGCGGAACATGGATATCTGAATTTACAAGTTAGTAATAAAACTTTATGTATTTCCTATTTCCACATTTCGCACTGCGGAAAGCAGAAAACTGATATTTGAATAAAATAAAATAAGAAAAATATATATACTTTTGGATCTGGATGTTAAGCGTCTTGATAGATAATTTCACAGCCAAGGTTTAAGTCATAAGCGAGTTTCTTTGGCCATAGGTATTCATACATTCAATTTACTTCCGGATTCATTCAAAAATTTACTTCCAGATTCAAACTTGAATGTTCTGTAAAAATTCCGAGGGTTTGCCCATCTTAAATCATTATTCACAGGAATCGTTGATTCTTGTTACCAATGAATATAGTTTTGGGCGATCTGATTTGAACCCAAACAAAAAATACATGAGCAAGGATGCCCATATGAAATGAAAAAACGAAAAACTTCCCACAATTTTTTATTTGCCCATTCCGCATTCCGTGTTCCGCACTGCGGAATGCGGAAATTGAAAATACATATAGTTTTATTACTAGCTTGTAATTTCCGATTTCCGTGTTCCTCTGCAAAACGCGGAACACAGAAAAGTATTTGTCTCGTATTTTTTATCTACTTCAATTTAATTACTTTATATTATAATTGATTTTGCTTTTATTCAACAAAATTTATTCCTTTTAAATTTAATTAAAACACATTTCATTCCTTATCCATACCCATTAAATATTTGACTTAATTCTAATGCTACTTATTTATATTAGTTAAATCTCTTAATTCTCATGGTAATTATTTATATTAGTTATATTAGTTTTTTATTTTAGTTTTTTATTTTTATAGCTTGTTGAGGCCTCAGTTGTGTATGTGGCTGAAAAGGTATCTAAGACTTACAACAAAGGGTGAAAACATAGACTATAAGGCATTGAAATGTCATGCGCAATAATCAAATGCACATTCTACATTCCTTCTTTCGCACTGTGGAATTCGGAAATCGAAAATACAAATAGTTTTATTACTAGCTTGTAACTTCCAATTTTTGCGTTCATCTATGGAACGCGGAACACGGAAAAGAATTTGTCTCGTATTTCTTTATCTTATTTTCGGATTTTTTGTTTTTCGCATTGCGGAATGGGGAAATTTGAACTTGCATTTTTTTTCCACAATGTTTTTTTCATCCGCTTTCCGTTTTCTGCGTTTCGGAAAGTGGGATGCGGAACTTCGATCTGTTTTTGGGTCGGCTCCTCAACTTAGTTTTTCGGAACTACTAATTTTAGTTTGCTCTTTTCATCTTTAGAAAAGCCATGCTTCAAGATTTTAATCTCGGGGCGGAGTTGTTTTCTGCATTTGTCCACGTTCCTCTAATAATATTATTGAATTTATAATTGACCAAAATTAATCGCTTATTATTTTAAGACTCTTTTCATATATCATTTTTTTAACTTTTACTTCAATTTAATTACTTTATATTATAATTGATTTTTCTTTTATTCAACAAAATTTATTCCTTTTAAATTTAATTAAAACACAATTCATTCCTTATCCATACGCATTAAATATTTGACTTAATTCTAATGCTACTTATTTATATTAGTTAAATCTCTTAATTCTTGTGGTAATTATGTATATTAGTTTTTTATTTTTATAACTTGTTGAGGCCTCAGTTGTGTATGTGGCTGAAAAGGTGTCTAACACTCACAACAAAGGGTGAAAACGTAGACTGTAAGGCATTGAAATGTCCTCCGCAAGAATCAAATGCACATTGATTGAAAAATCAACATGCTTATCTTTCTAACTTTCATTGTTGAATCATTCGTAGAAATAGCTAAAGACAGTTAACAAAATAAATTCTTTTAAAGCTTCATCAATGCATGAATCAGTAACAAAGAGAAATCAAAGTTATTCATAAATGCATGTATTAATTGCAAGACACTAGCAACGATATTGATCTATCTGAAACAAGAAAAACCATGATTTGTTAAAGAAATTTAATCAAATCAATAACAAGAGATGTGAAATAATATCAATATTGTTTTTAAATTAACTTCTGTAAGAAATTACATAAACCTCAAGTACACAGAGGTATGTTCAGTATCATGTCCAAATCTTTCCCCTTCCAAAAGTCCCTTATACATTTGAAGATTACCCCTTAAATAACTATTACAAAAGAATCAATTCCCTTCAAAATGGGATCAAGAGAACCAAATAAAGCTAATATCCAAGAAAATCTCTCCATATTTTCCAAATCTCCAACAGTTCTCCTATGTTGGGATAGTCAGCGGATTCAAGTCGAAGTTGAACATTACATTTATGATCTTCTAGTTCATTCTTTGGCAATTTATGCCAAATACGAATGTAGATATGGATCTTCCCTTCAATAGCAAGTGGTTGTTTTATTAACTGATCCACATCATCAATGCCGATATGACTAAGTCCCTGGATTTTCTCTTCTGTCTCACCTTTGCCTTGTTCAACTTGTTAAATCACAAGTTTTGGCGGGCATGCTTTCTCAATGAGACCCATTACAGGAAAACACAGAGTGTCCATTAAATTATTAGCAGCATACCACCTTCTCCCACATATAGCTTGCGCCTTCTTGATAGCTTCACCAATTGTTTCATTGAGATCTTCCTAAGCACACAAAATGATTATGACCTTCTTCAGCTGGAAACTGCTAAGAATGGTGATGTTCTTAGGCCTATATTTTGTGTATCTTTGCCAATCTACAACATCATCATATGCTTTAAAATCCTTCTCCTTATGTCTACCTGATCTTCCAGAGTAGCAGACATCTTATCAAAAGCAAGATGAGTCTCAAAAATACTATCCAAAGTTTTGAACGGCTCACTAATTAATTCATAATGCTCTTGATTAGTCTTTAGAGCCAATTCCTTAAATTTTTCCTGTGAGAACTTAGAGAATGAAGATGAAGCTGCACTTGCAGTTGCATCTTCACATTGCTTCTCAAGCAAGGCTATTCTCTGTATGAAAGCAACATTGGTAGTCTTTTCACCTAGAAACTCATCCTAAAGAGAGGCATTCTTCACTTCTAGCTCATTCTGCTTCTGCTTCTCTTCAATTATCTTCATTAAACCATCAACATAAACCTCATGTTCCTTTTTAACCTGTTCAAGCTCTTCTTTCAATCTAGCTATTTTTTTTTGTCAAACTCGATGTTCAAATTATTAATAGCATGGAAATTTGCACTTGTGAAAGCTCCCAAGGCAGAAGCAGTATCTATAGCATCCACCTGCAGGTCACCAGACTGTTGAGTCCACACTTCCTAGTTAGAGAGAGATGTATCTACATCACCTTGATTTATGCTTCTCTTCTTACCTCTTTTAACCACTGCTTTGTTAGACTTGTCATAACAATAATATCCCAGAGAGATTACAATGTCTTCATTAAACTCAACTCTTACCTCATCAGTAGAAGAAATGTCAATCTCTGTAGAGACCAAGGGAGAATTCTGAGTGATGGTAATAGACGGCATAGGCATAGTGATGTGAGCAGAGAGTAAAGGAGAAGAACCACTTTGGACTACAGCTGCTTCAGAGGTTGAAGTAGTGATTGGAATAGAGGTTTCAGGGGATGAAACTTGAATGGTATCAGCTGGAAGTGATGATGAGGTAGGCATTAAAACTTTCTCAGAAACAGAGGATGATGATGAAGTAAAGGAAGGGATGTGTAGTGGAATCTTAAAATATTGAGGTGGAGTGGATGACCGCATGGGTGGTTGTACAGAGATAGGTGTAATAGAAGCAGGTACACATGTCAAAACATGATAGAAATGGGATGATGGAAGTGAAAGATTTGATCTAACGAGAAAAGCAGATAGGGGTTCAATCGATGAAACAAATAGTGCTGAGGAAAAAGCATTAGACCCTCCAGTGGGCTGTGTGCTCTTAGGAACACGTCTAGAAATGTCAATCCCTATGGAGACCAAGGGAGAAGTCTAAGTGATGGTAACAAAAGGCATAGGCATAGTGATGTGAACAGAGAGTAAAGGAGAAGAACCACTTTGGACTACAACTGCTTCGGAATTTGAAGTAGTGATTGGAATAGAGGTTTTAGGGGATAAAACATGAATGGTTTCAGCTGAAAGTGATGATGAGGTAGACAGAGGATAATGATGAAGTAAAGGAAGGGATGTGTAGTGGAATCTTAAAAATTTGAGGTGCAGTGGATGATGGCAAGGGTGGTTGTATAGAGATAGGTGTAATAGAAGTAGGTACACATGTCGAAACATGATACAACTGGATGATGGAAGTGAAAAAGTTGATCCAACAGGAAAAGCAGATAGGGATTGAATCGATGAAAGAAGTAGTGCTGAGGAAAAAGCATAAGACCCTTGAGTGGGCTGTGTGCCCTCAACAACAGAGGATGATTTTCTGTTACTCCCACTAAATAAATTCATAAATTCTTGTAAATTGTTACCATCATCAACCTCTTCAGTAATAGCCACATGAGAAGTTCCTCCTTCTTCAGCATCAGAATTGGTTAAGTCTATGGTGGAAGCTGGGATAGAAGAGACCTGAATCTTCAATCTTTTGAATGGTTTCTCCTAAACCATGGTCTGATCAGAGTGTGCTTGAAGAGTTGTAGCATTTATCTAAGCATTATTAGCAGGTTGAGTTGTTGTTACTACTTGAGTGTGTAACACAGAGGCCATCTTTGTCAACTGTTGTTTATACTGCTAAGAAGTATGAATCAAGGTTTTTACCTACTGAGGAACAGATGCCTGTGGGACATCCTCCATAGTACCTTCACCTTTATCCATGGCTGAGCTAGTCGTTAATGAAGGATCTTTAGCTGCTTGAGCCTCCTTTTCTCATCTTCTCCAGAATATCCAATTCCATTGCTTTGTAAGCCCGAACCCTGTCTCTGATTTCCTTCTGGTAGCATAAGATCCGACTTTCTTCCTCTTTGCTTTTGGATCTGGCTAAAACTTCAAAAAAAGTATCGACTCCTTGGTAAATAGAATCATCTGGTACTTCTTCATGAGTATAACCTGCTTTGAAATGGTTCTGCCTGAGATGAACATCAACAAACCGGTTGGGATCATGCTGTCTTTTACTGGCAAAACCCAGCTTCAGAGAAACTATGTGGTTACTAAGTTCTGTAGACCAAGTAGAAGTTGTTATGCTCAGTGGTCCAAGGTTCTAAGGAAACTTGGGACAAACTCTTCTCTTAGGTGCAACAAGTTTTTTGTAAACTCCTTCAGTCACTGTCTGGAAAGATATTTCCTCAATAACCAACCTGTGAGGTACAACTTTGGGTAACGTATGGGCGGTATTGCTACCCCAGACTCTGATATATGCAAATGATTCTCCAACGTACCAATCACCCATGGTAGCAATAAGGTTCTTGGATTCAAGCGAGAAGGCTGAAGCTTCCCTTTTGAAGATTAGAAAATAAATACGACCAAGGAAGTTTTCACAAATTTTGTAGAACCTGGCCACATAGTTGGTATCCCATAATTATGCATGGTAAATGTGTATAGGTGGGGCTGATAACATCCAGTTCCATCCCAAATTGGGAAACTGGAACTCAGTGCAAAATGCATCGATAATGAAGGCTGAAAAGAATAAATTAGGTTTCTTCTTGGCAGAGGCCTTTTGATACTCCTGGATAACTATTCTAAGTTCCAGAGACAAAATGGAAGCCCATGGAAAGGATTCTCCCGTGGTTAGAACGTGATGAGCAATTGGGGCCCATTCAGCTTTGAAAAAAGAACAATTGGGGAGACCGTAAAGCCTGCACAACATAGCTTCTAGCAGGGAGTAGGGTTCCCTAAACCACTCGATGGGGCAAAGGTTATCCTTCCTCTGAGAAAACCTGCTGGGATCGCTCATCCAGGACTTCAACATTTCATCGAAATTATATCTGGACTTGGACGCTTTGACAAAAGCAATGTCAAGGAGCTGACTGGCTGGCTTGAGATGATAAGCTTCGGTGAAGATCATAGGATGGAAGTTAGTAAGTTGCAACCCTGTGCTACTATTGAAGGAGCGGTATTTTGTGTTGGCGTGTTCAATAATCCATTTAATCGCGCCATTGTAAGGGAGAATGCTAGGTCTAGCAGCAATACAATGGATACTGGAATCCGTGATTCTCTGGTAGGCGAACTAGTCATTCTGAATGTTTGAAAGGTCATCGTTGTTGAAAATGGAGTATATCCTAGACCAATCTACTTCATAGGTTTCACTGACTCTGCCACTAGTATCAGAAAAAATGCCAAAGTTTGGGTCCTTAGTGAGCATATCCCTCTGCAGTTTCTTGCATCAGGAAATTCGAGACATCTTGGGGTTATTTATTTTGTTAAATGCATATACGGAGAATTAAAACTAATTTAACCAGAACAACAGTAAGCAATTTGAATTATGAAATGACTATAATACTAACCTGTAACCAGACCGGACAATGAGAACTTCAACTGGTAAAAAGCACAAGGAAATTTAACACAGAATAGCAATTTACAGCAGTAAATATGGTAAAGAAATCGCAAAAGACGAAAATATATATAGATTTTCTTGACTCTCTTACGACCATAGGATTAGGATAAATGAACAATCGAGATTAGGCTTGCGGGATGCAGGATCTTATTATGATTTCAAACTTTATTTAACCATTCTGCATCCTGCATCCCACACACCATTAAGATCGTAGGATTAGGATAAATGAACAATCGAGATTAGGCCTGCGAGATGCAGGATCTTATTATGATTTCAAACTTTATTTAACCGTTCCGCACCCCGCATTCCGCACATGCGGGATGCGCGATCACAAAATCGTTTACAGTTTATTCAATTATTCCCTTAACCCACATACCAAATATGCGGGATGCAGGATGACCAACTCACACACAACAATAGAAATTTTAATTACCTGAGTGTGGAATGCTCTGGTGAAGATCAATAGTTGGTATCCCATAATTTTAATTATAACTAATTTAACCCAGAACAACAATAAGCAATTTGAATTATGAAAATGACTAAAATACTAACCTTAAAAATGCAGGAACCCCGTTTCGTATGTGGAGGAGTTGACTTCCGCATCCCGAATCGAAAAAGCTTGAAAGTGCGGGAACCTTGTTTTGTAAGTGGAGGAACCGACTTCTGCATTCCGTACCGAAAATTGAAAATCGGGAAGGAGACCTGTTTCTCATTGAGATATATTGGTTTTTATTTTAATTAATAGTGTTTTTTCAAACCAAAATAAGTTAAACTAAATTTAAAAACTCAATCTTTAAAGCTCTGAATATGTACACATGAATCAAATGGCTTGAATCCATAATCTTAAAAAATTCAATCCATTTTTATTATAATTATAAATTCAATCCATTTTTATTATAATTATAAATTTAATCCATTTTTATTATAACTATATCCATAATAAATTTGGAAATACATATTCTTTATTTGTTTTACAATATTAATATTCTCGGACAATGACTTGGAAACCTTTTAAATTGGAGTTGAGAGTTAATGAAAAATTATAAATAATTTAAATTTATATAAAAATAAATAAATATTAACAATTTAACCATAAATCATATTGGAAACAATGAAAACAATGGAAACGCAAAATAATGGAAACGCAAAATAATTAAAATAAAAACTCATTAAAAAAACCCTTACGAAGGACCTCCCATTACATATTGACACATGAATAGCCATACTGAGTATGGATGGATGAAAACGTCCCACTCTGGCTTGAATCTTAATTAAAATGTTTATTCAAATGTATTTAAATTTGTCAATGATGGGCTTAAAGCCTTCGAAATTGACCCTATTCAATGAAGAATGGTGCAAGCGCCTGTCAAGTTATTAGGTTAGCAGGTTTTGTCATCAAGAGTCGTCGGATGGAGGGTGAATTCTGATCTATGGTGATAGATCCTTCTATTGTCAAAAGATGCAGGAGGGGAACCAAGATAACGAGTGTGTTAAGTCAGTGATTTGTTTCTTCAAATTTTGTTTGATTTGCATTTTATTTTGAGTTATTCATTTGTTTTAAGTTTGATTATTTCCTTCTTTTAGGAGAATTTTTGGTTGTTAGGAGAAATTTTAAATTTGGTTTTTATACTTTTGCTTTGTTTTTTATCCTTTATATTTTGAAGGGGTTTTTAAAAGTCATAATATCAAATGATGGATTCATAAATCATATTCTGAGCATAGCCATTCCTCAAACAACTTTTAAATTCCATGCAAAATGCCCAAAAGCTGTAAAACAACGATAAAATAGCATTAATATTATTCTTGTAGCGCAAAAGGAAAAAAATAACGAAGGCGCGCTATAAGAATATCCCGACTTTCAAATCCTCTGATTTTTTCAGCAAAATTTGGCACGTTTTTGAATGATGGATGACTAATCACATGTTTTCGAGAGTTTGCTACGTGTTGTTGCAGGGAACATCATGATTCCAAGTGGTTTTAGATCATGAGGCAAATCGTGGTTATCATTACTCCAAATGCAGTTTAGCTTGACAGGTAGCAGCGTAATTTGCTCTAATGTGAAGTGAGTTGTTACTTGCATGCATGTTCGATGATAGAGGACTTAATGAAATGACGGTGCCTGCCTAAAAACACAGAGATTACAGTTGCAAAGCTTAGTGGAAGTTTTCATAGTCGTCCAGAAAACTAGGGCTTCTTCATTTTGACACTTGGAGTTAAATTGGATCTTGAAAGACACCTGTATCTTCCAGAACGGTTCTAAAACAGCAGGAAGAGTGGTTCAAAGTATCTACAGTCGATCAATTAAAAGGTATTTCCCGATAAGCCAATATAACTGCAAATTTGGGGCTTTTTCGGTGGGGTTCGTTTTTATCAAAATTGATCGAGGGAAAGGTTAAATTGTGCTTTTAAATGCAATTTCGGCCAGAGAAATAGCTGTCTTAAATGCTCTGAGATGCCAGTCTGAGTGAGGGTTGAAAATAGTAGTTTTTAATAACAAGTTAAGATTGAAGACCTAAAACTAGGTCAAAGAACAAGTTAAGATTGAACATGAAGAAGTTGCTCAATCCCAGATTAAATACAAATGAAGTTACTTTCCTAGATGATGTTTCCATGGATGATAAACCAGAACTAGACAAAGTTAGCAGAAAAGTGAAGAAACAAACAGCTGCAAAAGCTTCATATGTGCATCCTGCAAAAGCCAAGAGTTCATTAAAATCATTAGGAGATTCAAGCCAGCCTATACCTAAACTGTCTGAAATATTTTTTGAAATAAGAAGTGATCTTTTAAAGCAGCCACAATTGAAAGAAGAAGCTCCTTTAGTTGAAGTAACAGGTGAGGAAAATCCTAGCATTGAAGACACTCCTACAGACCTATTAATTGAAGAGGCTGAGATCTTCAAAAAACTTGGTATACCTTGGATACCTGATGATGAACAAGATCCTACAGTAGGTAAGCCATTTGACTCTGACAGAGAAAACTTCCAGAAAGCCCTTAAGCAGTACAAGCAGCAGATGAATTATATGCAAGGGATCAATGATGGGTTGATGATGGCTAATAGAAGGCTAAGAGAAGACCTACAAGATGTTAATGATCATTTTCATGAGTTGACAGCAGTAGCTAAAGAGGCTCTAAAGAGGAGAAGAGCTACTGACTTGCAATGCATAGAATTGAAAGAGACAGTCAAAGACTTACAGCAGGCGAATGAAGAACTATCAAGAAGGCTAGCAGGCATTGAGGATGAACAAAAGAGAGCTAAAAATAAAGCTCAAATGTTAGATGGCATTGCTCTGCTAGCTGAGGCAGCAAAAGATCTATAAGTCAGTTGTTCATTTAGTTATTTGTTATCTTTTTGAGAAACATAGTAGTTAGTGTTTACTATTTTTAGCATATTTCATATTTTGTAATTTTGTAATTTTGTACATTTTACTTTACCTCATCGAGCTGATGGAAGGCAGTTACGGTTTTCAACCCTAACTGATTTTGTAAAAAACACTATTTAGAGAGATTAGAAGGTCATTAGAGGGGTTCAATTTTTGGGATAGCTACAGGAGGTCTTCAGACTGTTTTTGTCTTCAGACTTGTTCATGAGTTAATTATAAAGCTCTTATATACATTTGATGATGAAATTATGAGATATATGTGACTTTTACCCTTCAGTTTTCTGTGTTGGCTTCATTTTTCAGCTTGTTTAGTTGCTTAATAGATATATTCATTGCTGGTTTATGTGTATCTGCTGGTGATGCTTGTCTTTTATGAATGAACCTCAACATTGTGTTTCTGTTGGATCTTGTTGGATATGTCATGCATCTTTATCATTTCTTGTTTATAATTTAGTTATTATTTTATTCATGAATGTATTCCCTGTCTGTCCTCAAAGTTTACAACCATTTAAACTTTCCAGAAAACCTAAACCTACTTTACTTTATTGATTTTATTTGAGATTGTGTTGGCTTGTTTCTCTAGCCTTGGAAACAATTTCTGGCACAAACATCTTTGGCGCCGTTGTCGAGGACGAAGCTGAAGCATATCTTCCCTGGGATACTTACCAGTTTTACTGGTTTAAGAGGTGGACTTAAATCAACTCTTTTATAAGGCTATTTTCACCAAAATTTGACACAGTGGCTTCTAGAAGAATTGGAACCAGGAGCAAACCTACTTCACCATTGCAATTGGGTGTGACAGACCCTGAACAGATCTTAAAGACAACAAGAAAAATCAAAAGGTCTCAATCTTTACCAGCCCTGTGTGTTCCTGACCAGTTGGGTGATTCATTATATCCAGCTGAAAACTCACCTTGGTTGAAACCATCTATTCCTGACAGTAGTTTCCAAATATTTACTAATCCTTCATCATTCATAATAGCCAAGACTACTTCTCCTGGTAAAATACCTCTCTTTCAGCTGAAAGTAGGAAAGAGCCCTTTTCAAACAAGTTCTAGTCAAGCTTCCACATCTTACAAGCCAGTCAGTTTAAAAATGGCAGCCCAAAATCCTCCCATGGATATGATGGACCAGATGGTTGCAGCCAGGTATGCACCATTAGTCTTACCTCAGCCTTTACATGCATTGCCTGGAGGTGATTATCAAAAGTATATGCCTAGGTTCAATGGACAGGGAGAAACCACTGCTGAGGAACATTGGGAAGCTTTCCTGAATTATGCTGACAATCAAAACATTGAGATCAAAGATGTATGGATGAGGGTATTTGTTCAGAGCCTTGATGGGGATGTAAGGAAGTGGTTCAGAGAGTTGCCTCCCAACTCAATCACCATAATTGAAGAGCTCCGTGATCTTTTCATGAGGCAAGGGGGAGACACAAAAGACCACACCTACTATATAACTGAGTTTGGAGCTCTCAGAAGGAAAAAAAGAGGAGACTGTTGCAGATTTTTCCAAAAGGTTTAACAAAATGTATAGTAAGATTCCAGCAGAAATTAAGCCTACTGAAACATCAGCTAAACTTACCTATGCAAATGCCTTTGATCATGAATTTTCTTTATTACTAAGAGAAAGGAGACCTATCACCCTGCTGAACATGCAAGATGCATCATTGGAGGTAGAGTCCAATTTATTGGCTTCAAACAGACTGAAGAAGGAAACAGCCCAGCAGCTTTATGATAAAAAAGGAAAGAAGGAAGCAGCTTCAGCAAGTTCCTGCTCCTCATACTGCTGAAGCCAAGATTGATGAAATGGCTAAGCTGGTGAAGATTCTTACTGCAAAATTGAATAAATTAGAGCTTGAAAAGAATTCTGGCAAACCTGCTCCAGAAGCTGATCGAAATCCAAATAACCGAATCAGTTCAGAAGGCAATTTGCTCCCAGATTCATTCCAAGAGAGCGCAGGAACAATGATATCCAACGAGAAAGGAAGGAAAATGAAGATCAAAGAGTGCCCCCACCTCTTCAGAATAATGTAGCTGATGAAGAAGAAGTTGATGAACAGCTGCTCTTTGAAGAGACTGAGACTGATCAGGATATGAACCATTTTGCCGATGGATTGTCTGGAGGTTTTGTTACTGAAGAAGATTTTCTGAGTTCAGAATACTATGATGCTGACATGTTTGAAACTGAAGATGATTTAGGCTTGGAAAATACTGTTGTAACTGCTGTTGTTCATCAGAGTCGACCTAAAAAGACTATAAATCTCAGATCAGGCCCAAAACAAGTGGTCCAAGCCCCGAAGAAGAAAGCAAATGTTCATGCTGCAGATGTTCCTGCTAAACAAGTACCTGATCCTGTCATAGAGAAGAAACAATCTGCAGAAAAATCAAAGAAGAATGCTGAAGTTGAAGAGGTAAACAAATCTGTCCAAAATTTCAGTTTGGAGAATGAACTAGGGAAGTTAAAAATTCCTGTACCTTTGACTGAGTTAATAAAGAATCCTTCATATAAAGAAACAGTCTTGAAAGTGATGAATGTACCCAGTAATCAGCCTGTTTTAGATACAGTTAATTTGCAGGAAGAAAACCCTAGAATCTTCATTGGATCAGCCCTAGCTGAAAAAACTGAAAATGAGGCTGGTGCTTCACCCCCTTTTTATGTCACCTTGACTGTACATGATCAAATGATCCACAATTTCCTTTTAGATTCAAGAGCCTCCCACAATTTGATGCCAAAGGCTGTGATGGAATCCCTGGGCCTCAGTATCACCAAACCTTACCATGATCTATATGCCTTTGACTCCCGAGCTATGAAGTGTTTAGGAGTAATTAAATACATGGTTGTCAGCCTAGCTCAGTTGCCTATGAAAAGTGTGATAATGGATGTTGTAGTAGCTGACATTACACCAAAGTTTGGCTTACTTCTTTCTAGGTCATGGGCTAAGAAGGTTGGAGGAACCTTACAAATGGATCTCTCTTATGCTACCATTCCTGTGTTTGGTGGAGAAAATAGAAGACTGTACAGAGAACTGCAGTTTTCTTACATAGTCACAGATGATAAAAACCCCACTAATCATCCCCTATATGCTGTTGACAAAGACCTGGGAACTTGTATGTTAAATTTCAGTGATGAGGATAATTCTGCTGGTCTGTTGCAAGTGGAAAAAGAACAGCCAATAAAACACAGCAGAGAGGAAGAAGATGCACTGTGGCAGTTGTACTTTGATGGATCTTCATGCAAAGAGGGTGCTAGAGCTGGAGTCCTACTCATTTCTCCTGCAGGGGAGACAGTGAAGCTCATGTATAAGTTGGAATTTGTTACTACTAACAACACTGCTGAGTATGAAGCTCTGCTACTGGGATTGAAAGCTGCTAAAGACTTAGGCATTCAGCAAATTGCTGCATTTGGTGACTCCGAGCTGGTTGTTCAACAGGTGAAGAACAACTATCAAGTAAAGCAGGGTTTGCTGAAAATATACCGGAATGAGGTATGGGATATGCTTGAAAACTATTTTGTAGCATTTAATATCACTCATATTCCAAGGAATCATAATGAGACTACAAACTCATTAGCTTTGGCTGCCACACACTTCAGAATCCCTAAAACCACTCAGCTGAGGTATCCCATAGAGGTGAGGTACAGACCATGTGTACCTAATAATGTGAAGCACTGGAGGGTATTCGAAGATGACATTGAAATCAAAAGAATTCTTGAGCTTGCATATGAGTTTTCAAATGCCCAAATTGATCAGGAGGAGGATGAAGGGGATGAACAGTTATATGAGTTTGCTGAAAATGAGTTTGTTGAAGATGAGATAGCAGGTCATAAAATTATTGAATTGAAGAGCAACTTCATCCCAAAAGGTTTAGTACCTTTGGAAAGAATATTTACAAAGGATGATACACCTTCAAAGCCAGTGGTTCAATCTTCAGAAGACAATGTAGTGGACTACAATATTGGTTCTGTAGAACATCCAAAAATGGTAAAAATTTCTAAATTTCTAACAGTTGAACAAAGAAATAGATATATCAAGCTTTTGAAAGAACATGTAGATGTTTTTTCTTGGTCTTATGAGGAGCTAAGAACCTATGATACAGCAATCATTCAGCATAAGGTCCCTTTGAAGCCTAATGTTAAACCTTTCCGATAGAAACTAAGAAGAATCAATCCAGCTTTGTTTCCTGTAATTGAGAAAGAAGTGAAGAAGCTACTGGATGCAAAGATAATAGTGCCTCTCAGGTACTCTTCCTGGGTTGCTAATCTGGTTCCTGTCAGAAAAAAAAGAATGGGGAAATCAGATTATGCGTTGACTTCAGAAATCTGAATAGATTATCATTAAAAGACAACTATCCTCTTCCTAAGATTGAACAGGTTTTGCAGCAAGTAGTTGGAGCTCAGAGGATCTCTATGGTGGATGGTTTCTCAGGGTACAATCAGATTGCCATGCACCCTGATGACAAGGAAAAGACAGCTTTTACAACTCTTTGGGGGACATTCATGTATGACAAGATGCCTTTTGGCCTGATGAATGCTGAAGCAACCTTTCAGAGAGCAATGGACATTGCCTTTGTTGGTGAAAAAGATAAGTTTGTGGTTATTTATTTGGATGATATTACTGTCTTCTCACAGTCAGATGATGAGCATGTGAAGCATTTGAGGCAGACCTTCCTGAAATGCAGAAAATTTGGCCTATCCCTGAATCCCAAAAAGTCACATTTTGCTGTGCAAGAAGGTAAACTACTTGGTCACCTGGTGTCTGCTGATGGCATCAGAATAGATCCTGAAAGAGTGAAAGCTATACTGAAGATTAGTTTACCTAGGAGTAAAAAGGATGTTCAATCATTTATTGGCAAAATTAATTTTCTGCAGTGGTTCATTCCCAATTTTGCTGAGACTATTAAACAGATCACAGCCATGCTGAAGAAGGACCAGGAAGTCAGGTGGACTGTTGAGACAAAGGCTGCATTTGAGAAAATCAAGGTAGCTCTTACTGAAGCACCTGTATTGGTAAGTCCTGATTTTACCAAAGAATTTCTTACTTTTTCATTTGCATCAGAAGACACAATTGCAGTAGTCTTACTTCAGAAAAATAAAGAAGGATTGGAACAGCCTATTGCCTTTTTTAGTAAAACTCTCAGGGATTCTGAGTTGAAGTACAGTTTATTGGAAAAGCAGGCTTATGCTCTGGTGAAGGCTTTAAATTTTTTTAGAATTTATGTCCTGCATTCAAAATTTATTTCATTTGTTCCAAATGCTGCAGTAAAAGATGTCTTAACACAGCCTGATAGCGAGGGTAAAAGAGGCAGGTGGATTGCAAAGATTATGGAGTATGATGTGGAGATCAGACCCACCAAACTTGTCAAGGGACAAGGTTTAACCAAGTTGCTAGCTGAATCAAATTGTCAGGCTCTGGGACTGCATGTCATGGCTGAAGAATCAGTGCCTGAAGAAGCTCAAGTACTTATGGAAGAAGAAAAGATCATGGACTTTTATTCATCATCAACCTGGTATGCAGACATTGTTCATTTTCTGTTATTTCTGCAATGTCCTGAACATTTGGATAAGAAGGCTACCAGATCTTTGAAACTCAAAGCTACTAAGTATTGTTTGGTAGAAGATCAATTGTTCTGGAAGGACCCAGGGGGTATCTTGCTCAGATGTTTGGACCAATCTGAAATAGGAGAAGTGATCTAAGAATCCCATGAAGGTGCATGTGGAGGGCATAAGTATTGGAAAGCAACAGCTTTCAAAATTTTACGAGCTGGATATTATTGGCCATCCTTGTTCACAGATATTTACCAGCAGGTAAGAGCCTGCATTCCTTATCAGAAATTTGCTGGTAAGCATAAATTATTGTCTTTGCCTTTGAAACCTATTGCAGTCAACGCCCCTTTTCAGCAATGGGGTCTGGACTTTATTGGAGAAATAAATCCAGCATCTTCAGGACAACATCACTGGATTCTCACTGCGACAGATTTTTTTCACAAAATGGGTGGAAGCCATTCCTACAAGGAATGCTACAGACAAGGTAATCATGGATTTTATTGAGGAAAATATCCTGAGCCGGTTTGGCTGTCCACAGAGATTAATAACAGACAATGCAAACGCTTTCAAATCCAAGGCAATGGTGGCCTTTTGTGAAAGAAATAGCATCATATTGAAACATTCAACTCCCTACTATCCTTAGGGAAATGGTCAGGCTGAATCCTCTAACAAGAACATCATTCAGAGCATCAAGAAACTGCTCAAGCATAACAAAGGGTCTTGGGATTCAATGCTGAAATATGCATTGTGGGAAGATAAGATCACAGTGAAACAGGCCATTGGAACATCTCCTTTTCAGTTAGTCTATGGTACAGAGGCAGTTTTCCCTGTTCAATTGGGGATTCCAGTGATGAAGTTTCTCCAGAATTCTCAAGAGGAGCCAGATGATATGCAGAGGAGAATCTTTGAAATGATAGACTTACAGCAGAGCAAGGAGAAGGTGGATGAAAAAGCACAGTTGTACAGATCCAAGATCAAGAGCAGATTTGACAGAAACAGCAAAGAAAATACTTTCTCGGTTGCTGATATGGTTCTAAGGTGGGATGCAAGAAAGGAGCAAAAGGGTAAGCATGGTAAGTTTGACAATCTTTGGTTTGGCCCTTTTCTGGTATCAAAAGTTTTAGAGAACAATACTTTTATCTTGCAGTCCTTGGAAGGTGAGGAGTTGTCCAGCCCTGTTAATGGGTGATTCCTTAAGCATTTCTACAATTTGTAAGAGCATTTTCACTTTTCATTGTACATACCGGTGTGAGTGAAGCATAATAAGACTCCATAGCCCAATGGAAGTTTTGCAGACAGGTAGATAATATAGCAGACATAAGGCACTGGTCTACAGGTTCTTGAAGCCTCGCAGGGAGGTCTTCATCCCGCAGTTGGAGCCAGATGATAAGTCAGTGATTTGTTTCTTCAAATTTTGTTTGATTTGCATTTTATTTTGAGTTATTCATTTGTTTTAAGTTTGATTATTTCCTTCTTTTAGGATAATTTTTGGTTGTTACGAGAAATTTTAAATTTGGTTTTTATATTTTTGCTTTGTTTTTTATCCTTTATATTTTGAAGGGGTTTTTAAAAGTCATAATATCAAATTATGGATTCATAAATCATATTCTGAGCATAGCCATTCCTCAAACAGCGTTTAAATTCCATGCAAAATGCCCAAAAGCTGTAAAACAACGATAAAATAGCATTAATATTATTCTTGTAGCGCAAAAGGAAAAAAATAACGAAGGCGCGCTACAAGAATATCGCGACTTTCAAATCCTCCGATTTTTTTAGCAAAATTTGGAACGTTTTTGAATGATGGATGACTAATCGCATGTTTTCGAGAGTTTGCTACGTGTTGTTGCAGGGAACATCATGATTCCAAGTGGATTCAGATCATGAGGCAAATCGTGGTTATCATTACTCCAAATGCAGTTTAGCTTGACAGGTAGCAGCGTAATTTGCTCTAATGTGAAGTGAGTTGTTACTTGCATGCATGTTCAATGATAGAGGACTTAATGAAATGACGGTGCCTGCCTAAAAACACAGAGATTACAGTTGCAAAGCTTAGTGGAAGTTTTCATAGTCGTCCAGAAAACTAGGGCTTCTTCATTTTGACACTTGGAGTTAAATTGGATCTTGAAAGACACCTGTATCTTCCAGAATGGTTCTAAAATAGCAGGAAGAGTGGTTCAAAGTATCTACAGTCGATCAATTAAAAGGTATTTCCCGATAAGCCAATATAACTGCAAATTTGGGGCTTTTTCGGTGGGGTTCGTTTTTATCAAAATTGATCGAGGGAAAGGTTAAATTGTGCTTTTAAATGCAATTTCGACCAGAGAAATAGCTGTCTTAAATGCTCTGAGATGCCAGTCTGAGTGAGGGTTGAAAATAGCAGTTTTTAATGAAATGTGACCTTGTCAAAGCTCAAACTGTAGAGATGTGAGGAACTATACATTTGACAGTGTTTTCAATGTCCTAAATTGATTTTCTATTTGCAAGCAATACAAAGGGAACCGAATATTTGAAGTTGCAAGGAGACCTCATTTGCTAGGTATTGGAGCTTACTGTTTTTGAAAGAAAATAGAAGCAGTGAGGAGCTAAAGGCTTGAGAATAGATGAAAACCTGCTATCATTTGATACTAAAATTGCTAAGAGCTGAAAATGACTAAGTTTGAGATTGTTTCTGCCTTATATTCCTCTCATCCAACCTATAAACAGTCTGCATTTAGTCTAGAAGGTTGACAGCTGAGATTTTTCTTGTAAACTCTTTTGGTGCAGAGATTGTTATAAATGGTTTTGGCAGGTTATGGTACTGATACACAGGTTTATTCTACATGCTGGAGATGTACAACCATTAGAATAATTAAATGAGATGACAGTTTTCAGTGACAGTGAACAGTCTGGAATACTTCAAATGACCTAAGTCTCTTATGACTATAAATGAAACCTAGCCTGTATTAGAAGAACAAAAGGAGCAGTCAGAGAAGAGTAAGGAGAGCTGTTTTTGAAACCTGAGGGATTTGAAAAGGAAACATCACCTGGCTGGTCATTAATTGAACCATAAAATTATACAGTTTCCAGTTTTTTAAGACAATGGGTAAAAGTGGTAAAATTAACAGAGCTGAACCAACTGATGTAGAGTGGATTGAAAAACTCCCTGGGTGTGTTGAATTATTTCAACAGGCTGGTTGGATGGACTTTTTTAAGAAGATAGAAGGGTATAATGCTGAAGCATCCTGTAAGTTTGCTCAAGGGTTTAAAATTGACATGGTGACCTTTGATACTCTTAAGTTCAGGCTGACAGTGGACTTGATTTCAGAAGCTACAGGGATTAAGAATGAAGGTGAACAATGGTTTAAGAAACTGCCTTTTAACTTTGATCCTCAGAGATATCTATTACCAAATGTCACCCCTGATTGGAATAAAGGCATCCTTATTCAAAATTTTAGAAAGGAATGGATAGAACCAATCCAAATTTTGCAGAGTTATGTTACTTGCAAGGGCAGGTATGCTTATGTTTATAAGTACCACTTCAGATTTCTACAACATATGGTGGGGGTGTCCAAGATGAGCCTTCCATTCCTCTTTTACAAAAGCCTGCAGAAAATGTCCAATAGGGTTAAAGAGCATATGGACCATTCTTCTCAGTCCATCTTTCACCATGGGCTGATTAAGTTGATTATCAGTACTGTTTTGCAGCATGAGGGAAAGACCTGGGATTTTTTCATCTTTTGGTCTGGCTTTCAGTTCAAACAGGAGGATCAGCAGCCTAAAAATCCAGCTGACAAGGGGAAGGTGCTGATGAGAAAATTAGGTTAGAAAGCTAAACTTGAAGACAAGGAGGATGTTAAGGTTGAGAAAGCATCAGAGCATGTGGAGTATGATAGCAAACCCAAAGTATTATCAACTAGTATTAAAGGCAAGTACTCACTGTTTGAAGACAAAAAGCAACCTGAGCAGTACTTGACACCTGCAGAGGATTCTCATGAAATGAAAACTGTTCATATAAAAGAGGTTACTGTACCTAAGGAGGAGTTTCAGCCTCAGCAGAGAAGTCCCATCACCATTCTCTCAAATGATGAGGAATACTTGCTAGAAGAAGATCATCCTGTTGCTAGGACTGAAGTCAAAGCTGAAGCATGTACAGAATTTCCTACTTCAGAAAGCAAAGCAGTAAAACCTAACAGGAAGAGGAATAAGCTTGAAGTAACAGAGTTGGCTTCTATCCAACATCAAGGAAGGGAGATTAAAATGGTGGGAGAAGCAGCATCATATTGGAGACCTAAAACTAGGTCAAAGAACAAGTTAAGATTGAACATGAAGAAGTTGCTCAATCCCAGATTAAATACAAATGAAGTTACTGTCCTAGATGATGTTTCCATGGATGATAAACCAGAACTAGACAAAGTTAGCAGAAAAGTGAAGAAACAAACAACTGCAAAAGCTTCATATGTGCATCCTGCAAAAGCCAAGAGTTCATTAAAATCATTAGGAGATTCAAGCCAGCCTATACCTAAACTGTCTGAAATATTTTTTGAAATAAGAAGTGATCTTTTAAAGCAGCCACAATTGAAAGAAGAAGCTCCTTTAGCTGAAGTAACAGGTGAGGAAAATCCTAGCATTGAAGACACTCCTACAGACCTGTTAATTGAAGAGGCTGAGATCTTCAAAAAACTTGGTATACCTTGGATACCTGATGATGAACAAGATCCTACAGCAGGTAAGCCATTTGACTCTGACAGATAAAACTTGCAGAAAGCCCTTAAGCAGTACAAGCAGCAGATGAATTATATGCAAGGGATCAATGATGGGCTGATGATGGCTAATAGAAGGCTAAGAGAAGACCTACAAGATGTCAATGATCATTTTCAAGAGTTGACAGCAGTAGCTAAAGAGGCTCTAAAGAGGAAAAGAGCTACTGACTTGCAATGCACATAATTGAAAGAGACAGTCAAAGACTTACATCAGGCGAATGAAGAACTATCAAGAAGGCTAGCAGGCATTGAGGATGAACAAAAGAGAGCTAAAAAGAAAGGTCAAATGTTAGATGGCATTGCTCTGCTAGCTGAGGCAACAAAAGATCTATAAGTCAGTTGTTCATTTAGTTATTTGTTATCTTTTTGAGAAACATAGTAGTTAGTGTTTACTATTTTTAGCATATTTCATATTTTGTAATTTTGTAATTTTGTACATTTTACTTTACCTCATCAAGCTGATGGAAGGCAGTTAGGGTTTTCAACCCTAACTTATTTTGTAAAAAACACTATTTAGAGAGATTAGAAGGTCATTAGAGGGGTTCGATTTTTGGGATAGCTACAGGAGGTCTTCAGACTGTTTTTGTCTTCATACTTGTTCATGAGTTAAGTATAAAGCTCTTATATACATTTGATGATGAAATTATGAGATATATGTGACTTTTACCCTTCAGTTTTCTATGTTGGCTTCATTTTTCAGCTTGTTTAGTTGCTTAATAGATATATTCATTGCTGGTTTATGTGTATCTGCTGGTGATGCTTGTCTTTTATGAATGAACCTCAACATTGTGTTTCTGTTGGATCTTGTTGGATATATCACGCATCTTTATCATTTCTTGTTTATGATTTAGTTATTATTTTATTCATGAATGTATTCCCTGTCTGTCCTCAAAGTTTACAACCATTTAAACTTTCCAAAAAACCTAAACCTACTTTACTTTATTGATTTTATTTGAGATTGTGTTGGCTTGTTTCTCTGGCCTTGGAAACAATTTCTGGCACAAACATCGTGGATCAACGGTCTAGATCCATGACTAGGAAGATCAATGACAGAGCAAGATTCCGTGGGCTGAAGCTGCAAGGAAAGATTTATTGTTGAAAATACGCGAAGTCCCTTAAGTGGGTTCGAGGTCGAAAGGTCAAGCTCAACGGAAGACGAGATCAACGGCTCTAAGTCATCTCATGCGGTGAACATAAGAGGGCGGAGAAACATAAGGGATTATAAATTAAATCTACATGGAGCTAGAGGATTCATCATTATGAGTTTCGAGATCGGCCGATAGCCTGACTGCATGCAAAACGCCATCGTGGACAAAATCTCCTGATGAACATGGTACAAAAAGGACATTCCCACATACGATTTGTTTTTTCTTACAAGTAATAGAGTCCCCAGATGCCATTCACAACACCCCATAGGTCAAGACCATGTCCCCAGCATCGCCTGTTGTCCCAACTTCGAGGATCCAGCATGAAATGTAGATATTCGAAACAACAATTCTAGCCTCTACATGAAGCAAAAAAACGCGGCTAGCCGAATCTGCTCTTATCCCACCTCCAACATAGGCGAAAGGGAAAGGAAGGTCAAGTCCAAATGCCTTGACCCACCTGGGCAGCAACGCAGGAAAACACCTAAGGTCTTATCCATGGCCAGTATGATAATTGAATATCAGAGGAGATGACTTGATTGGATTCTCCGCAAAGAATGAATATCCTTGCCCACTTGTTACTCATATTATTGTTATGATGACCAGTTGTCAAGTGTACAGCTATGCTGGTAAGTTATTTCCAAGTCTGTTTGGCTCACCCTATATAGCGCCACCCTCCGGAGCTGCTAAAAAACGGGGATGAATGAACATTGAGAGAAAGGCCAAAAGTGCTCACTTACACGAGGTCTTGAGTTTTCTTGCAGATAACAATGGCCGTATGGTTTGAGAAGCTAATATGTCAGAGGGTACTAATGGTTGGCGAACATTAAATTATGTTCCTTTATCATCTCGGTTGTCTGCACTAAGAAATCGCCAACCATCAGGGCATGGATGTGATGCACTTTGAATATTTCCGGATAGGCGCACCTCCAGTTGCATGATACCGGGGTTTTCCTATCTCTGGAGTGTCTCCCCAGAAACCCCCGAAGACGTCACGGCTTCCAAAGTCCCATTGCATGGGGGCCATGTTCAGCGACAGCCATTCGGAGTGAATGCTCGTACTGGGGTGGCGGGTGTCCAAAATCTTCATCACCTCATTTGTAATTTCCACTTTCAAAATTTCTCTAAGGTGGTGATGAGGTTGAGGACACACCCCACTATATTTCCTGTAGGAGAGCCCATGCCATAGGAGGTGAGGAGAACAAGAATGCCCCTCTCCAAATCCCCTCATACAACAATGTTACCAGGACATAGGGGAATTGTGGACAAGGCTAAGCACAGAAAGCACATAAAGTCCTTTGCCAGTCCGGAAACCATGCAGAAAGGCACCTTTGAGCATGAAACACATAGCCAGGGAAGGAATCGTGGCTGATTCAATAGATAGACGAGTGGTTGAGCCCAATGTGCTTACTGCATCCAACGTTATACCTTTCTATAATTCTATGCTAACAAAGATGCAAATTCATTATAATTATTACATTTCACAAGATTTTGAGCGTTCCGGGGTTTCAAACCATAGCCGTATCATAATATTAGTTGGTCAAGGTTTGTTTATTTCAAGAGTTGTGCTTAATTTATGGTTAATCTATTTTAAAATAGTGCTTGCTTATAAGAGCAATCTTAAAAGTCTATGGTTAAACTTGGGGTCCTCTTACATTGTTAATAATTCAATTAGATTTTAGGATCATTTGGAGTCTCGACAAGAGACTCAGACTAATATTGTGTAGTCAATAATGGGCAATGGTAAAGAAAATCATAATGTACTTTATGTAAACGATTTAAATAACAACCCAAGCTATGAAAGCATTTTTTAAAGCAATTCTCTGAACCAAACCTTAGTGACTCTCAATTAATTCATTTAAGAAATTATTTCAAGCTCTCCTTGTTTAATTAGCGTGTTTTTTTATTACTCAAGAGAAGAATGGTAATTATTTCAAGTTTTCTTTGTTTCATTTATGGCTCTTCCACTTTCATTTGTTATTTTGCACATTAGGGTATCGTAGCTTTGTGTTCAAGTTTTTTTGTTTTGTTTTTTGCATAAGCCAACATTCATTTTTGAGTTTTGATGTCTTTTTACATGATAGTTGATTCACAAATTCTCAACTTCGACAACCAGTTATCCAATGTGACAGTTTCAAATCTTTTCTCCATAAAAATCATATTAAAATACAATTCCTGAACTGTTAAAAAACCGCAACTAATCCAACATTTGAGCAACTTAACTTGTTCAGTATAGGAGTTTCTCAGTAAATGCTATGGAAAGCGGAAAGGTAAATTGATAATCAATTTATCAATTTACCTTTCTGCTTTCTCCTTTCCGCATTCGAAAACTCTACCTTGCGGAACGCTGACGGTAAATGGTAAATTAATAATATAATATTAAATTAAATTGATAAACAATATTAAATTGATAAAATTGATAAATTGAACAATAGGTTTTATGTTTCAAACAACTTTGTGCAAACGAAGAATGCCTCCAATTTGTGTCTCGGTGTATCACTTAATTGTCCAGGAACTATTTGTCTCTAGAAGATGCAACAATTATGAAAGGAATTGAAATTCAACAGGAAATGAAGTAACACACAACATAAAGATTAAAATGCTAAATCAGAACAATAATTTAAACAACACAAAATTCAAAAATACACTACACGCAAGAAATAAGACCCTTCCTCATGGAAAAAAAATAAAATGGAAATAAATGACAACCTCTCTCACGGGTGAAAAAAGAGAATGGAAATAAATGATAGCCTCTCTCTAAATTGTATTAACTATCCCACTTGTATTTTGTGATTTTGTTTGCGGGAACACACAACAAAAAACTTCGGTACTTTTGTCACCCTGCATTTTGTAGGCTGCGGGACGCCCGATGCGGGATACAAAGATATTTTTTGCGCGCAAGCCCGACGTCTTTCAACCCGCATACCACAATTTGCGGGTTGCGGATTGTGATTTTGTTGCGCGAACACACAACACTTTGGTGCTTTTGTCATCCCGCATCGCACGCAGATTGCGAGATAGTTAATAAAATTTAGATCTCGCGATAAAATCCCGCATCCCGCGAGGTTTAATCTCGAACGTTCATTTATCTTAATCCTACGGTCCTAACTAACCCCATAAAATCTATATACAGGTCGGTCTTTTATGATTCCCATTGGCGAGATCTCTAAGGCTTTCTCCTTCGGTTTTGAGGTCTATAAACGAACCGTGACAATGCGAAAAGTCTATTGCAGAGAATTTGTTGTGGTAAAGATTCAATACTTTTACCCTCTCGGCATTCCTTTGCACCTCCTGTTGCAAATGCTAGTTAATCTTGATTTAGAAATATACAATATGTGGATAAGGTTACTACTGCTCATCGACGAAGGATGAATGGGTCGAATGGGCGATCATTCACTAGAAACTTGCTATACACTATGTACTCATTGTCATTCTTTTAGCAAATAACTGGTTAGTTTTTGTGTTTATCGGAGAGTCCGATGCCACCCATATTTTGGGAGCATTGTGGACCATCTAGAAGGGTTCTCTTGTCTTGAATTGCTGGCATTTTGGCTTCGCTCCGCTTACGGAAAGAGTTACTATTAGGCACTTGTGGGTTCTTCTACCTGCGTTACCCTTCCCTCTGTAGAATAAGGATATCCTCACAGGCTTGGCAAACTCGATGGGGTGCTTTGTTTCCCTTGAAAAGGACTTTCACTTGTTATTTGACAAGAGGGCTGCAAAGGTCCTGGTTGAGCTTGATATTTCCAAAGGGTTTCTACCTGAGATTGAGATTGTATGTGGGGATCATGTTATTACTTAGAGGCTTGATTACCTTAACATGCCCTTCAGGTGTAACTATTGCCATGAGACAGGGCACCTGCACAATTCTTGTGCTCTTCTCCTCAAGGGTCATCCGGTTAAGAGGGGTTTTATGCCTTGTCCTAGTCCTTGTCTGGGTTCAGTCTCTCCCTCACCCAAGGATAGTACCCCTCCCTTGGAACCCTTAGACAGCTCTACTGACGATATTTATGTTTCCTCCTCACCTACTCCTTATGAAGGACTATCCAAAGGTGAGCTCATGCATATTGAAGACATTGAAGTATGTGCCCGATACTCTTACCCTGTGACTGTTGCTGTGTCTCCGAAGCAAACTGCATTGGAGCCCCACTCTTCTTCTAAAGACCTACCAAAGGAAGGACCTCCCCCTTTTACCCTGGAACATTACCCCTCACTCCTTGCTCCCTCGGCCTCCCACACCACTCCCTCTCTCGGCTCTTTTGGTTCACCTGTGAACACCTTACCCTCTAGTCCCAGAGAAGAGCCTGCTTTCTTGGATCCCTCCCTCTCGATATTCTCTGATAAGGCACCAATCTCTCCCTCCACGCTTCCCCTAGACTCCATCCGCTTAAAAATGTGACCATTCGTAAGGCTAAGAAGCCTTCCTCTGTGGACTCTAACATTATGAGCAATTATACTCATGTCTCTCTGAGGTTAAAAAATGCAGCCAGACAGTCTCGTACTTCATCATCCAAATCACAGGTTCTTAGAGCAAGTTTGCCTGAAGGGTTAGGTTCCCCATGAAAATTTTATCCATGAATATTCGGGGTTTTGGAGGGCTTTCCAAACAAAAATCCCTTGGCTCTCTGTTCTCTAATCTAAATCCAAACATTATTTTAATTCAAGAAACTATGTGTAGCTTTTCTTAGTCACTCCTTCTATTTTCAAAATTAAAACCTGGGTGGGAGTTCTATGCTCTGGATGCTACAAGACTTTCTGGTGGACTCCTTGCAGGGTGGAACCCTCACCTGGTTCGATGCAAGGCCTTTTCCTCAATTGCTGGCATTATGCTCAGGGATAGCATTAGAGGGATTACTAAAATCTTTACCATTATAAACTGCTATGGGCCTTATGCCCAAAGAACTGTTTTTTGGGATAACGTTATGGCAGGGGGTTTGTTGTCATTACCTAATTTACTATTGGCTGGTGATCTTAATTTTACTATCTCCTCGTTTGAAGTTTGGGGTACTCATGCAAGGTTTGACCCCTTGGCCTCTTATTTCACCCAGCTTATAGCCAATAACAATCTGGTTGATCTCTCACTGAACTCTCCTGGCCCTACCTTGAGGAATGGTAGGCAGGGGGATGCAGGTATAAGCAAAAGACTTGATCGATTCTTATTATCTGACTATCTACTGCCCTGGGGCTACTCCTTTAGATGTCTCTGATCATTACCCTATTTGCCTGGAATGGGGCCCAAGGCTTATTGCTCAATGTTATCCTTTCAAATTTAATAGAGCCTGGCTCTTGGAAGATGATTTTTGTTCACTGGTTAATTCTTCTTGGATGGATCCTCTAACCACGGGTCCTCTTACTCATTTGGACTCTTTCTCTCTTAAGTTGGGCAGACTCAAGGGTTCAATGAAGAGCTGGGAAATGAAGAAAAAAGTTGAAAGGAAACAATTGATTTTGGATTTAAATTATGAGATCACTGATATTCTACAAAAGGACTCTGGTCTGCTGTTTACTGAAAATTTAGAGAGGTTTAAAACTCTCCAAGAGAGGAAAGGTAAGTACTGGGCTCATGAGATTACCTCGCTGAGACTAAAGAGCAGAGTGCTCTGGATAAATGAAGGGGATGAGAATAATAAGTTTTTTCAGTCCTTTGCATCTGCTAGAAGGAATTCTAATGCAATATGGTCCATGAATGATATGTTTGGTAATGTGGTGTCAGAGGATGCACCTTTAAAACAGTTAGGAAAACAACATTTTAGTGATCTTTTCCAGGATGATGGGTCTACAAATATTTCTGATCAACTGAAGGTGATCAGGCTTTTCCCCACTCTGACTGAGAAAGAGGACGTAGACTGATTCCTAGAGCCTATAACTACTCAAGAAGTGGAAGCTGTCCTCAAGGGCTTCAAGAAAGATAAAATCCCTAGCCTGGATGGATGGCCGGTTGAGTTCTTCTTGGATTTTTTTGATCTCATTGGGTAGGAACTTGGCTGCTAAACAAGCTAGAACTGTTGGGAAAGTTCCTGGCGCACTAAATTCAACTTTCTTGACTCTGATTCCTAAGTGTGAAAAAGCCTGCTACTTATGGTGATTTTTGCCCTATATCGTTATGCAACCTTGTTTACAAGGTCATATCCAAGATTGCAGCTCTTCGTCTGAAGCCCTTACTGAACATAACTATATCGACTCAACAATTTGGTTTTTTGAAGGATAGGCAGATTATTGAACTTGTGGGCATAACTCAGGAAATTCCACACTCTATTAAAACCAAGAATTCTAATGTGATGGTGTTAAAACTTGTCTTGGTCAAGGCATTTGATAGGGTTAATTGGACTTTCTTGAGATTGCTGCTCCTCCAGATTGGCCTGCCTCTGATAGGTGTGAATTGGATTATGGGTTGTGTAACTAATGCCTGCTTTGCAGTCTTAGTCAATGGAACACCATCTGATTTTTTTCCTGCATCAAGAGGTATTCGTCAAGGTTGTCCCTTATTCCCCCCTACTTTTTTTCCTGGTGATTGAAAGTCTCAGCAGAATTATTCTGGATGCTCAACAAAAAGGACTTATCAAAGGATTTCAATTCTCTTAGGATCTGTCCACCACTCACTTGTTATTTGTTGATGATGTCCTTTTATTTGGTATTGCTACTGTCAGTGAATGGCAAGCATTTAAAGATGCACTTAACCTTTTCTACTCAACTACTGGTATGGCTGTCAGCATGGAAAAATCCTCCTTTCTTTATTAGGATGTGGATGAAGGTACTCAGTGCCAAATTGCTCAGCTTCTTCCCTACATCATGGCACCTATCCAAATTGGTTTCAAGTACTTGGGGTTTCGCCTCAAACCCTTTGGATACCGATCCTCATACTGGAATTGGATTGTGGAAATGTTTGAAAATAAGATTCAAAACTGGTCTTATAGGCTACTTTCTCTAGGAGGCAGAGTTGTTCTTATCAAATCAGTTCTCTCGAGACTTGTTGTGTACTGGTTTGTCGTGGCCAGATGTCCTAAATCTATTCTGAATTTGTTGAGGAAAGCTATATTTTCATTCCTATGGGGGAGCATAAATGGGCATCAGAAACATCATCTAGCTTGTTGGGAAGTGATATCAGTCCCTATTGAATGCAGTGGCTGGGGTACAAAGAACTTGGAATGGTTTGGGATCTCACTTAGACTGAAGAATTTGTGGTTGCTACTTAAAGGGAATGGCGTTTGGATTACATTTAAGTACATTAAAAATATACCATTGGAGGACTGGATTAGATCCCATAAATTCATTATCAATGGAACTTCATACTTCTGGAATCGTTTTATAAGGATTTTGTCATGGATCACTTGTCAGCTTGGCTGGAAGGTGGGTAATGGCTTGAAAATTTACCTGGGAGTTGATCTGATTGTTGGTTTGGACTCTTCATTCTACTTGCCAGAGGACCTTCGAGAATATTTGTTTGATTATGGGATTACAAGTCTGGCCCAGGCACAAAACTTGGATGGTCTTTCAAATGGTTTAAATTGTTGGTATTCGGCGACAGACCTCAACTTGGGAGGTGTTTGGGCTGACCAATGGTCATCCTTTGTCAGCGGCCTATCACACGGTGGCATAAGAATTGGAAATCAGGAGGAATCCTTGCTCTAGATGTTTGATAAAAAGTCGGGAATGGTCTCTACCAAAAAAACTTATAGTTTGAGCATCTTCCTCCGATAAGAGATGATCTTCTCCCGAAGGTTTGGGGTTACAATATACCTTAGAAACTGAAATGTTTCATTTGGTTGGCTGTTAATAGCAAAATTAATACTTGGGATAACCTGCACAAGAGGGGTTGGGTTGGCCCTAACAGATGTTGTCTCTGCAAAATTGAAGAGGAAACTGTTGAACACATCTTTGTTGGTTGTTCCTTCATGAAGGAGGTCATTCACAGCATGGGAAGTCTGTTTGGTGTCCATTTACTGTGGTTTGCCTCATCTCTTTCCGAAAATCTGTCCACCTGGGTTTCAAAGGGTGGAAAGCTTCTGTATCTGACTTTCTTTTTCATCTGGAATCTTTGGAAGTGTAGGAATAGCTCTAATTTTGAAGATAAGGAACCTATTATTTCTAGACTTTGTCATATGATCATGTCTGATATTGCTTCTCATCAGGTGCTTCAAGTAAACATAAACAAAGTTAGGCACATAGGTGACCCTCCACAAAAAAAATTTCCTATGGTTTTTTTTGATGGAGCTACGACAGATTCACTTGGAGGAGCAGGTGTTTGTGTTTGGTTAAATGAGCAGCATTCTCTCTCTATAAAATTAGGCTGTGGGCGTAGCATTGATACTAGAGCTGAGCTTCTGGCACTATGGGCATCATTATACATGGACAAAGATATTGGGTTGCCATACCTACATATCTTTGGTGATTCCTCTGTGATTATAAACTGGGCAAGGAATGAATCCACACTTACCATGGTGAACTTAGAGGCCTGGTGCAAAACATCAGGCAACTCATATCTTTGTTCACCTTTGTGGATTTCAGTCATGTCTTTAGGGAACATAATAAGAGGGCAGACACACTATCCAAGGAAGGGCTTAGTATGGTTGCAGGCCATCTTTCCCTCACTGAAATATGTGAGGATGAAGTTATTGGGGAGGTTTCACTCCAACTTTTTTGAAGAGCACTGCTCTGGTTCTTAGACAATACTCTTGACTCTTGATTTGTGAAAGTTTTTGGTTAAGCTGATTAGTTATGTCTTTGGCTTTTTAGTGATTCAAGCCCTGACCTGGATATTGTTTCTAGGTTCTTATTATTTTCTGTAAGGACATATATGACTGAGTGACCGACAACATTTTATGAGAGGCCCCTTTTTTGTACTTGATGCCCATGCTTCGGTAGTTAGGCTCAGTGGAAGTGATTTCCCTCTTGATGTATTGCTGGTTGATACTGGCTCCATATGTTTTGGACTGCTATAATTTGCTGATGTACCCCGTTCCTTTGATTCAATTGAATAACAAAAAATGTCTTTTTTCCTTTCATTCAATTGAATAGCAAAGAAAGTCTTTTTTCGTGTGAAAAAACAAAAAAAAGTTACTACTTTTCATTTATTGTTATAAAGTTTTACTTCAAAATAGATAACCCTTTCTCGGACTAATCCCTGGTGATTCCAATATTTTGAATCCCCATAAATTTGTGCATTGATTACTTTTGATTTCTCTACATGACCAAATTAATTAAGAATGAAAGATAGTCAAAACGAGGGTCCAAGTATATAGTAACATAGCGAGAATGTCACAAAATATAAGAGTGCCTTACCTGGTCAACAACAAAATTTTTGAACAGGCGGTGAGCGCTGAAGTGTTCAATTTTCTTCCATCAACCTCTTCTTAACCTAAAATATTCCAAGGAGTGTGTCACTGAGTGTTCACATATTCTCTACGAGGGGCGCTCTGGTTTTTTCATCGTTCTGCTGCAAATAAAAGCAATTTCGTGCAAGTAAATAAGCCACGTTAACAGCTAAATATCGGAAGAAGAAACGTTGGTATGGACGCTCAGTGTAATTCCCTCTCGACACATTGTTTGTGTTTGTTTTTTTCTGGGGTGCTAATTCGCCGATGTCAAATATTGGACTTCATTTATTTAAACTGCCTTGAAATTTCTGCCATATGTTTTTATTCTATCATTGCTAGAATTGAGTTTCATCGTTATAGAATTCTGATACGGAAAGTGGGTTTTGAGATTTTATTTCATTCAACATGCCTCATACTTTCCAATGTTTGAAACACATGTAAGATCAAAGAATCCCTCTTCTTTTGATGCCCGCGTGATGCGGGTATGAGTTCTTATTATGTCCTTTGCCATATTTGTTCACAGAACTGCAGTAACATCTTCCTTTTTTGTCCATTAGATCAATTATCATGTGCCCTTTCTCCATCCTTTATAATTCCCTAAATTGCGTCGCTGCCAGCATTGCTGCAATAGTATATAATTACTTAACCTTACTCCAAAGTCGAAACTTTGGCTTACAGTATCTCACATGCAGTTTGCTCGAACTAGCACAGACGCATCTAAACCCGGGTCTGATATGCACTTTGAGGTTGTATAGTTTACTATGGTGGCATTTTCGTGAATTCGAGATTTCCTACTGTGTGAGCTTTGCAATATCAAGGTACATATGGAACAATGATTTAAAAGGGTCCGTACAAATACCTCTTATTAAACATTGGAACTGGAATTCGAGATACACAACCTCGAGCTTAGCAACTTCGAGGTGCAAAACAAACCTTGCTTTTAGATGGGTCTGTGCTGGTGTCCATATTCAATTCACTCAGTGAATCATTACACAAAGTGTTTATGGATCCTCACCCAACCAAGCCATGAACACCTTGCTTCTGTCAGTACAATGATTCATAATTTCATGTTTGAAATTGCAACTAGGATTCTGTGGTACTTGCCTTTTTACTTTGGCTAAACCTTTGCAAATAATTCAGTGAATCATTACACAAAGTGTTTATGGATCCTCACCCAACCAAGCCATGAACACCTTGCTTCTGTCAGTACAATGATTCATAATTTCATGTTTGAAATTGCAACTAGGATTCTGTGGTACTTGCCTTTTTACTTTGGCTAAACCTTTGCAAATAGTTCTAGACATTTCATGGGAACTAGATAGAAAGGGCGGAAGCATTATTCTTTCAGGAAAAAATATTCTTTCATTGCTTTATTCAAGCATACATATTTAGTGAACAAAAAATATGCTTGTATGTATTTTTACTGAAACTTAAAAAAGGGTATGCCTACTACTGTATCTTGTGGCTTCTCACCTTTTTTTTTGATCTCTCTCCATCATTTGATAAATTGATATATGTTGAGAAGGCCTAGGAGTACTCGAACATTTGAGCAATATATATTGACTGCCATTGGCAATAGCAGCAATGGTTGCAGGTCTGATAAATGCTAATCCAATAGTTTATGAGAGGAAAGAACGACCTTCCAGGAACGATATAACCATCGGAGATGAATCGGCTGTTGAGGCTATTGATGAGCAAGAAGTTTTTGATATCCTTTTGACACTTGTATAGCATTTATTTCTTTAATCTACAATGAATTGAAAGAGTTTATATTATTTTGACACTTGTATGGCATTTATTTCTTTAATCTACAATGAATTGAAAGAGTTTATATTAGTGCTTAGAAATGGCCAGAAGTGGGCAATCTGGCAGATAAACAACCATCATAGACATGAGTAGTGAGAGTTCTGGACTTATTTTATATTAAGGTAAGAGCAGATGGAACCGAACAGGGTTTTAAGAATCATGATGATGATTGGTCTGTTTCTGTTAAACTCTGTCATCTGACTTTTGTTTGGGGTTTTTGTTCCCATCTTTTATTATTTTGATTGACCAAAACTAGCATACCACTGATTTCTCATTTATCTTACAGTTTTGCATGGTTTGTTTAGAGTCTAGACATGTATCGTTATTCTGACTAATTTGTCAGTTGCCTTAGGGAACTCCCCTTGTGATTGGATCTTCATCCAATTTGCTAAAGTGAAGAGAAGTTGTCTAGGTGACAGTGGCAACACTTATATAGTTGACTGTTGTACATAGCTACACCCTAGTGAAAACCTTACACTTTAAGGGGTGCTAGTTTTGGTGTCAACAGTGCCTAGTGCTATTGAATTGCAATAATAACAGAAATTCAAAAAACAACACATACAATCACATCAATCAATCAATTTATTTGAAACGAATAAAAACATATTCGAAGATCCATTGTGACGGACTGTATAGGATACCCACTATAGTTTACAGATCATAAAGTAATAGAATTGCATCAACAGAGGTAGAAGATATTGTTTATATTCATTCAAATCTTTGTCCTGTATCTGGATTGAAGGATCTTTATGGATAGAGCATCAAAGCTGGGGAGATGCGAATTCCAAATACATGGACTTGGATACTTTTGAATGCTTGATAATTAACCTCTCTTTGGGTTGTTTTTCCAATGATCCATTTTGTGTTGAGGATGAGGTAGGTTCACCTTGGTTAGCTGTGGGGGGATTTGCTGCTTTTCTTTTGTTGGTGGGCATCATGGGATTGCTACTTCTTTTGGCTATGACGCTTCTAATTATCAATGGGGGATAGATTAGATGATATTCCATTGGAGTATGTGGAGGGTGTAGTTTATGATGACGACGATGCCAAGTATTACTAGATTTTGGAGCTTTCTAGATAGGCTCAATTTTTTTAATTTGACATTTTGAGATATTAATATGGAATCCACTCTCCAAATATATGATGTATGTTAGAATATAATCCGTTAGGGATTATTGTAAATAAATAAAGAAAACTGAATAGTCAGGAAGCCGAAAAGGCTGGGCGGAAGGTGAAACACAACCGTCCTATGAAATGTATAAATAAATGCTTTTGGCTATGTAATGGATTGAATTGGGAGTTTTACCTATCAGTGGTATCAGAGCTTGGCTATTTGCCATAACTCCTGCCTGCTGCATTTCAGTCCTGGCATTTTGCTTGCCAGTCCATTGCCAGACCTCCATTTTTCCCTTTGTCAATTCGTTTCAGAGCTGCCTGCCAGTCGCCAGTTTGCCATATGCGTTATCATGCATGGTCCCATCTCCGGTGAGGAAAGTTTGAGAGTTCTGTTGAATGTATTCATTACCATGCTGTGCGTTGAGCGAACCATTTCCCTCTCTTACCTAAGAGCTACCCACAATTTTGAATTGCGCGAGAGCTGTTGCGTGAAGAGACTCCCTGAACCCTAACTACTGTCCAAACTTATATGCTGACTCGATAGTGCATATCTGCTATTGCATTACTCCGGCACTAAAATAAATGCGGGTTACCATGAATGAGAATTAAAGCTTTCCCTATCACACACTTTGTGTCTCGAGGGGAGATCGGCTGTTCTGTTTGAGAACTGTCGAGATCTATTGAATAAAATCGGTCTAGAGTTTTGGCGATTTATTGCTGTATTCTTTGAGCTTTTTGTCCAGAAGAAAGAATATCTAGCAGTAAACAACAATGCGAGTTGCCTTTGTTGAGGAGGGATGTTAAGTACAATGAGAATTTTCCAGAGATAGCGTGGAGGCACGAGTTTTCTGAATACACAAACCCTAAGCGTGGAGGCCCGTGCGTATACCTATCAGGGAGTCGAGGAAGCGTGGAGGCCCGTGTGTATACCTTGCGTTGAAGAGCTGCGTGGAGTGATTGTGCGTTGAAGACTGGACGGTTGTGATATATATCCTACATATATATCTGCGTGAAAGCTATGCATTGAAGACTGAATGGTGACTGAAGTTGAAGAGGCCGCGTAAAGAGACTGCTCGTGGAGAACCTGCTCGTGGAGAGACTGCTCGTGGAGAGCCTGCTGAGTGGAGAGACTGCGTGATATATGATGAAGGATGTAAGAAGTATTTTAATATTGCTGACTGATATATATGCTGCTGGATTGGTATGTGAGACTTCGTTGTTTGAGACTGCATTTGGCTTCTACGTGTTTGTGGAAGAAAGACACTGAGAATTTGCTGCGTGCTGCGACTTCAACATCACAACTGTGAGTTTGTATATTAGATGAGAGGCGAGCTGTGAGTTTGTATGAGACGCATTTATAAGGGACTATTGTTTTTGTTGCAATGGCTTTGAAGATGATAAGAATACAAAAACCCTAAATTTACCCTAATTTTGTGTATTGGAGAGTGACTGATATATATGCTGCGGCCTGTGATTGTGGTATATATGCGTTGAGTATCTGTGATCATTGCTGCGACTTGAAGACTGCTGCTACTTGAAGACTGCTGCGACTTGAAGACTGCTCTAATGCTGAGACTGCCCATCATGTTGAATGCATAAAGTTTTGGATTTTGAAATCTGCGAAGAGCTGAGATAATGGTTGACTATTGGTTGTAATATTTTCTCTGTCATTGTATCATTTTTAAAACTTGAAGTTGAGATATTAACATTGTAAATCACCTTGGCAGAGACTGTAGACCTGCAAGGTTTTTGTTTTTCTCTATTTATCTTTGTCATATTAAGTTCATTACACTAACAGTTGTAAAAGATGCAAGCTATAGCATCTATAGTTGGTGCCACTCTCACTGGCAAAGACACCTATTCAGAATGGTGGAGGAAGATCAAATCTGCCTTCATCTACAATGACCTTTGGGACGGCATTTGCGAAGGCAGCACAATAGAGACAGAAGCTGGAAAGCCCATAACCATAGACCCAAGACCTCCAGAATCAGAGAAAGAGAAGGCCATTTGGAGAACAAAAGACAAGAAAGCTTTAGCTGTAATCACTGCCACTGTCAGTGAAGAGGTGAGCCAGCACATATTGCCTGCAAAATCATGTTTTGAAGCACTAAAAATATTAAAAGAACTGTATGATTCACACTCTGAAATGGAAGTTATTCAACTAATGTTAAAACTATTCAGTCTTGAAGTAAAAGACAATGATCCCATGTTAGTTGCCTCTGAAATCAAAGCCATCATGCACAAGATTCAAGCCTCTGGTATGAAACCAGATCTTCCTCTTGCAGTATTTGTAAAATCTTTGTATCCTACTCACTCCAACTATCTTGAATCATTGCAAGCTAGTGACAAGTTCAAATCACTAACATTTGACACCCTGGTAGAAAAGATAGCTGACAGAGAGAAAGCCTTTGGTAAGAAGACAACCGAGCATTCTGGAGAATCACTTTGCTTTGCTCAAAAAGCAAAGAACCACGCCAAAGACCAATCCAAAGATCATCCCAAAGGAGAAAGCAGCAAGAGAGGCAGAGGAAGAAGAAACTTCAGAGGCAGAGGGGGCATAAATAACTTCACCAAAAGATCAGATTTGCAGTGCAAGCGTTGTGGAAAGAGTGGGCACACATCAGATCAGTGTTGGGCTTCATGGGACTCCATCAAAGACAAGCATAACCAGAAGAAAGATGACAGTAAAAATCAAGATGCTAGTAAATCTTCTGATTCTGCTCATTGTATTGTTGCACATTGTAATCTTGGAATTAATGAAATGACCTCACTTTCATCTTACAAAGATTGTTGGCTGCTTGATACTGGTGCAACATCACACATGACATTTAGAAAAGATTGTTTTGAAGAACTTAATGAAACAATAGATGGCATAGTTTACTTTGCAGATAAGTCAAGTATTAAACCAAAGGGAATGGGCACCATTCGACTGAAGATGCCTGGATTCCCTGATTTCTTGTTGAAGAACGTTCTTTATCTTCCAGAGTTGCAGAGAAGCCTGCTGTCCATGGTGGAAATTCGACATCAAGGCCACTCCATACACATGTTTGATGGAATCGTTGAAATAAGAAAGTCCTCTGACAACCAAGTCATCATGACTGGATACGAAGATGGAAAGCTGCTGAAGCTCAAGGGTTCATCCGCAAGATTTCAGAACTATGCCTACCTCTCTCAGCATGGAGAAGGTAATATGTCATCTAGCTCATTGTGGCATGCAAGATTTGGTCATCTAAATTATAACAGTCTTCGTTTGTTGAGAAAGAATGGTGTATTTGGTTTGCCCACTATTCCCAAAGAGAAGTACAAATGTGATGCATGTATATTAGGGAAACATAGTAAGCTGCCATTCCATGAATCTAATTTCAGAGCAAGTAGGAAATTAGAGTTAGTACATTCTGATTTGTGTGGCCCAATGCCAACTCCTTCTGCAAATGGGAATAAGTATTTTATGACATTTGTTGATGACTACTCAAGAATGTGCTGGATTTATTGTTTAAAGACAAAATCAGAAGCATTTCAAACATTCAAAGACTTTCATGCATTGATAGAAAAACAAGCACAATAAAAAATTGGTACACTTCGTACTAATAATGGAAAAGAATACACTTCAAATGCTTTTCAAGATTATCTTCGTCAACATGGAATTGCACATCAGACTACCGTTCCCTACAATCCTCAACAAAACGGTGTAGCAGAGAGAATGAATAGAACCATAATGAATATGGTTCGCTCAATGATGTTTTTCAAAAATGTAAAACTAATGTTTTGGGGTGATGCAGTAAAATGTGCAACATATTTGAGAAATAGAAGTCCCTCAAATGCACTTGATAACAAGATTCCACATGAAATGTGGTTTGGCCATCTCCCTTCAGTGAGGCATCTCAAAGTTTTTGGTTCCACCTGTTATGCCTTGATTCCAAAGGAGCAAAGAAACAAGCTTGGTG
>LPNX010322768.1:159154-176156 GCA_001517045.1 Pseudotsuga menziesii
ATGATTCGACATCATGTAGAGGCCAAGACAGTCCATCTTCGACATTGTTCCACAAATGATCAAATTGCAGACATCTTCACCAAAGCGCTTGGACGAGAAAAGTTTGAAAGATTCAGAAACATGCTCGGACTTACGAACACCCCTTCGGATTAAGAGGGGGATTGTTAGAATATAATCCGTTAGGGATTATTGTAAATAAATAAAGAAAACTGAATAGTCAGGAAGCCGAAAAGGCTGGGCGGAAGGTGAAACACAACCGTCCTATGAAATGTATAAATAAATGCTTTTGGCTATGTAATGGATTGAATCGGGAGTTATACCTATCAATGTAGTTTTACACTCTAAAATTTTATATTCCCATATACTAGTATGCGTCATGGATCATTAATGTTTATAATTGGTTCATGGCTTTATGTGACATCCAGATGATGATATTTGGCATCGAAATGTTTAGATTGTAGAATTCCGTTTTTTAAATATTTTTTCCCACATAATTTATATTATTGTAAACAATTCTATTGTTGATTCCTTGATTCCTAAATTTGGGATGGTTGCTACATCCACACTCAAATCATTTTGCAGATTTCAGTTTGTATTCTTGAATTGTGTAACTTCACATAAGGGTGCTGAGCTAAAGAATTACAACAATTATGAGCTGTTGAATCCCCAAAGCTATACTAATTATCAACAAGGGTGTGTAAGCCTTTGAACTGCTGTCCACTATTTATGCAATTCTCAAGGTTTCAAATGCTATTGAGTTGATTTGCAGTGCAAACTCTAAATACTGTGGAACCAATGTTTTAAAATGCGGAACCAGACTTTGAATCGGTTTAGGGTCAACTTGGCTCTGAACTGGAATCGACAATGACTCGAGCGGTCTGATTTCAATAACTCGGACTACTAAAAAATACATAAAATTTTATAACGTTAATGAAAAAAAATATATTGAAGATTCTAAGCTATGATTCCAAACCATTAGAGATAAAATATGCAAAGTTTACTGATGTATATACCATGTAAGGGTCAATATATCAAAATGGCACCAAGTGTGATACATATTTGAATAAAAAATATAAATACACAATCATAAAAATCATTATCTATATTGGAATCCCATTCATCAATAGCACCCTGTTTCTCCCCTCCACTAAGCTCTAGTCCTTGCCTCTACCTTGAATTTCGAAGTTCTTCCAAGGACATGTCAACACTCTATTTTGTTAGCGGACTATTATACTCTCCCATGTCAGGACTGAGTCTCAGGACACTCAGATTCGAGGACTGATGTAGCCATTTAGTCATTTGCAGAGCAGTTATTGATGCCCAGATTGGTGTTAGTGTTTTCTCATTGGATAGATGATGGTTCAGATGGATTATTTGCATGGTTATGACTCGACATTAATTATATTGTGTTATGATTATCATTGCTCTTATACTCATCTTTGTGACATATACTAGCATTTAGTATCATGATCTGGCGGTCATAAATATATGGACTTGGATGTATTTGTATTATGTATTGATGTCCCTACTTAGACTTGGAAGTTCCTGATCTATAGTCATTGGTTTAACCCTCCCTAGGGAGAATAGCGGTAGTCATTCCCACCATATTTTGGCTTGCTAGTGTTGGCTTCATTGATTCATTGTCTCCACCCATCCAATTCTTTCCAGGTTGTTTTAACCCGACTTACTACTTCACTTGTGGCATGGAGGACCTTTTCCTCGCTAGAACCTTTGTTGGACAAACCTCCTTGTTTATATTGTGTCTCGGCTCTGATTTGGTGACAGAACTTGCCTTTGGCAAGTTGGATTGTATGCCTAAATCATTTTGGTCGGTTGTCCCGATGTTTGGCACTGTGCATAAATCCTCCGAGTCACTTGAGATGTTGTTGGCTAAAACTGAAAGCTCATGTACTACTTATTGGAGATGTTTATATATGCGCCCGTGGAAAATGTAAATTCTCAAATGTGTTTCTTAACATATGTGAGCAAAAGGGAAATGCTAAAATACCTTGTGAAGGGTTTAAGAAAAGGTCCCAAAAGCAATGGTTAAATATATGCTATATCCAAATATTGCTGACTTTATAAATTTGATAATGTCCTGGATGAAAGCTACAGTTAGCTGTGCTTTTAAGCATTGGTGAAGTCCCAAAAGGTCATATAGGCCAAAAATGCCATGGAAATAAAATTGATGGTCCTAATGAACCTGGATCAAACTTGATGTAGACATGATGTCTAAGTTGAATAAGCACTCTCTGAACAACTCAACCATTTGTGAGGCACTGCCATTCCCTGTGTTGTTGTTTGTTCGACATGTGGTTGTAGTGAGTATTCCCTTTCCATATCCAAAGTGTCATGATGTTGAGTTGGCTGTCATCCTTTTCCCTAGCCTTGTCAATTTCATCCTTCACATTTAACTAGCAAATTGACTACAACTATGAAGTGAGTATAATTCTGAAAGTCTGGTTTGAGTAAAATAAATAAAACCCTATATATGTATTTGGTTGATGTACCGCCAGTGAGGTGACTACTATTTGTTATGATTGTTACTTGAATGATTTGTAGAGCATGTCTTAGCCTTGTAACACGTGCAGCATATGGATGATAGTGTGAGTTATATTATTGGTATCTGGTCATTTACAGGTGATTATATTGTCTATTGGATATGGTTGATGATCAGGCAAAGACCTGGAAAGGGTATGAGTATGCACCCTAGATGGATTATGACTTTCTGAGTCTAGTGAGATAGCTTATTTTCAGTTCCGGGCACTTACAGAGATGATCAGGCTCATTTTACCCTTCT
Source organism: Pseudotsuga menziesii (assembly GCA_001517045.1). Taxonomy (NCBI): domain Eukaryota; kingdom Viridiplantae; phylum Streptophyta; class Pinopsida; order Pinales; family Pinaceae; genus Pseudotsuga; species Pseudotsuga menziesii. The sequence continues at coordinate 161,955 of LPNX010322768.1, forward strand.
GATGTAGTTTTGCTTCACAGGATGATGTGTCTGAGCAGGGAGATGTTTTCATGGGATCTCCTAAGGTGCTATATGGGACATGGGGGTGCAACCCCTTGATTGTACCATAGTACCCCCATCCCAGAAAGCCTGGTGGGCTCAGTTGGACAACGCAAGTACCCTACGAGGTTGTTTTGGTAGGTTCACATTTCCTGAGGCAGATTAATAAATGGTTAATGGCTATTGAAGAAATCAATTTGGGCTACTAAGGCACATAAATGACATGGGATGAGTCATGATGATGAGTGTGATGTCCTCCGCACCTTCTCCAGTAGTTGCAACACCTGATTGGGCCCACACCTATTTTTTGGGCATTTTTATATTATTTTTTGGAGCTTTTGGGAGGCTCATGATTTCCTCAAGGAGGCACAAAGTCAAAAAATTAAAATATTATATTATTTTATTGTGCCATGGGGCACCCAAAGGGAGTTAGTTAACACTCCCTGGACCCACCATGTGCTTCATTTATTTTTTGTTGAGTGGGATCCCCTCTCCTAGGGTGATTTAGTCCACTTTTATATTATATTATTGGATTGATCCATGTATTGTATGTTGAGCTCATCTCAACCGTTGATTAGAACATTTGTATCTTTTAATTTTAGCCACTCATTTGAAAAGTGGTTAGGATTTTTGTTCTCTCGTTTCTATTTAAAGGAGAGAGCTTCTCATTTGTAAGCGGTCTTTGGCTCTTGGATCTCATTAATAGAAAAACTTTCTTGCGGATATTTTTTGGATCTCCTTTGCATTTGGTGTTCTTAGATGGTGATTGGAAAGCATTTTGCTTCCTAGCATTCTGGAAATTTCTGTGAGATCTATATTTTTTTGGGATCATTGTTTTGTCTACAGGAGGGCGACTTCATCTTGGGCGTTTTTGTAGGGGATCCTCAACTCACCTGGATTGGCTTTGTCTTGTATCAGGGGGTTTTCATTAGTTTTATTGTGATATATGATTGCATCTTGTTACTTTTCTATGGATCTTGCTTTTCTTTCATGATACGACACATCTGATATTGTCGACGTTTGCTTGAGCAGGAGAGAGGGCGCATTGGTCACTTGGAGCAAAACGTTGGGCTTAGAAATCACACAGGTTTTCTCAAATTGATTGGGATAGCAAGGATCATCACCCTCAAGGAATCTAGAAGGATTTCCAGGTAAGATCTACAGGTTAGTTCATTTTTTCTGGATCTCAACCCATTGATACATGCTTTTCTTCATTTTACTGAAAAATTCCATAAATAATAAAAAAAACCAAAAATACTAAAAAATAAACCGTTCGATCTCTGGACAAACCACTGCTGGGTTTTGTAGATCGGGCCTCCCTCTCACCAATTCACCCCTACTAATGCTGAGCTAATTCTGCCTGGTTTGGCCTAGATCTGAGAAGCTTCCTTCTCAAACCCTAGCACCCCTCACTGAATTTTTGACTTTTTTCGAGATCTGATTTTTCCTGGAAAATAACAACTTGGGTTTGTAGATTGGGCCTTCCTCACTCCAAATCACCTCCAACGTTGAGCTAGATACTGACAGGTGGCCCTAGATCTGAGAAACCGTCTTCCAAGACCCTAGTGTTTCTCATCATCTTTTTGACTTTTTCCCAGATCTGATTTTTTCGACATTTTTTCAACTTGGGTTTGTAGATTAGGTCATCCCCATTCCATTCCCCCTCCAACGCTAAGCTGATGGTCTCCAGATTGTCCTAGATTTGAGGATTTGCCTCTCCAAACCCTAGTGCTAGCCACCTTACTGCTGGTTTCCCCTGTAGATTGAATTTTTCGGCCAAATAATTTTCTGGATCCATAGATCAGGGCATTTTCCAGGTGGGTCCACTCCAATGCTGGGCAAATATTGACTCCATTACCCCAGGTCCAACAGGCATTGATCTCCAACTCTAACGCTACCCCCACTTTAGTCTCTTTTCCTTGTAATCTGATGTTTCCTTGATGATTCGGGTGCTTTGATATTGTCATATGTCTCATCGAGTTGATCCATCGGTACTAGATAGCCCCAATCCCGTCCTTGACCTTCCTGCATTGGTCATGTTTCCCAAGGCAGCGGATATCCTCATTTGTTGCTAGTACCTCAACCCCAGCTCTAGTATTTACTTCATAGGTCACCTGTGTTCCACTCTGGATCGAACCTCACACTTCCTAAGCCTTGATCCAAAGCCTTGGCTCTCCTCGTGACATCATCCATAGATCTAGGGTTTCTATTACCTTACACCTTACGTACCTCAAAGTCCATTTGATCTGATCTGGTGTCTAGGTTTGATCTCTCCTGTCGGGAGTAGATCTGGGTCTCCCCCTTTGTTGTCTTGGGCTAAGACACATAAAGTGAAGGCTGCCTTGATGGGCGTGACAACCATCCATTTGGGAGTCTAGGCAGTCTTGGTTCCACCTCCTTAGTTGCTTGTCCATCTACCATCCATCCTAGATCCACCTCACATAGGCAACTACAAGGTTGGTGATAACAGGCTTCTGGAATTTCTTTGTCTTTGCTGCAAGTGCAAGGTTGTCCTCCTTGGTTACCTTGTCGGAGTTCCTTCCCTTTTCTTTATGCAGTCATGCCAAAGCCTTTCAAAGGTTGGCCGATTCTCTCCTCCACAGAGAGATGCCATGAAAGTTTCCCAAGAGCTTGGGAGACAATCAACCACTGTTTGCACAAGATCATCATCATCAACGGTAATACCAATAGCAATGAGTTGATCTCTTACCCGTGCAACCTTTGTGAAGAAGGAACCAACGCTTTCGTCTTTGTTCAGCTTCAAAGTTCGCAGCCTCTTCTTCAAGACTCTCTTCTGACTGGGAGCCTTCTTTTCATATAGGTTGACCAAAGTATCATAGCATTCTTTAGCAGTCTTCAGAGATGAGATGTTGCGCATCACTGATTCTTTGACAAAATTATAAGATGATTCTTCTAGCCTTACCTTGCTTCCTCTTGTAAGCAAGCCTACCAACATTTGTAGTTTGCTCTTCTGTGACATTAAAAACAATGTCATCCAGGTCATTCTCCTCTAGAATGTTTGTCAACCTGGCCTTCAAGGAGTTGAAGTTGGCTGAACCATAGAGCTTCTCTTTCGGTTTGAAACCACTGGTGGCCATCTTTGTCACTTAGCCAAATTTTAGATCTGCAAATCTTATTCACAGATCTAGTGAAAAACAACAACAGTGTCCCTTTACTGTGTTTTCACATGCTAAGCTCTAATACCATGTTGAATTTTAACATTAACATGAATACTTAAAAAATTTGCAGATAAACTTAAACAAATAATCAGTGCAGTAAAAACACATTCATCACATCAGCACAATGGACACAAAATTTTTCACTGGGGAAACCTTCAAAGGACAAAACCCCCAAAAAGCATTAGTAGCTCATCTCGTAAATGAGATGACTTAGGAAATTCTTCAAAAAGTTCCTCAAACCCAAATTTGGGTTTTAACCACAGTTACAATAAAATTTTCTTAGTAAAAATTCAGAGAAGGCTTTCAAACCCTAGCAGTGGAAGTTTCCACATTTGCCTGGAAGAGACTGTCCAATAAAATTTGTGTCAAATAACTTCTCAGATCTGCCCATAAGCAAATTAGGGCCTGACCAAATTTCAAATTGACTGCCAGAAAAATAAACTAGCTGCCTGGAATTATTCTTTTACTTGCCCGAACGTTATTAGCTACCTGAAAACTCAGTCACAGTTTGCCCGTTGACTTTTTACCTCCCCGAAATCTTCTCTGGTCCTGCCCATTGACTTTTTCCTTGCCCGTGATAGTCCTTGACTGTTGGGCAACTGTCTAGTGTTGCTGAGGTGGCTGGGCAGCCTCACGTAGGCTGGGATGAGGCTTTGAAGCCTGCCCAAGACCTCTCGGGGTCTACTATTTAGCAGCCCGAGGTTTGTACAGACAATTCGAGTCTGCTATTTAGTAGCCCGTGACTGTAGCAGACAGCCGAAGCTTCTAAGGTAGCTTTTGGGCTCTCTGTGGAAGCTCAGATTTGCTCCCGAGCTTAGTGGCTGGGCCCACAGAGTTTCCCTAGGTGCCAAGATGGATGGCGATGAGGATTGCTGAGAAAGTGAAGGAGCAGCTGAGATGAAGGTAAAATTGGCAGAGGTGCTAAGAATAAAAATGTTGATAAAACCCTAGCTTAGGGGTTGCTGAGAATGCCCTAGCTGAGGCAAGAAGTCTTCTTCAGTAAATAATAGCTTCACTTGTCAGAGAAAACTTGTGTGTGATAATGAGAAGAGTTGATCTTCTTTTATAGTCTTCATTCACCTGTTAAGTGGGCCAAAATTAGAAAAGATAAAATAATAATATTTTAATCTTTTCCTAATTTCACTTTTACCTTCTAACTAAAAAGGTCTTTTATTTATCTTTGACTTTTACCAAAAGTCCTTTATTTTTGACCTTCACTTGTGGTCATTTTGCTGTGGTCCAAAAGTCCTTATTTATTTTTGACTTTTGACTCTAGCCTTTTTCCAAGTGCCCCTGTGGTCATTAACTGTGGTCCTCTTTTATTCCAAAAGTACATCATCATAAACCAAGAGAGTTACTAATGCTTTTATCTCACACTTTGTGTAACACTTAGATCTAGTCCTAGGGTAACTTAACCAAGAATAGCTATTCCTTGGAGAAGTACACAAAGCCCAAATATCAAGGGTCAGAGTGCCACACATGCCTAGACCCAGTTAGGGCTTACAGTGTCTTCCTGGTAATAGACCAGGTGCCTCCATTCACCAAGAGAATGGCTACTCAGAACTAAGTTGAGTCTACCAATACTAGACTGGTCTACATCATGGTCCCGGACCAGATGTCTACCATTCAACAGAATGGTCACTCAACACTAGGTTGAGTCTACCCAAGGTAGAGCGGGGTCTATATCATTGTCCCAGACCAGATATCTACCATTCAACAGAATGGTCACTCAACACGGGGTTGAGTCTTCATCGTGGTCTTGGACCAGGTGGTCCCATTCTCCTAAGAGAAGGGCTCTCGATGTTGCTCAGGAAAATCAACAATTAGAAGAATCAATAACACTTCAGAAAATGGATGAAAACCAACCAAAACAATACCAATTTACCATGTAAGAGGTACCTTGAGGGTTAGTGCAATTAACATGCCTCAAGAGGGTGAAAGGAAGCCTTAAACCAGATTTGAAAGTGCTTAACCAGATCCAGTTTAAGTCCTCAAATAGATAATGGACCTGTTTAAAACTTTCCAATGGATGTCTAACCCCCCATGGGTTAATCTTAGGCCTTTTCCTTGCTTTTTAGGCCTTCAAAGCTTGCTGATTCGATCATGTACCTACTATACAAGATCTGAAAAATGCCTTAGATAACACAAGACACAGTATAATTCTCAATCTAACCATAGGAAATGGATGCTCTTGAGGATCCACCGTGAAACCTTTTAGGGCACACTTTTCCAGCGGAGCACAATTCCAAAATTCATGATATTTTTTGAGATACAAACTTTGTATATTTTTAGGGTTTTTCCAAATATTATTATTTTTTGTAATATATGTAACAACAAATTGATAAAAAGTTGAAGAAGAGAAGGGGTTATACATTAGTATTTAACCCTAGGGAAAAAAGATTAAGGTTAATGACAAATGTCCCTTCTCAATTTGGCTACTCTAGATTTACCAATTAGGGCAAAGAATAGTAACCCTAGATAGGTCAAAGTAGCCTTAGCCTAATAAGAGCAAACAATGAATTCAAAGGCCTTACTATGGAGATGTTATCACGAATCTTGTATTTGCTCCGTGAGGTGATCCTATTCAGGACGACAGAGGAAAAGCAACTAAAGTCGCGACCTATGATCTCCAAGACTTCCGAAAGAACTTGGATGTCACACTAGTCAAGGATATCGACACTTCAGACCCAGTGAAAATACAGAGCCTAGGGGCTGCCCCTATGACCAAGAAAACTCGAAAATAAGGGAAATGAATAGATGACTTACGGAAACATGGTGGAATCTCTTGGTGGGATAGTTAATTAGAGTTTTAAACAATTACTAAGGGATTTCGAGTATCCAGGTGAAAAGCTTGAATTTTACCCTAGGGTTTTATGCAGAAAATTGGGATCTAGGGCAAAACAGTGAAATTTAATAAAATTGGTACTTAAACTGATTGTTGGATGTAAGATTAGGCAAATGAAAGCAAAACCAACAATACCCACTCGTCTGAAGGAGGGTGTTTTCCCCTAAGAAGCAAGCCAGTGCTTAGGATGGGCAAATGGAGTTCGATGATGATGAAAATTGAAACTTAGGGGTTTTATGTTTAATCCAATGTGGATTTTGTGTTTTATAGCTCGCCGCAAACCAGAACCTATAGATCTAAGAAACGGGGGTTTTATAATTGTGAAAGTGATGGGCAATGCATGCAGAAAATAAAAGGAGGAGAAATTACCTGCGAGACGTACCTGGATCTTGTAGATGACTTTAGAAACGATGAAGAATGCCACTTTCCCATCAAAATGAGCCTTTTCGAAGAAGATCTTGTTGTAGTTGAGCCACAACCAGTCCCCCTAGCGCCTCTTTCAACCTGCCAGATCAGAGAAAATCAAATGATTAGGCAAACAAATGAGATCTGCAGAATACGAAAAATATAGGAAGTAAAAAATCATAGAGAAAGAGATACTCCCTGAATCGAACACCTAAGAGTTGGGACGATGGTGAGTTTCCTCACAAAAAATTCCCTTTCTCTCTCCTAGCGCGCCTCCTCTCCTGCAGACGAAGTGGGTAAAGGAAAAAATGCAAGATGTATATCCCGAATAAGATTCAGTTTAGAAGAGTAGCAATGCCAATCATTAGATCGTCAAATCATGCACAAGATACATAGAAGAATAATCCTCGACAAAATTCTCTATATTCAAATTCCGGTGCCAAAGCTCATGAATTACAATGGGGGGGTCACCTCTCTTAAATAGTTTGAGAGAGACATAAACCCTAACTCACTTTTACATCCAACGGTTGAGATTAAAAAATCATCAATGGTGGAGATCAACAATATATAGATCACAACATGGATCAAGTGACTAAGTCAAAGAGGGCACTTTACTCAAAGACGCCTATCCTAGGTGAAAGTCACAATATAACAATAAGGTGCGACATGATAATACATAGGAGGGGTTCAGTAGGGACTTAATTCACCCTAGTTCCCTTTACAACTTCAAGTCATATGATATAACAATACAATACATCATTAGCAAAGTAGAGGGGGCGTCCCTTGGGGGGCTTTCCTCACTGGCTGAGCCAGGATAAAAATAATCCGGACAACTGCTGACTGAAAATAGCTGGAGGACTGTCCGGTATGTTGAGACACATCATTTGTCAAAATTCCAAGCCATTTCCTTGACCCAGGAGGCCAAATCGATTTTTTTTCAGTGATTTCTCTAGTTCATTTTTGCTAGTATAATCTCTGGAAAATGATAAATTCACCATAACTCTATCCAGGGTACAAACTGACTTCTTTGGATGATTTGGACACAGAAGAATGGTATAAGTGACTACTCATACCCCCTAGAACATTGCTCTGCTCTAGGAGAACCAATCATAATGCGATCTGGAATAAAATTTGATCATTTGGCCAATAATTAAGTGATAATAATCACTTATTAGGAGAACCGAGGCCAAATTCTCAAAACTGAAACTGCAATATTGGTCCTGGGCGTGTCTGGAACAAATATAGACCAATTTGCATTATGAGTCACTGCCTTGGAAACCATGCTTGACTTGGTCAAATTGGGTTGACGAGGTCAAAGTACCCAAACTGAAGGTGATAAACTGTATCAATATGATCCTGTAAGCATCTAGGGTAAGAAATGCTCCAATAATGTATATCAAAACCAAGCCTGAATCAGTTATTCATAATCATGGTGACAAATAATAATAATAATAATAGTAAGATGTACCTGTGCTTTTGAAGAACCTTGGAACTTTTCTGGAAGTCTACTTGTCCATGCCATACTTACAAAGGGTAAACAATGTGCTCCTACTGGGTGAGGATGGACAACAAGGCTAAGGCAAAGGTTAATGACTTTTGACTGACTTTGGCTTTGTGATTTATCCGAATAATGACAAGTACACACAACCAAACTGACATATGCGTGATAGATTGAACAACAGGGAATGGTGGTGTCTCGCAAGTGGATGAGCGGATCTGAAAAGTGTCCATTCAACCTTAACAACATGTCTACGACTCACATCCAAGCTAAGAATCAAGCTCCGTGAGGATCTTTTCTAGTACCCTTGCGTTGAGTACACAAGAAACTGTAGTGAAGAGATCCTAGGGGACACTTAAAATCAGCTGTCCCTTACTCCATCTCACATCAAAACCCGTAGGCTCCGTTTGGAATTAATCATTACATTTCAATCAGATGGCCAACAGTCTTTATATTTAGCATTTGTTTATCCATTGCTTTATTTGGGCCTTTAACAATTTCACTTTATAGCCTTTTTGATTTGTGTCTAAAGACACAGTTTGCAATTTCATTTGTAGGCTTGCATTTCATAAATTATGACATATAGCTCATAATGCATGTAATGATGGTAGACATATTGCTTCAAGTTTTAGCTGACGACTTCTCGGGCAACTAGGGAGAATATCCACAGCCAAGACCAAACATCGGGTGCAATTGACCAGAGAGGTCAAGGCTTCAAAACCCAACTCGCCTAAGCTCAAGAACCAACACCAGTGGGTTCTCTTGGCCTAGGCTTCAACAAGTTTTGTTGCACAACTCAGATTCGAGACACAAAACAACATGGGATCCATCGTGCATAGAGGTCAAAATGGGGAAAAGATCTTCAATCTCACAAGTCTCAAACAGTCTAAGCATAAGTTTACAATGGATGAAACTGGATGGACGGGGGAAAGTGATAAATGAAACCAACCTAGCATTAAGGTTTACTATTTGTACAAGCATGGCATGAGCAACAACCTTCACATCAAGTCCCTTGATTAGTCATAACACAGGTTAAAGCAACAATAGATATAAACATAGGTCACCATAATCATCCTAACCTGATAAGCATAGGTGTCTGACATACATCATAGAACAAAATCAAACCAAGGAAGTATATACCTGATCTCACCAAATATACCTGTCTCCAATTGATAAGCCCCTCTGTAACCGTGTTTACCAACTCTGATTTGTTGCTCTGCTACAATGAACTAGATCATCACCAAAAGCATCTTAATGGACTCCTGAATCTCAGTCCTGGCAAGGAAAATTTGATGATCAGGGCTCTCAAATGGTTGAAGTTGTAAAGATCCATGCTAATAACCCATGCGAAAAATAGCCCAGAATAGAATAAGAGACAAGTCTGCATGCTGCATCATGGTGGCCCAGCTGCAGAATGTATATGTGATAATAGGAGAGCTCCTTCAAGAGGAAAGTATCCTCAAACAAGATTGACATGATGCAAGCAAAACTTTAACTTTTCCTTGCTTAAGGTGAACAAGAGCAACGCCAAACAAGAAAATTAAAATATCTTACCAATTGTTGGCGTGCAGTGGGCAGACCCAAATTGTAAAAATACTTCACCAACAAAGCCCTTAGATACTAGCCCTTTTGGCATGACTTGCAACCAGATGAAGTCTCACTTGAGTCATCTATAGGGACTGCAGGAACCAACTTTCCGCAGTACTGAAGGGACAAGAGGCAAATCTCTTAATCATTCTCACTTAATCGACAGTGTGTGCAGAAACAAACATCAATTTCATGATAGAATTACTCTACTTATTCATCAGAACATGTGCATGTAAACATAGAACTGATTCAGGGAAGTAAATATCATATGTGAAGCATCATCATAAGACAAATCATCAACTATGTGTAATAATCAGAACATTCAACAAACATTGCCATCGGATTTTCAACACATTAACTCATCTTATTCTCATTTGCAACAATTCTTACAAAACCTACGCATTGTGCATTAGATCTCTGTCTTAACCCCAAAATTCCCAAACCATTCCAATTTTCTCCTTAAGAATGAACATACAACTCTAGCATCTAATTGCCTTGCCCCAAGACCCTTTACCTATTTATACATTTCAAAATGGGTCATAGTCCGTAACAAGTGGACAAACCATGCCTAACTAACTAACTTTCACCTTTTGCGTATGCCCATCTCGAGGTCCACTTGTTGCGTGATGTTCTTGAGAATGGTCCAAAACACTTGCTCCAACACCAACATCTACCAAGAAAAAAGCAAGAGAGAGGTCTTAGGTCTTCCCTTAGCCTTGAGTTATAACAACTGTTTGACCTAGGTCTGTTGCCCTGCTTGGTAGGATAGTTTTGTACCTTAAAAATCTTTAAATCCTTGAGTTTCTATTTTATTTCCTTTTTATCCTAAGTTTTGGGTTTGTTTTGATTTCATGTTTTTAATACTCTAGGTATTTATAACATTTTAGTTCTTAGCTTATGCTCCTATAGGATGTTTTTAGTTCATCTAAAATTTTTATAGTTTAAAAAAAAAAATTCTATATGGTTACTAAAAAGCAAGCTGGCAGCACATGATCATTATTCAAGAAGAAATTACTTTGCCAGCTCGACAAGGATGAGATGTTTTGCAGGTTCCATCATGATACTAGCAATCTTCGAGCTATGTGCTCATGTCCATAATTTGACATCTGCTGTTGAACAGTACTGGGTTAAAACACTTGGACAAAACCATTTCTCTTCACCATTTTCCACAATTACATTCTGTACTCTGAAAAAAGGAGTCGGGAAACCATGGTTTTATAGGAACGAGGGTTTTTTCATATTTCTCAGAGGTCTTGCTCTAGTGTTGCATCTGCAGTTCACAATCCAGCTATGAGTGTGGAGAGGAAAATTCGACCGAGTGGTCATTTGTTGAGAACAGAACTCTCCAATGTCAAATGGATGTAGAAATTTCCTTCAGCCCTCGAAAGAGTAAAGGAAATTGGTTGGTATGATATGTTCGAAAAGATTGCAGAACATCATATTGGGGTTACTAAAGCTTTCTGTCAAAGTTTTGATGGATCTAGGGTTCAAGTTGGGGGTTTAAAATTCACAATCACAGAGGAGTCCATCTCATATGCTATAGGTGTTCTTCCTGAAGGGGAAAGGTGGTATAAAAGACAAACTATCAATAAAGACTATAGCCAATTCCTGTTACCAGCTCATAAAAATCCAGATTGGAGCCAAGGCATCCAAAGGGCTTTTCTTTTCAAAGAATGGCAGGATGTATTGCAAATTATCCAAAGGTATGTCACTTGTGAGGGATGATTTGGCACCGTGTATCATTATCATATGAGATTCCTACAGCATGTAACAGGTGTAAACAAATTAAACCTCCTTTTTTATTTATTAAAAAGTCTGGAAAAAATGTTTGTTAGGGCTCGAAACCATCCTAGCTCCTCTGGTAGTAATATGTTCCATCACAGATTAATTAAGCTTTTAATTACTTGGGAGTTGGGCAAAGTAGAAAGTTCATGGTCCCATTTTCTTTTCTGGGGGGTTTTCAAAGTTAGTTTTAAAGATGCAGAGAAAAGAAAGAGGAAGAAGGTTGTAGAGACTTTTGACAGTACAGAAACAAAACCATCATCTGAAAATAAATTTGGAGATTGTTATGAACAAGTAGGTCCTAGAGAGATAACCTCGGCACAACTACCAGAAGAAGAGCCTAGATGGGAAAAGAATGACAGTCCAGTTTTAGGTTTTGTTAATGAAATGCAGACAGTTAAAGAGGGACCGATTCATACTAAAAAGATTTTAGAGCAGACAGAGTTTACATTCAAACCTCTCAAAATATATTCCAGACCTAAAACTAGACCAGTGAACAAACTTCGGATGAATATGAAGGAATTATTAAACCCTAGGTTTAATAAAAGGCAGGTGATAAGTGTTCAAGATACCTCTAGTGATGATGAGGAAAACAATAGATCTAAGGAGTTAGAATCAGCCATGTATCAAGTCTTTGATAACATTAATCAAAGTTTAAGACAAATTCCAGATCTAGCTCCTAAAAGTTGCATCTATTACTCCAGTGACATGGAAGATGATAATCCATCAGTGTTTCTTGAAGCTGAGGTTGGTAAAACATCAGAAAAACAAGCAAAATGTAATGAGCAGGTTCTCACAGAGTAAGAAAAGGAAATAGTTGCAAAACTTAACAAGAGAAAGGTTACAGATGAAGATACAGGAGGCAGTATGATGAAATTGAAACAGGATAAAAAACACAGAGAAATTGAGCAGCTTCGAAGACAGAATGAACATTTAAATAAGATCAATGATCAATTGGTGAAGGCAAATACAATGCTGAAGGAAGATTTGCAAGAGGTGAATCAGAATTTTGTTGAGCTGATTCAAGTTTAGAGGAAGCAGTAAAAAGGAGGAGACTGGTGCAAGAGGAAAAAGATCAGTTAATGAAAGATAAAGAGGAGTTGACAGTAAAGCTTCTTGGCATGCAGAAGGACATCAAGAGGTTACAAGCAAAGTCATGTGCGCTAGATGGGCTAGCCACCTTAGCTGAAGCAGCAAGAAGGATTTGAAATGATCCTTAGTTGACACTAGTCATAAAATTGGTTTTCTTTTTGATTTATACTTTTGTCTATAATTAGAAGACTTAGCCTTAAAAAGTGGATCTGTTAAACAAACTTTGGGGATATTATCTTTAGTTTTTGTCTTATATATATTTTGTAATATTTTCTGAGAAGGGGAGACACACATGGGAGTCGGTCCTGGGAGATCGTGCAGACATTTGTTGATGTATTTTTAACTTCGGAATATATTCATCCGTATATCTTATGTATTGAACCCCAATGTTTATTCCGGAATGTGTCTGTAATGTATTTGAGTCATGTCATGCCCCGATGTTCCTATCGGGAGGTTCTATAATGTAAACAAGTCATGTCAAGTCATTGTGGGTAACCCTTCTATTGGTCAAGGGTTAAAGTCCCCGCAGTTGTGGGGCCCTAGGGTTATTAGACTATCTTAGAGAAGTTGACCCTAGGTGAGTCATTGTAAGTTGGGGCAATAGTCCCCACGGTTGTGTCAAGGATAACCCTCCTTGTTGGTCGGAGGAGGCAAAGTCCCCACAAGTTGTGGGGCACTAGGGTTATTAGACACTCCTAGAGATGTCGGCTCTAGTAAGTAATTGTTAAGTGAGGCCGACATGTTGGAGTGGGCTTCAAGTGAACGAAAGAATATAAATAGAGAGCTAAGTCACCTGACATGGGGACACGGGACACGAAGGACACGAAAATACGAGAGTCCGACATGGACACGGTGACCCCCGGAATCAGGACACGTAGGATACGTTTTATATACATATATATATTTTTTAAAAAATATATATTAAAATTTAAAAATATAGACATATAGATCCAAAAATATTTAGAAACTAGAACATTTACAAATATTCAATAGAAATTAGAATAAAAACACATTAATGATTAGTAATTACACATTTGTCATTCACAAGTCACGATTCACAACACATTTGTCATTCACAAATCACAATGAGACACATAGATGCATGTCGGAACCATATTTCTCATTAAGTCATCAAAATCAAAATGTATACAATGTACATATATGTCGGAATGCCACTGGGCATTGGCAAATGCCAAATAGACTAAAGTCTAATAGTAAATACAAAAAGGGGTGGATCAAGATGGGAGAATCCCATATGTCAGTAGTCCTCCTCCATGCCTGAATCAACATCAACATACTCATCACTGCCCCTGCCCCTGCCCTGATCCTCATCCTCCTCCCCTTCCTCCTCCTCTCTGCCCATCTGATGACCTGCGTCTCCTGCTGTGGAGGATGACCCCTCCATACGATCACTATCATCAAAAGTGACCGGCTCTAGCACTGGATCATTAAGATCCATGTTGGCTAATGCCAACTCAATACTGCTATCCAAACCCATATCATCAAGAAAGACATCCCACATCTTTGTCTTTCCCTTCACCCACTCCTCCCTCTTCCTGTAAATAAGACGAAGGTTGGAGTGCACATACACCATTGAATCTGCCTTGGACTGCTCAAGCCTGCTCTTCTTCACACTGTACAAGTTCCCATATGTGCTCCAATTCCTCTCACAATAAGAGGATGATGTAACTTGAGAGATGATCCTCAAGGCTAACTTCTGTAGAATAGGGGATGTTTCCCCATGAGTTTCCCACCAAGCATAGGGTTTCTTACCC
>LPNX010322768.1:176631-287040 GCA_001517045.1 Pseudotsuga menziesii
AAAGAGCAATAAAAGCATGTATCGATGACTCTACAACACTAACATTGCAATGACCAAATTAGAAATGAAAGAATGAACATACCTGTGGATATTTAGCTTCCACAATCATGCCAGTAGCCTTGCAAACAGGTGCATTCTCCGTGATGATTTGTACACACGAATCAACACCTACTTCTTCAATGGTTTTGATGAATAAATCACCCATAAATTGTGCATCCTTGTATTTCCCAAGAGCATCCACCGCTTTCAAGAACAACGGTCCATTTTGGGAAGATACCATGAAATTGATGAGTGGATGGCGTGCGGGATCCGTCCATCCATCAGAAACAATACTCACTCCAGATGAGGGCCATGTTGCTCTAATTGGCTCAAGGATTTTATCTACCTCCTTTGCTTTAACCAACGATGTGGTTCTAAGCTTCTCTGAACCAGGAGGCACATAACCACTTGGAGCTCGTTCCAAGATAGTTCGAACCATCTCAAAATACAATGGTGATCGTGCAACATTGAATGAGATGAAGTTGAGGTAGAAGAAAAATGCACTGGTAAGGTCTACCTCTTCTCGCGCCTCTTGTTGGAAAATCCTATCCATTGGACCACCTGTAGATTGCCTTTTTCTTGTTTGATAAGTATCTCCACGCCCATGAATGCTAGGTGGAAATGGAGTCTTGGTGCTAGAGGACTTCCTCAAAAATGGAAGAGGATCATCCTCTTTTTTCTTGCTTGCTGCTGCCACCTTCCCTAAGCCAACATTATCCTCTCTTTCCATATCCCTCATTTGGTTGGCAGTCACCGCTTTGCATGAAGAAATCCCACAAGAAGGAAGGGCCAACAAATGGCCCTTAACCCGGAAATATGTGCTCATTAACTCATGGTTGCAAAAATTGCATCTCCAAGACACATTGCCTCCCCCACCAAGCTTTGCCCCGGGCCCATCTTTCCTTGTCACATACTTCCACAAACGGTATTTTTTTTCTTGGGCTTGTTGTCTTGCTAAAACAGGATTATATGGAGCATGAGCTCCACTAGCAGCCGATGGAGCACTTGACGGAGGAGGAGAACCGGTTGTGCTTGGTGGAATAGGAGGGGAGGCCCTAGATGGTGCATTTCTCCCTTTCCTTTGACCCCTCCCTCCTGCCCTAGCTGATTGAGACATTCCTTTTCTTGTGTGATGGTTGAGCTTGCAATCCTCTCCACAAATCCACCGGAATGCACTTGGAACCGCTTGGAAACAATGGATAGCCTTCAAATCTCCTTCAAAACTCCTTCACCTGCACATAAAACTCACTCTCAATCAATTGCTTCCTTTCAAATGACAAAATGAAAGACAAAAAATTGAATTTAAGCAAACCTGGCTGTCTTTTTCCGCCGGTCACTTGTCCTGTTTTCGGGATTCGTGTCCGGTTTTCGGGACACGCTTCATTTTTGTGTCCGATTCGATGGATTTTCATGTCCGGTTTTAGAAGTCGAATCGGGCTCGTGTCGGACTCGAATCGTGTTCGATTTGATTCCCACGGGACACGGGGGGGCTAGAGGACGAATCCGGTTTCATAGATAGAGAGTGAGTCTCTCTATTTATCACACACACACTCACTCATTGGGGCGCACGAGTGAGAGAGAAGTTGCTGGGATCAGAGAAAGAGACTATTGCTATCGGGAGATCATCTTTATGTTTTCGGGTTTTACTTTTGGTGCTGATTCTATCTCTGAGGAAGTTGCGGGGTTTTCTCCTTTATGGTTTCCTCGAGGAAAATTCTTTGTGTCTCTTGTCTCTTGTGTTTTATTGCTGTGCATGTTATTCTCTCAGTTAAAGATCCTAAGATCATAATGCTAGCTTGAATGATAAAAATCTAACATGGTATCAGAGCTAACCTGAGAAGAAGACATTATGCAGCTACAGAAGCTAGGGCTTCTTACTTTTTGGGCCTCTCTCCACAATCCATTAGCAAAAGTATACTAGGTTGACTCTCCATTGAAGGGCGCATCTTTCTGTTGAAGCGGAATTCGATTTCGGACATTTTCAGTTTTTGATGTGGGAAATTAGGGTTTCTTACAGAGGAGGATTTTTTGAGTGAGCTCGGCATAGGATTGCTCTCCTCATCAAAATCGAAGTTTAGAGACCTGGATCAAGATTTTTGGTTGGGTGAAACTCCGGGAAAGTCAAACCTTAGTTTGACCCCGAGCTGGAAAAACCCTAAAATACTAAAACTGATAAGTTTTGGTACATTTGCTATATCTCGGGATTGGAGAAGGCTTAGGAGCTGAACTTTCACAGGCTGAATATAAAATCTTGATTTACACTGTGTCCAAAATTCAGCCTCAGATTCGCTATATTTTGGGAGATATGATCCCTCCAAGTTAGGGTTCCAGCCTTTTCCAGGATTCATCCCTAAATAAGACACCTGGGGAGAATTGCTATATCGTGGGCTACAAAGGTCCAAATGAAATTTCTGAAGAGTTTCCAGAAAGGGCACAGATTGTACTTTCTGTGGTCCGAGCTTCAAACCCAGAAGATGAAACAGTGACACGTGGCAGTCCGTACAACTTCGTTGTTCTGAATAGTCCTGTAACAGGTTACCTTGGGAAAATGATCATGTCCCAATTGGTGAAACCAATTCTGATGAAACCTGTGGTGTTGGAACAGGGACAGGTGAGGCTACCTCTGTGCGAAGTTTCAGACATAGAGGAGCAGTAATTTCGGAGATATCGCAGAAATAGTATCAGGCATTTCTGCAGGAGAAATTGGTAAACTAGGGCTTCCTGTTACGGGAGCTTCCCTCCACTGTTTTCAGAAAAGGAGTACATTGGACAACTCACCTTGAAGAGATCTATCTTTCTATCCAATCAGATCTGAACGATTCCAAGTTTTGAAAATTAGGGTTTCTCTGACAAACCCTAGATCAGCCAGCTCCGGAACTGGGACGGACACCTCAAATCGGTAAGATCTAATCTTTTGCTATTTTCATTTGAGGTTCTCATTTCAAAGTGATCTATCACATCAGCTTGATGACAAGCTTGGTGAAGTTGACAACTTCCAAGCATGGAAGTATATGATCTCTCTGAAGAAAATGAATTGGACACCTACACAAGTAGAGAGGTTCCAGTTTCAGAGGGAGATGAGGCTCAAAGCCTTACACAAGAAGAACTTGGGCAAGGCCAAGAAGATCATTGTTGATTCAATCACGGATCAACTTGTACCACAAGTGTCTTCCCTAAAGACACCGAAAGAGATGTTTGATTCCTTGACCAAGCTATTTGAAGGGAAGAACATAAATCAGAATATGACCTTAAGAAACCAGTTGAAGAATGTGAAGATCCAGGATGCAGAGACCATGCAGTCATACTTTACAAGGGTCTTTCAAATCAAAGAACAACTTGTAACAGTAGAAGAAGAAGTGGAGAATGCAGAAGTGGTGATAGCCACCTTGAATGGCCTCCCAGGATCATGGGATTCATTCATTCAAGGAATGTGTGCTAGAAGGAAGTGATTACTTTCAGCAGACTCTGGGAAGAAGAAGAAGCTCGACTCATAATAAGAGAAGAGAAGATGGGAGCAACTGAAGATCAAGCTCTCACCATCTAAAGAAGATCCCTCAAGCGATGAGGAATACGAAGAACTCAACTCTTGAAGAACCTCTTATCCATCTTAGCATTTGGATAATAAACGATGCTATTATGAATGAAGAAGATGATGAAGCTGATGGCTCAAGAAGGAGTCTACCCACGAAACGAATAAAGATAAGTATTCAATTGTCATTTCATGATATTGTTTTGATTATGCATTTGTTTATATTCAGTTGATGTATTATGCATGATAGAATGTTGCATTAATGACAGTATCCTACTAATATGCATGTGATGGGTAAGTAGCTCATGGTGCTATATAACTCTCCATTGCTGCTTATGTAGAATGAAACCTCTTTGCTGACATATTGGATTAGTGCACAATCTCAATGTTGTCTTGGTAAAGATGGAAGGCATCTAGAAAGTTTTCGTGAGATATGGAGGGATGTTGTATTGGCTAAAGTAGTTGCATGATCATATATTTATGCATAAGAATTTGTCAGTATGAATATTCCTTATGAAATGTTTCTAACCATACAAATGCATTTGACTTGTAGGAAAGATCGCATACATGATTGCCTACAAGCAAAGAAGGATGAGACTTGTTCCGAAGAACAAGTGACGACAGTTCAAGATGAAGAATAATATGACGAATGCAACGACATCATTGATGTAGAACCTTCAAGCTATGAAGAAGTAACCAAGAAGAAAGGAAAGACCGGTTCAAGAAGAATGATGTTTAGGATGCAGTATCAATACGTGAATGGAAGTTTGTAGTTCCATCATGCAGTAGATGGAAACATCGTGGGATACAAGGCAAGATTCGTAGCACGAGGCTTCTCATGAAAAGAAGGCATAAACTACGAAGAGACATTTGCAGCCACTGGAAGTGAAGTCACATGATAGGCAGAATCATGTGTGCAAATGAAAAAAGGCCTTGTACGAGCTCAGAAGACACCCATGGGATAACACATACATGAGGAGCTTGATGAAGATCTGAACCTTTGCTACAAGGTTGATAAAGGATGACAAGCTCATAGATGGGTGCGAGAAAAACGCTTTCAAAGATAGAGGATCTTGTTATCCAGTGACCCTAGATGGATATATAGAATATTAGTAAGGAAGCTACTTGTCACTCTAGTACAGAATGTCTCAGTGCATAGAGTACGGAAGACAGAGGGAGTATGATGCTTCAGAGGGAGTGACTGGAGAAGATCCTGAGGTCCAACATGGTACGACAGGATGGATAAATTACTGATGACTCTAGGCTTTATTGAGAGTAAAGCGAATTCCAACCTTTGCTTTAAGGTTGAAGGCAGAAGACCAGTGATGCTCCTGTTATGTGTCGATGCACTATTTTCTAGGCATGGAGGTGTGGACAAGGGAAGTATGCAGTAGAGATCTTGAAGAGGTTCAGGATGATGGACTGCATGACCACACCTATGGCATCGAACCTGAAGCCATTGAGTGTTGCTTCATTAGATTCGGTTGATGCCACGATGTATCGTCAGATGATTGGGTCCTTGATGTACCCGACGAATACGAGACCAGATATTTGCTTTGCTGTGAACACTTCGAGCCAGTTCCTGACAGATCCGAGACATGTTCACTTAATTGTTGTAAAGCATATCTTGAGGTACCTGAGGGGTACAGTTGATTATGGGCTCAAGTATGAGGTGAATCAAGAGATTAACCTGGAGGGTTATGTTGATTCAGATTGGGCAGGCAGTGCCATCGATAGGAAGAGCACTTCAGGGTGCTGCTTCAGTATGGGATCAGGTGTGATCTCTTGGTTTAGCAGGAAGCAGTCCTGTGTGGCATTGAGTACAGTTGAAGCAGAGTATGTTGCAGCTTGTTCAGCTAGTTGTGAGGCAGTATGGCTGAGGAAGCTATTGTCTGATTTATTTGATCTCCAGTTGGATGCTACTTGTATATATTGCGACACCCAGAGTTGTGTGAAGTTGTCGGAGAACTCGGTGTTCCATGACAAATCGAAGCATATCGAGATCAAATATCACTATATCAGGGATATGGTGCAGAGAGGAGGAGTGAAGCTCCAGTATGTTGCGACGGACGAACAGATAGCTTATGTGTTGACAAAGCCATTAGCCAGAGTGAAGTTTGAGTACTTCAGGGAGAAGATTGGTGTTCTCCAGATCGAGGTTCCTTCTAAGGGGAAGTGATGAGTCCGTGAGCCATTCTGACATGGTGAGAGGATTGGTTCCTTCCATGGTCAGATGTAAGGGCTGAGCCATTCTGTCATGGTGAGAGGATTGGTTCCTTCCATGTCAGATATGAGTGTTGAGCCATTCTGATATGACTGTAGGATTGGTTCCTACATGATCAGATATAAGGGTTATTGCCATTCTCTGAATGGAGGTACCTGGTCCGTTACCAGGAATACTCGGTCTAGGACTGAGGGCCATTCTGATATGACTTTGAGATGTAGTCTTACATGATCAAATGTGAGTGCATGGCCATTTTGATGTGATTGAGGGATGTGTTCCCACTTGATAAGATATAAGGGCTGTTATCATTCTTTGAATGGAGGTACCTGGTCAGTTACCAGGAAAGCTCAGTCTGGGATTGAGGGCCATTCTGATATGACTGTGGGATGTGTTCTCACATGATCAGATATGAGTGCATGGCCATTTTGATGTGATTGAGGGATGTCTTCCCACTTGATCAGATATAAGGGCTGTTGCCATTCTCTGGGAGAATGGAGGCACCTGGTCAGTTACCAGGAATCCTCAGTCTGGGACTGAGTGCCCTTTTGACATGGTGAGAGGATTAAGTTCCTTCCATGGTCAGATGTAAATGCCGTGCCTTTTAACAGATGGTAGTAGGTGTATCCTACCATGCTGGTGATTGTAAGTGCTGTGCCTTTCCACAGATGGTAGTAGGTGTGTCCTACCATGCTGGTGGATGTGAGTGCTTAGCCTTTCCACAGATGATAGTAGGTGTGTCCTATCATGCTGGTGGATGTGAGTGCTGTGCCTTTTCACAGATGATAGTAGGTGTGTCCTATCATGCTGGTGAATGTAAGTGCTGGGCCTTTCTGACAGGGTTGTGGGATGTGTTCCTGCATGGTCAGATGTGAGTGCTGGGCGTGCCTTTCTGACATGGTGTTGGATGTGTTCCTCTCATGGTCAGATGTAAGTGCTGGCTGGACCATTCTAACTTAGGTTCAGATATAAGCGTTGAAGAGGACCTACATGGTGGCTAGGCCTACAACCAACATGAAAAAGGGTTGGCTCTGTAGAACTTCCCGTGACGAGAAGAATCATGAGATAGCACCCGTGATGATGATTCAGCAGTGATGATCCAAATTGAGTGACGATCTAGATCCAGTGATATTGATCCAGATCGAGTGATGATGATCCAGATCTAGTGATGATCCAGATCCAGATGAAGATGACTTGAAGATGAAGATGACGAGAACTCAATGATGATCTAGATGATACATAGAAGAAGACTTGTGCTGATAAATTGTGTCGAGAGAATACCTTCCTAGTTAAGAGGGAGTGTTGATGTATTTGTAACTTAGGAATATATTCATCCGTATATCTTATGTATTGAACCCCGATGTTTATTTCGGGATGTGTCTGTAATGTATTTGAGTCATGTCATGCCCCGATGTTCTTATCGGGAGGTTCTATAATGTAAACAAGTCATGTCAAGTCATTGTGGGTAACCCTCCTATTGGTCAAGGGTTAAAGTCCCCGCAGTTGTGGGGGCATAGGGTTATTAGACTATCCTAGAGAAGTCGACCCTAGGTGAGTCATTGTAAGTTGGGGCAATAGTCCCCACCGTTGTGTTAAGGATAACCCTTCTTGTTGGTCGGAGGAGGCAAAGTCCCCACAAATTGTGGGGCACTAGGGTTATTAGACACTCCTAGAGATGTCGGCTCTAGTAAGTAATTGTTAAGTGAGACTGACATGTTGGAGTGGGCTTCAAGTGAACGAAAGAATATAAATAGAGAGTGAGCCTCTTTATTTATCACACACACACTCACTCATTGGGGCGCATGAGTGAGAGAGAAGATGCTGGGATCAGAGAGAGAGACTACTGCTGTCGGGAGATCATCTTTATGTTTTCGGGTTTTACTTTTGGTGCTGATTCTATCTCTGAGAAAGTTGCGGGGTTTTCTCCTTTATGGTTTCCTCGAGGAAAATTCTTTGTGTCTATTGTCTCTTGTGTTTTATTGCTGTGCATGTTATTCTCTCAGTTAAAGATCCTAAGATCACAATGCTAGCTTGAATGATAAAAATCTAACAACATTCAATGTTTACTTCTATAAGAACTTCTTTTGCATTTTGGATGACTTTTAATATACTATATGGAGCTAGGCCTTTGATCTAAACTGTTTTAATATTCTTTAGTTCAGTCTGAACTCTTCATGTAGTGAATGTTATGTAGATGTTTTCTATATTTCATCTCATGTATGTATGTGAATGTTAAATACTTATTGATATTTGAAAAGTGTTTTCAAAGACCAGTATTTATATATATATGCTACATATATGAACTGTTTGGACTAAACCACAAAATGACATAAAATAGCAATAAAATGATGCAAATGGCTTCAACCAAGTGAGATGTTGAGCCTACAGAAGGACGCCATGCCCCAATTAACCTTAACGATGTGCTTGTCCCTCAACATCCTCCCTTTTAGCATGGTAAGGCTTTCTTTAAAGGATGGCTTCATCATCATCTTTGCTCTAGGACACCAAGAGGAGGGGTAATACATAAACAGATAGGTCAAAGGGTGCATATATATAATATCATGTGTGCTAAAGCGGGTATGACAACTCTTACAAGTGCAATCACCTCTACACAGCATAAACACAAGTGTGGGTAGGAGCCCCTGAGCCATGTGTTCTAATGGGTTCATCCCAAGGTGCACCATACACCTACCTAGGGCATAAATGCCAACATGATGAGGGACTTTTGCCCATCAAAAGGTAGTTAGCAGAGCCACTAGGCCAACACTCTTTGAAATGAGAACCAAGAGACTGTGGTGGCAAGACCAATGGTCTTGAGCCACGCTAAACCAATACTTTTACATAAAAGGGCCTGTACTTGGCCTTTTACAATGGCAAAAGGCCCCCTTGTAGAATTTGGGCATATAGATCTAGATACTAAACAAGATAGCAATATTGTGAAAGAGATCAACAGTATACAAATTCATGCATTAAATGTGCTAAACATTAATCATCACACAAAAGCGAGAAGGCAAAAACATGAGAGAAAGAGAATGTTGTATTACATTTTGCTTCAATGAATGAAGAGAGTTACAATAAATAGGCAAGACAATTCAGATTAGGGTAGGGGGCAATTTGAATTGCTCATGCAGTGCAAGAGGTGCTAGTGAGGCTTAACTACAGCCAAAGACCCTTAGTTAGTCATGCACTCTCTCCAAATTGAGTTACATTGACTCAAGACTTCCCAATCACTAGTTCTAACTGAATGAGGCACATGCAACTGAGTGAATGCACATGCATGCGGAGCATTTCCCTAAAAACACCTAAGGAGGGCACTTCTGTCTCATAATAGCTAAAAATAATGTGCGGGGAGTCCCTGAACAGTGGAGTAAGCTTCCCAGATTCACTCCACAACTTCTTGCAATCTAGGACCCTAAAATCAAGGAAAACAAGTCCTAATTGAAGGAAATCACCTTCATATGCCAAACTAAATTTCAGGAGTTCTAAAAATAGTAGGTTAGGCCCCTAGGAGCTTGGAAGAAGCTCCATGGTAACTCAAGTGGTCAAATTGAGTGGCATTTGGCCCACTAGAGTCATGAATTCATAGTCCAAGTCACTAGGTAGGAGAATGATACTATGGAGAGTTTTTTTTGCTCTAAAACCCACCACTATGGTACATCCTGAAAGGCATGCTGCAGTCAATCTGGGGCACAACATGACTTATTGTTCCTATTTATTTATGTTGTTGGCGACTTGTAGAGTTGCTAGAACTTGTCTAATTAGCGCCAATTGAAAAGGTTATTTGCTTCATTGGAAGGGTTTATTGAGAAGTATATCTGTTA
Organism: Pseudotsuga menziesii; assembly: GCA_001517045.1. NCBI lineage: Eukaryota > Viridiplantae > Streptophyta > Pinopsida > Pinales > Pinaceae > Pseudotsuga > Pseudotsuga menziesii. The sequence goes on from LPNX010322768.1 coordinate 186,242, forward strand.
GGAGAATGATACTATGGAGAGTTTTTTTTGCTCTAAAACCCACCACTATGGTACATCCTGAAAGGCACGCTGCAGTCAATCTGGGGCACAACATGACTTATTGTTCCTATTTATTTATGTTGTTGGCGACTTGTAGAGTTGCTAGAACTTGTCTAATTAGCGCCAATTGAAAAGGTTATTTGCTTCATTGGAAGGGTTTATTGAGAAGTATATCTGTTATTTCCCTTTCATGGTTTATGCTTGAATGTATTAATTTGTCTCCATCATCTTTCCAGAGTTGCTGGACTTTCATACTTCATTGCATAAGTCACACCATAATTAACAATGTTTTGATGTGGTACCTTCTTGGGGGCTCCTAGTTAATTTCTACATTCATTTTTCAGTATGTTAGGTTTTCATTATGGTATATGTGTGCAGCTCTAATTTCCCTAAACATTCATGAATTCGCCTTCATGGACTAGCTCGTTGACTCCATTTTGACCTTGTTAGATTGGCACTACTCTTCTTGGTTCCCATCACCCCTTCATTTTACTACACTACAAAATGATAAACCGTTTTGCTGAGCTAATTCTTCACATCACCTTGTCCTTTATTGTCATAGCCTAGCAATCCTATCCTATCCTCTAGGGAATCCCCCTTGAGTTGGAGAATAGCCAACCTAAAGTGTAGAAAGGTAGTTACTGAGGTGACAATGGGTAACACCTCTATGTTGCAGTTGGGCTAGTGTTGTTCTTTTGTGCTTTAATCACACATGCTAATTTGAGCTGTAACATGCTTGAATGCCATGTGATTGCACCACTGTTTTGTTCCCCCTGTTGTACTTCATGTAAAGCTTGGTAAGTTGGTAGTGTCAGTATTTTGTGCTAACTGATAGGTACTTACTTTTAAATTTCTGGTTGGCAATTCATGTTTAAATGGTTAGGAGTATGCTTTCTAAAACCAACCCATGTTCAAAACATTATTGAACTGTTTTCTGTGATACCTCTGTTGTGCACCTCAGGAAAAGAATGTTACTTTTTGTCTGATTCCATATTCAGGCATTATAACAGTTTACTAATGGCATAGGGGTGTTAGTTCTTTTGAGGAGTACATCCAAGTTCACTGACAATTTACTGCTTCGCTGTATGATGCTTGCGAACAGCAGTTATAATTATTTTATTCTGAAGGACATGAATCTTGTCTGATGTTCAGATTTTATCTGCAGTACATTTTATGAGCTAAACCCTCATTGACAGTCTGCTTTTGGAGTTTGCACTGTGTTTTACACATTTGCTCATGTCTTTGGGCCAGCTTGCTGTTTAATAATTAGTTGTGTTAATCACTGAGATGTTTGTCAAGTCCATTTTGACACTAGGATTTTTTTTCCATTAACTTTCATGACTATACATCATCTAAGAGACATCAAAGATCCAGAGCATCCTTATTCGCTAGAGCAATTAAAAGTAATTTCTGAAGATGCAATTGAGGTTGATGATGAACACAGTCATATCAGGTAAGGAGAAATCTTCATTTAACGTTTGTTATGTGAGCTTCTTTCAATCGAAACATATTTTTTGTTTGGTTGTTGTTGTATCCAACTTTCAACAAATTTTAATGGTCTTATATTTGTTGATTTTAGGGTTACATTTACTCCTACAGTTGAACACTGTAGCATGGCAACAGTTATTGGGCTTTGTGTGCGAGTGAAACTCATGCGTTGCCTGCCTTCTCGATTCAAGGTATGTGATTTATCTGCAACAATAAAGTAAGTACTTAAAGAAAGAAGTTACATTAATGTCCACCAGCTTCAATCAGCAATAGGACTGGAAAGTTACAATTATGTCATATATAGTGATTGAAGCAGCTTAAGCATCTTCGATTAAAAGGTTGAATGGTATAGTTAATACATAATCAATAATGTCACTGGATTTAATTAATTCAGGAAAAGCGATTTTTTTTTTGAATTGTGGTTCACCTACCCCTAGTGGGGCTTGTTACGTCCACAGGTACAAGTCATAGGGGCCCACCCGAAGGGGCCTCACCCCATTCGCTCTGATTACAGAGCTAACCTGATGGGGACATCAAGTGAGGCCCTTATATAGCAATGTATAACCACCCGGGGATTTGACCCCGAGACCTTCTGCTCTCAACTTACAGCACTCGATCACTTGAGCTAGCCCACCAAGCTAAGCGAATTAATTATTTTGTCAATGTGTGTTCCGAGATTGCAAGTGGGCTTGGTTACTGTATTGATTGAATTGATTTAAGTTTTTAACTTTTAATTATCTTTTAGGACCTTGGAATTGAATTTAATATTATATGCTTTTTGGCTCTCATCTGGTTCAAACATTGAACACACAGAGCTAAGTTACATGCAAAAGACTACCTTCCAGGTCCCGCACAGAATGTGCATCCGAGTCTGGCGTGATTTTTTCACACCTGGTTTTAAGCAATTATTACTTTTGTATTTGCTGCTCTCTTTCTGTGCATTTACTAGCTGCATAGTGAGACCTAAGAAACGGATGACGCTTAACAAACAGTGTAGCTCTATGAGATCCCAGAGCCAGAGTCTACAGTGCTACATATACTGCCTGTATAATGATATATCATACCATTTATCCTGAGCTGATATTATTGGCACATTAAATCGTGGATCAACAGAAAATATCGCCCTGCTGACACCAAATAATGCATTACAACCTGTTTTTTGGTTTTTCAAAGTAAAAGTTGACATTCTGCTTTATCTTACTTCTATATCCTTTTACTTAAATTTTTACATTACCATTAATTGTTTCCTGATGTTTGAGAGTGGTTCCAACCTTATCATACTTCATATGGAGCAAACATAATTTCATATCCCATTCAGATTTCAACAGACCACGGTTTTCAGGAATGGCTAAATTGAAACGTTTCCACTAGATTATATCATGTAAGAGGGTATGGGATTGGTATTTAATCAAGTGCACAAAGTCCTCTATGTACCGAAGTTTAGGGATGATTCAATCCCACCACATTCTCGATGACCAAAGTCACCGGATCAGTTCTGAACAAAAGTTCAAGGATGATACAATCCCACCACATTCTCGAGGACCGAAGTCACCGGATCCGTTTTGAACCGAAGTTCAGGGATGATACAATCACACTGCAACATCACTGCTCCTCCTTTCGAGGAAGGTCTTTCCGAACAACACCAAGCTTGTCTCAAAAGTGTTCGAACTTTAACCGAGACAGAGGCTTCATCAACACATCAACAACTTGCTCATCAGTACTCACATACTGGAGCTTTATGGCTCCCTTCTGCATCATATCTCGAATGTATAAATACCGGATTTCTATGTGCTTCGACCTACCGTGGAACACTCCGTCATCTTTATACAACTCTGGGTATCACATAGAATCACGGTGGTATCCAACTCTAGGTTGAATAAACCTGACATCAGCTTCCAAAGCCATATGGCTTCACAACTTAGCAGAGCTAGCTGCTATATATTTTGCTTCAGTCGTGCTAAGAGAAACACTGGACTGTTTCCTGCTAAACCATGAAATCATAGCAGACCCCAGACTATAACATCCACCTGATTTGCTTCTTCTGTCTGAGATACTTCCAGCCCAATCTGCATCCATATATATAATCTGTAGTCATGATCTCTACCATAGTAATTTCCTAAGTCTGTCGTACCTTTTAGGTACCTCATCACATGCTTTGCAAATTATCAGGTGAACACATCTAGGGTTACCTAGATACTGACTCAAGGTGTTCACAACAAAGCATATATCTGACTTTGTGTTCGTCAGATACATCAATGACTCAAAAAAAATCTGTCTGTACTGAGTCATATACACTAACTCTAATGTCTCATCAGACAACAGCTTAATGTTGGTATCCGTGGGTGTGGCCATGGCTTTACAATCCAACATATCAAATCTTCTTTAAGATTTCCACAGCATACTTTCCAGGTTTCGGAAAGATTCCTTCTGAACTCTTCCACACTTCCAGCCTGAGGAAATAAAGCACCAATCCAATATCTTTTCATCTCGAATTCTTCAGCTAGCTTCTTCTTGCAATATGTGATCTGTTTCTCATTCCTTGTTAGAAATAGGTCATCCATATATAGTATGCTAGATTCATCTTCTATAACCGTTGAAGTAAAGGTTAGAGTCGGCTTTACTCTTGGTAAAGTCCAAGCTCGTTAGGAAACTCTCTATCCTTCGATACCAAGCTCTAGGAGCTTGCTTCAGACCGTACAGGGCTTTCTTCAACTTGCATATGTGAGTCTGTCTGTCTTCAACTTCAAATCCTTGTGGTTGTTTTATGTATACTTCTTCTTCAATCACACCATTCAGGAAGGCTGTCTTCACATCCATCTGGTGTAGATCCCACTTCATCATGGAAGCAGGTGCCATGATAGTTCTGATGGAAGTGTACCTTGCTTCCTGGAGCAAGTGTCTCTTCATAATCAATTCCCTCTCTCCGAGAGAATCCTCTAGCCACAAATCTTTCCTTACTTCCATCAGCAACATATTTTATCTTGCAAATTCATTTGGAAGATACCACACTCTTGATTTCTAGTTTGAGTACTATATCCCAAACATCATTCTTGTATTCTTCCATCATTGCATGAGTTCATTCTGTTAGGTCATCGACATATCCTAGTCTTTTGCATTCAACCTTGAAGGTTGGAACCCACTTTACTCTTGGTAAAATCTCGGTCCATCAGGAAGCTATCCATCATGTTGTACCATGTTGAACTCAGAGATCTTCTGTAGTCACTCCCCCTGAAGCGGAATGCCATCTTCCCTTTGCATTCTTTACTGGAGTGACAGGTAGCATCCTATGCTATTATGTATCCATCTCAGGTTACTAGATACCAAGATCCCTTTATCTTGAACTTTGTCGAAAAGTTCCTCTTGCACCCATATGCGAGCTTGTTGTCTTCTATAGGTTTCCATCTTCAACCTTGTAGCAAAGGTTAAGATATTCATCACTTCTAGGTGATCTGTTAAGCTCCTGGATATGCTTTTCTATGGGTGCATTCTGAGCTTGTACAAAGCATATTCTGTACAGGTGGTTCTTTGCTTGATATATACTTCTACTGAAGAAGTGTGTCTGGTCAATAGAGTATGTCATGCCATAGTCTATTCTTTCTGAGACAAACCTTGCTTTGTACACTTGTTCTTGTAGATCCATATGGAAGACACTACGGACTTCCCTTCAGGTCTTGGAACCATATCGTAGACATCATTCCTCATGATCAACTGTTACTCTTTGATCATAGCTTCTTCCATAGCTGGAAGGGTTTGTATCAATGATGTCACCCAACTGTGTTACACAACTAGAGTGTGTCTGAGGCCTCTTACTTTGGTTTGGAAGTCTTGCCATACTTTTCTTCATCTTGAGTTGTCTCTCGTACCCAAGGTGGACTCCATCTTTCGAGGTGGATCTATCGCTCTCTGAAGCTCTTTCTTTCGTAACGGTGTCACTGACCTTGGGAGCTTCAGATTCATGTTTATTGGAGTGAATCTTGAATTGTCATCTCTTGTTCTTCGGAACAAGTCTCATCTTCCTTTTCTTGTAGGTGGTTGTACATGACCTTTCCTACAAGTTAAATGCACCAGTTGCATGGTTAGAACCATTTCATAGATCATATGCATAACGACAAATTCTTATGCATCATGCAAATGTTTAGCCAATACTACATTCATCCATATCTCACGGAAACTTTCTAGATGCCTTCCATCTATACCATGACATCATTGAGATTGTGCACTAATCCAATATGTCAGCAAAGAGGTTTCATTCTAAACAAGTAGCAATGGAGAGTTGTATAGCACCATGAGCTACTTACCCATCACATGCATATTAGTAGTATAATGTCATTAATGCAAACATTCTATCATGCATAACACATCAACTGAATATAATCAAATGCATAACAAAACAATATCATGAAATGACAATTGAATACTTTATCTTTTATTCGTTTCGTGGGTAGACGACTTCTTGATCTTTCTGCTTCATCATCTTCTTCATTCATGACATCATCATTTCTTATCCAAATGCTAAGATGGATAAGAGGTTTTTCAAGAATTGAGTTCTTCATATTCCTCATCGCTTGAAGGATCTTCTTTGAATCGTGAGCGCTTGAGCTTCAGTTGCTCCCATCTTCTCTTCTCTTATTATGAGTCGAGTTTCTTTTTGTGTAAAGCTTTAGCCTCATTTCCCTCTGGAACTGGAACCTCTCCACTTATGTAGGTGTCCAATTCATTTTCTTCAAGAACTAGTGAAATCCGGTTTGAAGTGTTCATTCTGGTTTCGGATCTGGCTGATATAGGGTTTGTCAGAGAAACCCTAATTTTCAAAACTTGGAATCTTTCAGATATGATTTGGATAGAAAGATGTGCCTCTTGATGTTGAGCTGAGCAACATATTCATTTTCCCAAAATCGTGATCAGAATTGCAAAATATTTGATGCCGTAGTTTTCTTCAGTTTCTTCTGTAGAATGCTTGATATTGTTTCTGCAGTATCTCCAAAATTACTGCTCCTCTGTGTCTGAAATTTCGTACTGAGGTCGCCCCGTCTGTCCTCTTTCCAACACCGCAGGTTTGAGCAGAATTGGTTTCACCAATTAGGACTTATCCACGTTTTCCCAAGGTGACTTATTTCAGGACTGTTCAGAAGAGCGAACTTGTGTGGACTGGCACGTGTCACTGTTTCACCTTCTGGGTTTGGAATTTTTACCACAGAAAGTATAGTCTGTGCCCTTTTTGGAACATCCTGTGAAATTTCATTTGGACCTTCGTAGACTAAGATATAGCAATTTTCCCTAGGTCTCTTGTTTAAGGTTGAATCCTAGGAGAGGCTGGAACCCTAACTTGGAGGAATCATATCTTTCAGAATATAGCGAATACGAGGCTGAAAAGTTTACATAGTGTACATCAAGAATTTATCTTCGGCTTGTGAAAGTTTCGGCTCCTGAGTCTTCTCTAATCTCGAGATATAGCGAATCTACCAAAACTACTAGTTTTAGTATTTTAGGGTTTTCAAGCATGAAACCCTAATCTTCAATAGATGTAGTTGTAGCATTATTTCGGCTGCACAATGACTTCTTTCAGGGTGGCTCTGATACCATGTTAAGTTTTTTATGGTTATATCAGAGCTTATAACATTTAACATCATAACAACATAACCATAAGCTAAAAGATCACTGAAAGATAGACAAGCACAACCACAAAAAGAACACAAAGATTTATCCTAGGAAACCCTCATGGGGAAGAAAACGTAGCAAAAAATTCCTCTATATAAGATGTATAAAAGATAAAAGACAAGACCCAAAAACAGGTGTGCCTCCCTCCAGCAGATATGTCTCTCTCTCTCTATGCGCTATGCACAAGTGAGTGTTTGTGTACAAATGAGGAGCGCCTCTCTCCTATTTATATTCTTTCGTTCACTTGACATTTTACTCAATTATGTCAGCCCTAGTGTACTTGACTGGGTCGACTTCTCTAGGGAGACTCTAGTGCCCCACAACTGTGGGGACTTTTCCCCGACTTACAAAGGAGGGGACTTCCTCATGACTCTTAGTAGTTCTCCCAATAGGAACATCGGGGTACATTGAAATACTAATGATTCTACTGATAGGAACATCGGAATACAATAAAATACACATGATTCTCTCGATAGGAACATCGGGGTAAATACACTTCGAAGTTACAATAATTCACCACCTAGTGATTAAAACTCTTCATAATGTGATATGCCCTCCTTTGATGATGTTCGCATGATTGGATGCTTGGTTGCATAGCATTGTTGCAATTATCTAACATTAGTGCATTTCATGGTGTAGGATCCCATCGACTTAGGGACTTCCTAAGTCTTAAAGTGTTAATATGTGTTCCTTGGTGAGATGATAAAATTTAACGGTGGTTTTGCTATGGTCTTTAAGCTTCTATTGTGATAAATCTTCATGGAAGTGGAATACCTTTGTACTTACTCTTTGTACAAGGTTCCAACATAATTTTTAATGTAATTCATATGGTTGGAGGCCTATAATTTGAGCACCCTAGGAGATATAAGGGAATTGCACACATGCACCACTTTGATATGACATGTCAAAGAACCGTTGATGGAGTGCTAGGTTTGTACACACACGCTAAGGATAATTTGGAGTTTTTGACCACATGGAAGGCTTAGTTCTAGCTCATTTGGCCCTTTCACTCTTGGATGATGATTATTGCAAGACATACTATGGTTTTCCTTGGAGTGCCCTCCCTATTTGATACATATGTTGAGGCAAGCATACATTATAATAATATTTCATGGCTTGAAGAGGTTAAATCTTTTCCCTAGGGTGCACCTCCATGTATGCTCATGGTTTTGGAAAAACAACCTTAATGTGGGATTGTGATTTGATGGATCAACCTCCTTGGCACATCTTGCTAGGGCACATTCGTCTTGGAAAATATTATATCATTTGTTGAAGGAAGATCTAACCTCCTGTTATCACCAGACTTGTAGTTGCCCCTATGAGATGAATCCAAGATGGATTGGTAGAGGGATAGGCAACCAAAGAGGTGAACCAAGATAGCCTCGACTCCCAAATGGATGGTTATCACGCCATTCGAGGCAATCTTCACTTGATGTTGTCTTAGCCCCAGACAACAATGGGGGAGACCCAGATCTACTCCCGACAGGAGAGATCAAACCAAGACACCAGATCAAATCAAATGGAAGGTATGACAGTATCAAAGTACCCAAGCCTCAGAGATAGGATCAAAACACAGGAAAAATTGGCCAAGTGAAGAATGCGCTAGGGTTTGAAGGATTAGTGCCTTGGAGTTTGGGCCTTGTGGAGTCACCCAAGCATGACGCCTAAGAGAACCCACTTTGGGTTTGACCCGATCTATAATACCCAAAAATGGTTTTCCAATTGATCAAACGGTTTGATCCATAAAATTTTTCGATTATTTTAAGTGAGGGTTTTGATAGTTAAATAAAGATGCCAATGGATTGGAACCAAGAAAAGAAGAACAAACCTGTGGATCTTACCTGGATAACCTTGTAGATGCCTTGATGATGATGATCTATTCGTTCTCGATCAATTTGAGAAGATTTGGATGAGTATTCTAGGCAAATCAATTTTCCCAAGGAAGCCAATGCACCCTCTCTCTCGCACAACAAATGTCAACAATATCATATTTGATGCATCAAGAGAAATGGACAAATGCTACAAAAGAAATAACAAGATGAAACCATAGATCACAATGATACTAATGATAACTCCCTGATACAAGCGATGCCAAATAAGCGAGTTGAGGAAGCCCTACAAAAACGTCCAAGTGAAGTCGCCCTCCTGGAAACAAAGACAAAATTTCCACAAAAAATATAGATCTCACCACAAATACTCAAATGCTAGGATGCAATAGATTTTTCAATCACCATTGAAGAACACCAGATGCAAAGGAGACCCAAGAATTTCCACAAAAGAGTTTTTCTATTATCAAATTCCAAGAGCCAAAGACCCCTTTACAATGAGAAGCTCTCTCCTTTAAATAGGATGGAGAGATACCAATATCCTAACCACCCTTTTGAATGGATGGCTAAGATTAAAAGATCAAAATTTTCTAATCAACGGTTGAGATGAGCTCACCATAAAGTACATGGATCAATATAATAATATAACACATCAATGGACAAAATTGCCCTAGGAGAGGGGATCCCACTCAATATGACAAAATAAACATGAATAAAGCTCATTGTGGGTCCAGGGGGTACTGTTTAACACCCCTAGTGTGTCCCCATGGCACAATATAAATAAAATATAGCTTTAAGTGCAAAATAGTGCCTCTCTGGGAGAATCGTGGGCCTCCAAAAGCTCTAGAAAGTCATAAAACATGCCGGAGAGATGGGTGTGGGTCCTCCTGAATGCTGAAACTGCTAGAGAAGGGGCGGAAGACATCACACTCATTATCAAAACTTATCCCATGCCATTTCCTTGCCTCAATAGCCCAAATCGAATTCTTCAGTAGCCATTTTCACCATTTTTAATCTGCCTCGGGAACTGTGAGCTTGCCCAAACTACCACCTGGAGTGCCTACGTTGTCCAACTAAGCCCACCAGGCTCTTTGGGAGGGGGGTATAATGGTAAAAACAAGTGGCTGGACCACCCCCTCCTCATACAACGCCCTAGGTGAACCAATCAGATCATCCTTCTGCTCTGACATGCCATTTAACATAGCAAAGCTGCACCAGAATGGTATAATGAGTCAAATCACCACTGTAACTGCCTGGAATTGAAAACAAACTGTCTTATTGGATTCAGGGAGCCCAAATCCATCTAAGGTGTATACTCATACACCCTACAGATCTCTGTATGATCATGTATAATATCTAATATGCCTAGATAGATAAAATAATAATACTCTGTAAATGATCAAATAATCAATAATATGACCCAAACTAACATCAATCTGCTGCAAGTGTTTAGAGGTTAAGACATGCTCTACAAATCATTCAAGTAACAATTATAACAAGTAGTAATCATTTCACTGGCGATCTATCAACCAAATATACAAAATTTTGTTAATTATTATGGCTCAGACCAGACTTTCAAGACCATACTCACTTCATAGTTGTAATCAATTTGCTAGTGAAGGATGAAGGCTAAAAATCAAAAGGCTAGGCTAAAGGGTGACTACCAACTTGACACTGTGACACTTTGTATATGGAAAGGGGATACTCACTCTAGCATATGCCGGACAAGCAACAACACAGGGGATGGCAGTGTCTCACAAATGGGTAAGTTACGTTCAGAGGTGCTTATTCACCTTGACAAATGCTCACAATCCATATCAAGTACAAGTGAGGCCAACAATCTTTAGATATAACTTTTAAGAATGATTGCTTTTTGGGCCTTTGAGTTTCCAAAGCCTTGATCCATGCATTTGTTACACGGATTTTTATTTATTAAGGCTTCATGCTCCATGCGTGTTTAAAAAACACTTGTTACATGGGTTTTACATTTTACATTTCACATTTACACTTTAAAACCAATTTCATTTGGCTTGCCTTGCATTCATGAATGTTCAGAAACACTTCTTTTCATGAATGGGCTTTTCTCAAGATATTCATTTCATTTCCATATACATTGTATTGATGGTAGCGCTATTTGTTTCAGGTTTAGCCAACACAACCTAGGAAACTCAGAGCTGAGACACAAATAAACAGGGAAGCTTATCAAACAACGAGGCTATAGTGGGGAAAGTTCCTCCATGCCACAAGTCAAGTAGTAGGTCGAGATATAAACATAGCTGGAAAATAATGGATGGGTGGAGATTGTGAACAATGAGACCACCACTAGCAAGCCAAAGTATGGTGGGAATGATCACCTCTATTCTCCCTAAGGAGGGCAAAATTAATGAGTATGGGTCAAGAACTTCTAGGTTTAAGTAGGGACATACTTACATATTATCAATACAAACAGGTCTACATATTTATATGATCGCTAGATCATGACACGAAATGCTAAGACATGTCACACGAATGAGTATAAAAGCAATAATAACCATAACACAAGATAATACATGTTGAATCATATACCTGTAAATAACCAATCCGAAACAACATCTATCCATTGAGAACCTGTTGCTGCAACCTTGGGCAATATTGACTGCTTTGTAAATGGATAAATGGCTACATCAGTCCTCAAATCTGAGTGTTCTGAGACTCAGTCATGGCATGGGAAAGTACTATAGTTCGTCATCAAATAGTGATCCATCATAGATGCTCATCTCAGCATCTCATATGTAAGGGAACTGGCTGAAAAAGTGTACTAGAATAAAAAAATAGAATATGGTAGCCCGACTACTATATATGTGATAACATTTGGCTCCAGCTGGGACAAGTGCTCTGCTGAATAGAGCGCTTGAGAACCTCAGAATCTCTGGTCCTCGCACTCTGCTACTCGTATCCTCGATCTATCACTCTAGCTCTGCCACAATTATCAAACTTGTTATCCAATACCTACAAAATGTTGAGAGCTATACCAAACTCACAGACCGATCGCCAGAACAATGCATAGATAAAAGAAATTACTGAAACTAAAGTGCATGAAACTGAAAAGCAGGAAGTAAATCTAATCTAATAACTCAAAAGGAGTTTGATTTTATTATGCAAGAAAAAGACAAATACCTAGGACTATGCTAAGAGGTTCAAAGGCAAGCTTTAAGGAAAAGGCAAAAAAGTGCCAGACTAAATAGCTAAAAACTACTGCCCAAAAGAGTCTTATTCAGGTCCTACCTACTCTTACCTACCAGGCAAGAAAAAGATTCAAGGCTAAGTGAGGTTAGGGATATAACCTCTCAACTCCCTTTGGTTGATAGGAAGTAAGATTTTTCGTCCATTACCAGTAGCAAGAAAACACATGTCACCAATGCAGTGCTCAACGGTGAAAGGTCCAACCCAAATGTCATTAGCTTGCCTTGATCGGATATACAGTAAGTGGTTTGGGATAAGGACTTGACTTCCCGTGGGAAATCTGTTCCTTTTCACTGATTTGGGAACAACTTCAATGTTATGTATAATAGGCATGGGATGGACTTCAAAAAGGTTTTGTGGTTGCGGGGTGATAATCCTTGAGCTCCTCTGGAACATTGGAACATTGTCTGGTACATCTATAGATCATCGAAAGTTTTGAACAACATCAATATCAACAACTGGAACAACTTGCTAGAACATCATCGTCTACAGCACGGGGTTGAAGCTTCATCATCTGCAACATAGGGCTGAAGCATCATCATCTGCAGCATGGGGGTGAAGCATCATCATCTGCAGCATGGAGCTGGATCATCATTTGCAGCATGGAGCTGGATCATCATCATCATTTGCATCAACATAGAATTGTTGGAACCTCATCATCATCATGTTCAGTACAGAGCTGAAGTATCAACATCAACATCTTCAGTACAAAAACTGATACATCAACAACAATGACAACATGAGGTTAGCTCATTAGCATAAAGCTGGAATATTAACAACGACAACATGCGGCTGGCTCATCAGCATAAAGCTGGAATAACATCAACAACATGTGACAGGTATAACAACATCATCATCAACAACTCAAGGCTGGAGCAACATAATCTATGGAAACATAATGAGGCAGGTGTATTAACAACCAACATGATTCTTCCTTTCGAAATTTCAGGATCATGGAAAACACATCTGTGGTACTCAGATGATCCTTCCTTTCGAGATTACGGGATCAAGTCTTTACAGACCCATCAATACTGATGACAACGGACACATACGTACACATGACAATCCTTCCTTTCAGAATTACAGGATCAAGTCCAACATGGATGATCCTTCCATTCGGAATTGCGGGATCACCAAACCAACACTTTAGACGATCCTTCCTTTCGGAATTAGGGGATATAGTCCACCATCAACATCCTAGATGATCCTTCCTTTCGGAATTACAGGTTCAAAACCATCAACCAACATCTTAGACGATCCTTCCTTTCAAAATTACGGGATCAAGTCCATCAAACAACATTCTAGATGATCCTTCCTGTTATCTCTATAGTTGTTTTTCATATTTATCTTAGGGTTTTTATTTTATTTTTCTTAGTGTTTCCATTTGGGGTCATAATCCTAGTTTTACCCTACCTTTCTTTTATGATTTTTTGCTATGTTTTTCTTTAAACCATAATAAGGCTCAAATCATTTATCTTTCAAAGGTTATTGATTTGTATTAAAACAAGCGATATTGTGAAATTAAACATATATATAACTTTGGTTATAAACTGGCAGCATATATAAAAAATGAAAACTTGGTTGTGCTGCCAGTTTGATTTAATTCATGATGATGAAATAAAAGCTCCTGGTAAGTATGATGATGGAATGAAGGCACATGGCAAGGATGGTACACAGGTGGCAAGAGTTTGTACTATGGTTTAATACATTATGATTGTCCTTTAAAGGCATATCCAATATATGCATGAACCATTTGATCGTGGCATTCTCCAGGTTATCGCAGGTGTTTGTATAATTTCAAGGGCATACCCACATGCACTGATATCATTAAATATGATGGACAGAGATTATTAATGTTGATGTTAACTTGTAAATGTCTTATCATTCATCACATAAACTTGTTGAACGCTGTTTTGGGCTGCATTGCATGAAATCATTGAAATGCCTAGGGTAAATATGGAACAAAACTCAGACAGTATGGTGAAGAAGAAGCCTGGAGGTTTGATTTGCAGGCTTGAACCAGATAATACACAGTGGATTATGCAGTTTCCAAGATCGACACAATTAATGAGAAATGTTGGATGGTTTTCTTTCTGTGAGAGATTGCAAGGTTACAATATTCAAGTGACCCGAGCGTTTATAAACAATTACAGAGATGGGGTCGTTGATTTTAAGAGTTTAAAAGTTACAGTTGATGAAGAATCTATTGTAGAAGCAATTAGTGTTCCAGCGCAGGGAGAAAAATGGTTCAAACAACAAGATTTTCAAGGTAATTATGGTGAATTCTTGTTTCCAGGGTTTGAGAAGTTAAGCTGGAAAAATGGTATTCATGTAAGTAAGATCAAACCTAATTGGCAGATTCCATTAGAAATGGTGCAGAATTACATAACCTGTGAAGGTCGCTATGATAGAGTCCTTAAATGTCATTTGCGACTGTTAATGCATCTTAATGGAAGTTTAAAACTTAACTTGCCATTTTATCTGTTAAAAAGTTTGCAAAGAATGGTTACATGGGTTCATACCCATCCATAACATACTGCTCGTTCTATTTATCATCAGGGTTTAATCAAGTTGCTGGTAATTTCCCATTTGAATAAGGATGGACGGAGTTGGGAGAATTTTCTCCTGGGATTAGGATTTGAAGAGAAATTTAAAGAAAAGGGAAAAAGGGCAGAAAGTTCATATAAAAAGACAGAGGATGCGAATTAGCAAGCAGAAAAGCACGTGGAGTAGACCAAACGTGTTGTAGAGGAAGGAAAAGACTTCACAAAAGAACTTAAAGTTGCAAATGGCTTGTTTCCAGAAGCTTCAGCCACAGATGAAATAATAGTTAAGCAGGTAAAAGAAGATCTAAAAAACCTTGATAGTTTGAGTATTGTTATAAAAAATGCAAATTTGAAGGAAGAAGAACGAGTTCAAATTTTAAATGCAAAAGATATTAGTTTAAAGCCAAGGACTAGGTTAAGGAGGAGGTTGGAGGCAGAAATGAAGCTAATAGATCATCTTAGAAGCAGAAACGAAGATTTTGGCAAACTTGTTATTGTAAATGATTCCTTCAGTGAGGATAACATACATGTATCCACGGAATGGCACTGTTCAGAAAATGAAAACTTCATTGATCTTTAGGGTAATTCAAGATGTATACTTGAGGGATTTTGCATGAATAAACAAGCCTATTCTGAAAATAAAAATGGATCAGTTTTGAAGTCTATGCAGGAAGATGAAGTTCTTATGGATGTAAAAGAAATCGAGCTAGTCCCAAAATTAAATCAGATCAAAAAGTCTTTACAGACTTATAAAGAACAGACTAAATTTTTGCAAAACATAAATGAAAGTCTGATGACTGCCAGTAAAAGATTACGGGAAGACTTGGAAGAAAAAGAGACTGATTATCAAAAGCTTCTTCTTATATCCAAAGATATCTTAAAGGAGAAAAGGGCCGTTCAGAAACAGTATGAACACATGAAGATCCAGAGCAAAGAAGCGCAGAATCGAATGGAGAACAAGGATGCTGAATATGCCAGGTTGCAGAAGAGATCCCAGGTTTTGAGTGATTTGACTGTCATAGCAGAAGCTTCCAAAAGTCTTTAGTTGGCAACGATTTAAGATAGTTGGTTCAAAAGTAATTAGATTGACAAATAGATGGTATTGTTTTACTTTGATTACACTTGTATCAAGTTTGAAAGTGAAGATCTAAAGACTTTACTATTTTTGAAAAGTTCGATCCATGAAAATAGGATCTTACAATTGTTTCAAAACTTCAAATTTTTTTGTATATAATAGTCAGTGATGAGAGGTAGAGGGGGTTGGAATCATAGATGGGAATCGAGTTTTTGTTATGAACTGTAAGACATATTCTCTCTTGCATCTTTAATATAGAACTGTCACTTTGAAATGATTATGATCATGAGCCTGTTATGCTTTTATTCATGAATTGTATCTTAGTATGATTTTATCTTGTGTATGGTCTTGTTAATCCATTACAAGATTCTTATGATGAGATGCAGTTATCTTTAAATTCTTTGTTGTAGAACCAGATTCATTCTTTTGTAAATTCATGCTCGTAATATCTTCTGTTCTTAAACTTTGCATTTTATTATGTGTCATATAGTTTTATGATTATTATTTTATTTGATTTCCATATCCGTTGATTACATACCGCCCTTGTATAAACTTGATTTCAATTAGTTTGATTTATCTTCAAGATTTGTCTAAGCTTGAATTTCAGTAGTCTAGGTTCAACTTTAGTGATAACACTTCCTTTCGGAATTACAGGATCAAATCTAAAGATCAACATTTAAGACGATCATTCCTTTCAGAATAACGGGATCAAGTCTAAGGATGATCAATCCCAACAGAGCTATCTGCTCTGATCAAGATACCATAGTATCATCAGTACTACTCCTCCTTTCGAGGGAAGTCTTTACGAACAACACCAAGCTTGTCTCGAAAGTGTTCAAACTTCACACGAGACAGAGGCTTAGTCAACACATCTGCAACCTACTCATACGTGCTCACGTATTGGAGCTTTATAGCTTCCTTGTACACCATGTCACGAATGTAGAAATACCGGATTTCTATGTGCTTAGTCTTATCATGGAACACAGGGTTCTCTGTCATCTTCATGCAACTTTGCTTATCACATAGAATCATGGTTGCATCCATCTCTAGATCGAATAGACCTGATAACAACCTCCGAAGCCATATGGCTTCACAGCTGGCGGAACAAGCTGCAATATATTCCGCTTCTGCAGTGCTGAGAGCAACACTGGACTGCTTTCTGCTCATCCATGAGATCATGGCTGACCCTAGAATGAAACATCCTCCTGAAGTGCTCTTTTTGTCTGAAACATCATATAATTGTACAATCTGAAGTCATGATCTCTAGTAGAACTGAGACCATAGTCTACTGTACCTTTCAGGTACCTCATCACATGCTTTGCAGCTACTAGGTGAACATGTCTGGGCTCAACCAGATACTTTCTCAAGGTGTTCACAGCAAAGCATATATCTGGCCGGGTGTTCGTCAGATACATCAATGAACCAATAATTTGTTTGTATAGTGTTACATACACTAATTTTGACGAAGCATCAACCAACAACTTTAAATTTGTATCCATGGGTTTGGCCATGGCTTTACATTCCAACATATCAAACCTTTTCAGGATTTCCACTACATACTTCACTGGGCTAAGGAAGATTCCTTTTGGGCTCTGCCATACTTCAAGACCTAGAAAATAATGCATCAAGACAAGGTCTTTCATCTCAAATTCTGTAGCGAGCTTCTTCTTACACTTCGAGATTTGCTTCTCATTACCTATCAAGAATAAATCATCCACATACAGTATTAATATGACAGGTTTATCATCAATAGCCCTGAGGTAGAGGTTAGGATCAACTTTACTTTTGGCAAAGCCCAAGCTCGTCAGAAAACTGTCGATTCTTCCATAGCAAGCTCTTAGAGCTTGCTTCAATACATACAGAGCCTTCTTCAACTTACAGACATGAGTCTTTCTGCCTTCAACTTCAAAACCTTGTGGCTGTTCTATGTACACTTCTTCTTCAATAACACCATTTAGAAAGGCTGTTTTCACATCCATTTGGTGTAACTTCCATTCCGTCTTGGTTGCAAGTGCCATGATGGTTCTAATAGAAGTGTACCTTGCTACGGGAGCAAATGCCTCTTCATAATCGATTCCTTCCTTTTGAGAGAATCCACGGGCCACAAATATGCCGTTGTATTTTTCAATACTTCCATCGGTTGCATGTTTTATCTTGTATATCCATTTGGAAGATGCCACACTTTTGCCTTCTGGTTTGGTAACCACTTCCCACACATCATTCTTCATTATGGTTTGGTATTCTTCTGTCATGGCTTCTACCCATTCTCTCTTTGAATTGTTGCTTCAAACCAACTAGGTTCTTTGTCTACAAGATCACACATCAAAGCCACATAACTAGAAAATGGCTTTGGCTTCTTGCTCTGTCTCGAGGAGCCTTCTGGAGCACCATACCTCTTTGCTTCTTGAATGATCTCACGAGCCCAAGCTGGCTTTCTCTTGTGGGAGATGTTCATGTGGGGAGGCTCTTGGGGCTCCAACATATCACGTTCTTCTGGAATCTCATCATTAGAAGGTGCAACTTCTTTCATTGGTTCTACAGCTCTAGGAGCTACAACTTCTTCATGTGTTTCTTCAAGTTGGCACTTTCTCGATTTCTTGAGAGCTGCATCTTCATCAAAGGTTACATCCTTGCTAATTTCCATATGGTGGTAACTTGGTATATAAATTTTGAATGTCTTGGAGACTTCACAGTATCCAACAAATATTCCTTTCTTTCCAGAAGGATCCAACTTGGTTCTTTTCTCTTTTGGAATATGAATAAATATTGGACAACTAAATATCTTGAGCTGACTTACTTCTGGTTTCTTGCATGTGAACATCTCTTCAGGGGTTTTGAACCCAAGTGCACTATGGGATATTCTGTTTTGGACATATACTGTTGTCCTTGCTGTCTCATCCCATAAGTGTATAGGAAGATCCTCATCATGGATCATAGTCTTCACTACTTCCATAATAGTCTAGTTCTTCCTTTCAGCAACACCATTTTGTTGTGGATTATAGGGAGTCGTAAGTTCCCTCTTAATCCTGACATCTTTGCAGAAATTTCCAAATTCATTTGAAGTATACTCTCCGCCATTATCTAACTTGAGTGTCTTGATCTTTCTTTCTGAAAGATTCTCTACCAAGGCTTTGAATTCCTTGAACTTTTTAAACACTTCATTTGTTGATTTCAAAAAATAAACCCAAGTCTTACGAGACTAATCATCAATGAATGTTACATAATATACATACCCACTTAAAGATGTTGAGGGCATTGGACCACATACATTTGAGTGAACAAGTTCCAATATTCCTTCTGTCTTGGTGCCGCTTTTCGAAAATGGATTCTTTATGTTCTTTCCTTTCGCACATCCTTTACATACTCCATGTCAATCTTTAGATCTGGTAAACCTTTTACTACCTTGCTTACATGTGGTAAGGCTTTGTAGTTTATGTGAGCAAGCCTTCTATGCTATAGTTCACATGGACTTGTAGTATCATGAATCAAGGCTGCTTCTGAGCGATCTTTCAGTTTATATAGGCCACTTTCTTCTGTCCCAATAATGAATGCATCTTCTAGAGATTTTCCTCCAGGCCACACAAGAACTTCACCATCTATAAAACATATTCTTCAATTTCTTCCTTTGCTAACTTCTTGGGAGGTTCTTCTTCTTCTTCTTCTTTGGCTAAATGAGTATGATGTCTTTTGTTATTTCTCCTCTTATATTCTCCTTTTCTTGTTGGACAATTTTTTGGAATGTGTCCTATCTTATGACAATGGTAACATTGATAAGAGGATAAGTCTTTCTACTTGTAATTTCCCTTTTGATTCTTTTGAAAGTTCTTAGGAGGATGAGACTCCTTATGAGTTTCCTTCTTGAAATGAGGTTTTCCTCTTCTTTTTCTTGTATGAGTAGCTAGAGCATGGTCATCATCTCTAAGTAGTGCTTCTCGGTTTGCTACTCTAGCTTTCTCTTGAACACATTCTTCCCATAGGATTTCAAATTGTAGACTTCACTTCCTTGCACAAATTGTCTGGATGTAAGAATCCCATGGTCTAGTAAGACCATTGAGAGCGGTCATTACTAATTCATCTTCATCAATCTTGTATTCAATTGCTTCTATTTGTTCTTTGAATTGAGAAACCCTTGTGAAATATTCATGGATAGATTCACCCTTGCCCATCTTTGTACTTTTGAGTTGGGCTCCCAAATTCATCTTCCGGTTGATGTTTCTTCCTTCATACATTCTTGTTAGGGCATCAAACATTTCCTTAGGTGTATCCTTGGAGGACACTTGAGGAATCAAGTGATCCTTGATAGAATCAGCTATGATCCTCTTGGCTCTAATCATGTCCTTCTTGTACTTTTCCTTTGCTTCATTTTCTTTGGGCTCCGACACAACTTCCTTGATAAACTTTGCAAGATCATTCTCTTCTAGAATGAGTATAGTTCTGTATTTCAAAGCACAAAAGTTTTCTATGCCTTCCAACTTGTTATCATGCTTTAGTGCTTGGAGGCATCTTGTCCTAGAGAACAAAAAATGACAAAAATTGAAATTTCTCAGAAATGAAAACTGAACTTATCAAAAGATTCCCTTGACTGAAGTGAGTATGCTGGTATAGTTAGTTTTTGAAGAATCCAAACTTTAACCCTTGAAATTGGACTTGCGAATTTCTGGACTATAGTTTGTGGTTCGAAGTCTAACTGCGGTTTGAATTTCCAGAGGATCTGTGTAATGTCCCGTTTTTAAATTTTATTAAATGACCAATATTTTCACCTTTTTTCCCTATTTCGACCTTTGACTAGTTTTGATGTCTAGGTCTCCAAATTGGTCCAAATGTTCCCAAATCTTCACAGAAGGTATATGACTGGTATTAAGGTTTGAATATGATGTTCGGGGAAGCTTTATGACCCTCTAAAGGATTTTGCAAACTTATTTAAGATTTTGGTCGTGGTAGGGGGTTCTGATTCCCCACACAATCAATACTGGGGTTCTAATTCCCCACACAATGAATACTGAAAATGGTTTCCCAAATGGACTCGAGCCAACTCGAATTTCTGAATGGAAGTAGGGGACATGTAAATAACATCAATATGAACTCATATGCATCACCATTCAACTTTTAATGTCTGCTATAACTCCCTTAAATCAAATGCAAAAAGACTAGTTTCAACCTTGGGGGAAATGGCACTGTTTCTTCATTGTTTGACATTTTTACGTGCAATCTTTTGGGGTATTTCGACCTGAGAGTCTCATGAACTTTTAAATACATAAATAACAATCCATTCATCCATAAACCATCCGTAGTTTACTTATCCATTCGATTCCATCAACAACAAATTGATTCATAACAAGATAGTGGGGAAATGGCACCATTTCTTCTTTGATTAACATTTTTACATGAAATCT
Organism: Pseudotsuga menziesii; assembly: GCA_001517045.1. Lineage (NCBI taxonomy): Eukaryota > Viridiplantae > Streptophyta > Pinopsida > Pinales > Pinaceae > Pseudotsuga > Pseudotsuga menziesii. Next base: position 207,489 of record LPNX010322768.1, read on the forward strand.
TTTGGCATTTCGACCTGAGAGTCTTTTGAACTTGAAATACAGAGCATTTACATCAGAACATAAAATAATGGGGCATTAGAAGCTCTCCCAAAGAAATCAGCAGCTCACCAAATGCGCTTCCATCCATAGAGCAATAATATGCTGAGAAAACTTGGGATAGATGAAAGAACAAGCTGATATTGTAGTGTCCACGACTTGTCTTGTAGCTTGCACCTGTAACTTATGACTCCATTAAAGCTCCATGAAAGACCTGAGTGGCCTCTCCAAACACCAACTTGGATGGGAATCTTTCACCCTTGAAATTGGCTAAGGCAAGAAAACTAGTCATCCACTAGCTCTCACAATTCACAAATGACAATTTCTCAAATGATCAAATGCCCTTCTCTTAGTTGATTCCTGTATTTTATAAACATCCTTAGCCTTCTAAGATTCCCAATCCATCCACAAACTCAAGCCAATTCGAATTAGGGTGTGTGCTCATGATTTGCCATGTGTCCTCCCTTTCCTAGCCTTCCACCTTCCCCAAATTCGAGTTGGAGCCCATTGAGCTTCCCCAACTGATATGAGAGCTCTCTTGGATGCTCTATTTCGACTTGCCATGTCAGATATGTCAGATGTCAGCCTTTAGATCTGATTTGTGTCATAGGTGTCATAACATCTTCATCATTTTTGTCATAGAGCTAGGGAATCTAGTCCAAGTCTCACTAGCTCCAAAATGACTCTTCCTCTCCCATATAAGTTACATTTCCTACCAAATTCGACCTATGATGCATATGGCCAAGTGTATTAGCCTTCTAACTCATCCAAGAATCTTTAGGCTTCCCATGGATTCGAAATTGCAAGAGGAGGATGCCATGTGGCACAAAATTTCTAGCTTGTGTGGGTCCCCTAGTCTCCGTGCTCCATTGTCACTTCAATTTTCTCTTGTATTTATTTAATAAGCTACATTATTAAATATTTATCCCATTCTAATGTTTGAACATCATTTATTAGCTCCCTTATTAAAATTCCAAATGTATCCATCCAACTTAGGGAACTGGTAAGATTGATGGAATTCTCCTGCTATGCAATTATTTGAATGGGGACATTACAATCTGCCCACTGAAAAACATTGATCTAGGTGCCAAAAGATGCGCCTAGGAGGGTGCATTTCTCAATGTCACTTGCACTAAAAAATTCTTCTTTAGTAGGAAAACCCTAATTTTCTTGTCTGGAGAAGGAGAGAGATTTACCCAGTGAAAGATGCTCTTTTCAGTCTAGCTCTGATACCATGTTAGGTTTTATATGCTGCTATAGCTGAAGTCCTAACTTCATGAGCATTTAAAAGGTTTTCACAATAACGACATAAGGAGGATCTTCGAAAGAAACACAATCAGAACAAAAGGGAAAAACCCAACAAAACTTCCTCAATATAGATTTCTAGAATGCAATGCCCAAAGAACAAGGTCTTATAAGAGAGGGAGAGAGAGAGAGAGACCAAACCCTAGCATAAGAGCCAAAACACCCAAAACACTTCTCCTCCTTCTTTGTCCTTCCTCTTTCTCTCTCTTGCATGTTACATGAGTGAGCGAATGTGTACAAATGAGGGAGGGCGCCTCCTTATTTATACTAATCACTAAATTGACCTTTTAACCTAACTACGTCGACCTATCAAACTGACAGAGCCGACCTACCTAGGAAAACTCAAAATTATATATATATTAATCTTCTATGGGTACTATTGACCCGATTTACCTCATGACTTTTACATGACCTTTTACATTAATGGCATCTCCCGAAGGAGGAATAATAATAATAATGTAAAGTACAAGTAGAGTATTTTTTGAAGTCACATTATTTCAATAGTAAAAGATGCCCAAAATCACTTTGGGACACTTTGCATACCAAGTGTAAAAATTTGCTCAAGATATGTAATAAAAATTATAGAAACATTGGCTTCAAATAACTTGTAAAATTAAGATTTAAACTAAACTTGAAGATGCAAATAGAGAAAGAAAAATGCAGAATTTTTTTGAAGGAGTTAGTGTGCTCTTTGCTCTTCAAATGGTTGAAGAAGTGGGGCATCTAACCAAAGAATCCCACTTTTCAATCTAGATAACTACAACCTGAAAAATAAGCTAAACAAACACTAAGAGAGGTGAGATTCTCACAACGATTGAAGAAATCAAACTATTCAACCAAGAAATGCTTGAAGTTCTTGAATGCAAGAGAGAAAAACTCATAAGATCTACGCAAACAAAGAAGAACTTACCAAGGCAAAACAGTTTGCCTCTTTGGCTTCACTTGTACTTGAAAAACTTGAGAAAACGGGAGCAAGTCACTACCAAACAACACAAGATCTCCTCCAAAGCTTTTATTCAAATACCCAATGGCTAGAAATTACAGTAACTCAAAGAATGAGAGCAAAATGGAAGCAAGTGAGAGAAAATGAGTGAGAGCATGAGAGATTCTAACCGAAATGAGGAGGGGAGGCCTCCTTAAATAGGAAAAGAGTGAAGGGAGACCCAATTTGCATGTTTGCCACGGTCACATGAGTGAGAGAAGGGCCCATGGAGAGGGGGTCACACTTCCTAGAGAGAGTAACTTTAAACTTAAGAAACACTTGCACGGGGGGCCCCTTTTTGCCTCTAAAGTCACCTTAGGAACATAATATAACATTTGGAAACTTAATTTCCCCTCCCCAAGTGACTTTAGTCACTTTACAAATTTTTGCCATTCTAATTAATGGCCAATTTTTTGGGTTTTTTGGACCGACTTAGGAAAACATGCCCAAAACCTTAGCAAAACTTGTCCAGACTCCAAACGACTTCAAATTTGGTCCAACGATGTAGGGGTTCTCATGCCATTGATTTTGAGTACCCATACCCCTATTTATGGGCATTAGGTGCCACATAACCCTCTTTATAACACAACTTTGTTACGTTGAGGAACATTTTTTAATCGCCGAAAATTGAAAATTCCTAAGCAAAACTTAATGAAATTTCGCAAGACTCTGGATAATGTCTAGCATGGTAATATACAACATTCCTAGACCTTAATCACCCTATGGACTCGATCATTACAACACCTTTCACCACTTTGGAGGAAATTTTGAGTGAAAAACTCAAATAATTAAAATCACTTAAAAAGAATTTTAATTATCTAAGGAAAAAAACGCTTGATGAAAGGACTTCCCTAATGATAAAGTCCTAGGCAACTATGTTTTACAAAAAACGACTCTCATGTGGACATATCATTATAAAATCCCTTGTAGAGATGCATAAATTTCATGGAGAAAAGATGAGAGAAGTAGGAACAACTGCCTCGCTTGAAAACTTTGTCAGGTACATCTTTTTCATCTTCAAGGCTCATGGTACATGGGCAAGGTACATGGTTGGACACCTAGTTGGTTAGGTGGTCAACACTTCGAGACAACAACATTGAGGTTTGCTACTTTGCCCCAGCCTTGTCACACTTTGCACTTCACAATGAGTTAGAGGGGGAACCTTTTCTTGATCTTTATGCAAACATCTCACACTTATCTACCCTTGAGGGGTCATTCTTTTGGGTGACTTCAACCTCGATACTAGAAACCTACATATATCACTCCATGATAGAGCTGAGGATGCAATTTGCCTATAGGAGCTAGAGCCAGAGTTTGTGGGCCTTCGTAGTTGTTCGTAGGATGGAAATGGGCCATTCACAGGTAATGGGAGTAACAAGAGAGCAATGAACAAAGAAGGCCTACAAGCTGAATTCTCAAAGCATGGTAACCATTCCCTTTAGTCAGATATTGCTGATCTGTTTAATCATGTGGTTTGTTTCGGCTTCTTTCTTGCCTGGGCGAGGCATATTATTCATCTAACCACATATGGAGTAGTAGTTTTGACCCAAACAACTATAGGACTATCATGGTGGGCCATAAGAGCTAGAGAGACGACATCTCAAGGCTAGAGGACAAGTAGGCTTTCGCTTGGACCACCAGACGTTTAATACTATCTTTACACTTCAAGTCATCATTGAGGAGGCTTGCCATTGGTCTTTGAAAGTCTACTGTTGTTTTGTAAACTTCCAGAAAGTGTTTGATACAGTATCGAGAGACATTATTCCATAGGCTTCGTGACATTGGCATACATGAGACTCTCCTGATAGCCATCATGAGATTATATGAATCAGTTTTGGATCACCTCCTCAATATGGTGCATGGTCTTCCAGACTTCATTCAAAGTACCGATGGGGTAAAACAAGGGTGCTCTCTATCGCCAACCCTCTTTAGGATTTATATTGATGAGTTGGAGTCTTTCCTCAATAAGCACATCTAGGAAGGGGATGGTTGCCTTCTACATCAAGTGTTGATCTCCTTGCTCCTTTTTGCAGAAGACTTGATCTTGTTGGATTCTACTCTTGAGGGCTTGCAGAGACAGATTAACACCCTAGCCAAATTTTGTGACCTTCGACAACAGTCGGTCAACCTAGGAAGAACTAAAGTTAAGATCTTTAATGCATCAAAGAAAACTCTGGCTGAGCTGCATTTCATACATTTACCTAGGAGTATAGTTCACGTGACGTCGTTTTGGTATGCAACAGGTCCTCCAGCCTCAACTTAACAAAGGGTATGGTTCCTTGGCCCTCATTGAGAGAGTGTTTCCAGAGCTAGTTCCATGACATCTTTTGTTCAAACTCTATCTCATGGAGGTGATTATTAGGCCCACTATCCTCTATGGCTTTGAGATTTGGGGGTCGAGCTTGATACAGATAGATTGGGCCCAAATAGAGAGAGTCCAGGCCTTACTTCTCAGGTGCATCATCCTATGCAAATGTACGATTCCGTAGCCCATTATTCAGACAGAGTTTGGTGTACACCCCTTTCGCTCCAAGGTAAATTTCTGCTTGGTATCCTTCCTTCATAAAGTTATATCTTTCATAGACTCAATGGTAAGGAGAGACAAGTACCCCTAGCTAGTACTTTGTTCCTTGGAGGCCATCGATTTGGCTCACCCCATAGGATGGGCACAGGGTTGGTACAATGAGGCATCTCGACTTCTCCAATTAGTGACCATCTCCTTAGAGCGTCTTCTCCCATTCAGATTCTCCCTTGATGCACCGAGGCATCTCTTGCCGCCTAGATAGGTACTAAATCGGTCCATCAGAGAGGGTATCTACAAATTATACATCCAAATCAGTTGGACCTCACCTTCGACAACCTTGAGCTCAAATATGTCTTTTTACCTTTAGCACTTCTCAGAGTTGCATGATGGTATTATCGTTCCCCCCACATATACACATAGACATTGGATGCACTCACATAGGATTCCTTTGGGGTAGTTTCGGGTTGTATCTCATCGATTCCAAGTGGAGATCGACCATCATATACCACGATTTGGTAGGATCTGCCAGATGTGTCACCTATAGGAGCTTGACACAGAAGGAATCCTTAGTTTTAGATGCCCCCTATATTATGAGATCAGAGGACATTACCACTGCCTCTATAGAGACTCAGGGGGGTCCCTCTCTACTTTCTTTAGATATCGCGACCAAAGATACCTAGCACTCTTCATCAAGGAGATATTTAGCCGTAGATCTCAGTTCTTATGTACCCTGCCTCGCTTTGGGTCGACAAGGAAGATCACCTCATACTTTCATGTTGATCCACCTAATCAAAGCGATCAGTTGAGTTCCATAGTACTTCAGATAACATAGTGGTAAGACCTTGGGTCTCCTCTTAGCCTTCCTCTCTAGGAGACCAACATACCTCTTTGAGATTGGTTCAGAGGGGCCGAACAACACATCAGTCCACACACCTCCAGAGCGCAAGGGGAGTAGTTCTTGACAGAGCTAGAGTAGGGCACCCCTTGCCTGTAGGATCCCTTTTCAGCCCCAACGGAGCAATCATAGATCTATCCGAAGATTCTTTCTTTCAACCTTGGATGCTAGGTGTATCCCTCACTCCTACATCCCCCCCAGGATCATACATCTAGACACCTTGGTGGTTCCAGAGGACTCTGATAGCGAGACAATGCCTAGTTCGCTCCCATTGCCATCGATTAGTAGACTTGGGTGTTCTTGACATCATCTCCCTGATGTTCATCTCTCTCTCTCTTCTTAACGAGCTTTTGAGGGATTTTTGAGCTATCCAACCCAACCTTGGATATGGTTATATACATGTTTTAGGAGCCTGTCTTATTGCTTGTATCTTTATTTATTTTATTTTATCATAGATTTAGTTTCGACACTTTCTAGGAGTTGCATTTGCACTCCCACATTCTACTTGCACTGATTGTATTCTTTTAGCCCCATTGACCTACTTTTGTGGTCATTCATTGGACATTATTAAAATTATCTTATCTTATCTCCCCTATTGAGCCATTTTTGAAGATCTTGATGGCAATGCAAGCTTAAGGAGTTCTTTGAAGGAGGTATAATGTGTAAAGAGTTTTATTTGCTAAATATTAAGTCTTGTTTTCTTTTGTATCAAGTGTGTTACCCCTCTTTCAAAGGGGGTGATTTTGATTAGAGATTCCCGAGATGAGATCTGTGGCTTCACCATAGATCTTTGGTCAGAGGTCCTTCAACTTTGTCAGATGGTCCATGTACCTTGATGTGCCTAGTCAAAGATAATGCTTGATCCTCTTGTGATGTGATGTCTCTAAACTCTAATTTACTCTTAGCATGAGAGTATGTTATCTTGAGATGTTACAAGTATGATTCTATAATGGCTTTTATACTTAAACTTTTGCTTGTCTTTAGTCTAACCTTGGTGTTATCCTTCTTGCTTAATGATTCTGTTATTATGATGTTGATTTGTACCTTGGTGAACTAAGTCATCTAATTTCATCCATTTCACAATTTTCACCTAGCCATATTTCATTTCGTTAACCAATTCACTCATCTCCACGTCGAACATGGATTCAAAGGACATGTGTTAGACACGATTTTGGCACGTGTCTCAAGACACGTGCGGAAATCGTGTTTGAAATCCGTGTCTGAGAGGACACATGCCAAAATCGTGTTAGACGCATTCCTCACAAATCCATGTCTGACATGTAGAATACAGACACCGAGTCCCTAGGGGACATGTCCTGTTTTACAGGTATCCACTCGTGATTTTCTTTACTGGGTTTGTAATTCCCACTTCATTTTCATCCCCCATTTTCAAATAGTTTGATGATTAGTCCTCACATGGATGTCTTGGAATCCATCTCCTATCACATTTGTGACAAATATTTCCCTTTATTAATTCTAGCCATTGTCTTTGGGAATATTCATTTCACTTGTCAATATTTTTCTCGGACTCTTTTTGTGACTTTTTGTTTTGATCCCTAAATTTGGAGGCACTATTGGCCTTGTCTTCATCACAATGGACATTTGCATGGACTCGTCATTATTATCCATTTTAGTAGAAGTTGCTTGGTGGGGTCTATTTTAATGTAATTTTTTTATTTTTTTTATAAATTGACTTTATAAAAAGTGAGAGGACTTTATAAAAAGTTCTTGTTATCACACAAAGTTTAGCTACCAAAGGTATCCTATCTAGGATGGTAGAGGTGAGGTAGCTAAACGGTGACACCGCAAGGGCCTTGTCCGTTGCGGACGAAGGGTAGTTGTTTCACCAGACAGGCTCTTGCCGCTTTAGATCAATCCAGAGAATGACCAAGGGGGAGACACTACTAGCCTAAGAGCACTAGCGCACCTACTCAAGACACTCCTAAGGTTAAGCAATGAATAAACGAGGAGAGATAATGAGTGAGGTAGTCTAGATTTAGGGAATAGATGTGGTATACAAGTTAGGGCAAAGGCTTAGCAAATAGAGAAAATGACCCAACTTGATCGGAAAAGTACCACACAGAGTTTAATAACGTAGATCTAGAGACATCTAGCCACACACAAAAGAAACCTAAAGGGACCCACTTAGGGTTTATGCAAAAGTGGACACGGTGGACCCAAAAACGTAGATAGGGGCAAGGAATGACTAGATCGGGATGCTTGAAGAATAAATTTGTGAGAATTAAGTGGGTTCAAGCATACCCAATTGATAGATATGAAGATTTGGCCACTCACCCAAAGGGGACTCCCCCACCTAGAGAGACCAGTGCTAGATCTCGGGGAAAATGGAGTTTGATTTCTATGAAATTCAAGATCTAGGGTTTATTCAACAATCTCCAAGTGGGTTTTGATGGCCGTTATAAAAAACTCACTGAATCTATTAGATCTACAAAACTAGGGTTTGAAAGAAAGGGTTTTGCTTGAGAAGTGGATGAAAATAATGAAAACAATACTAACCTTGCAGATTGTACCTGAAAATACTTGCGGCTGCCTTGTATGTCGATGATCCTTCAACTTAGTTACAATTTTGAGCAAGATCCGACATGAAACGAAAGAAAAATGCCCAATGAAGGTAGTGTGCCCCCTCTTCTCCACCTGCAAAATCAAACTACCAAAGTGAGATTTGTTCACGGATGAAAAAGATAAGCTTCGTACGTCATCTATAGAGAAAAATCCGGTGCATAAAGTAACAATTGGAAGACTTTCTGAAGATGAAACGATTTGTCTGGAAGATGATGCAAGACGCCTTAGCAATCTCCTCCAACCAATTCGCTACCCTGCAAAAGATCAGTACGGCCTCCACAGAAAAAATATTGTTTGCATGCAAGATCCGGTGAAATGTCTAAGCAAGAGGCATAAGAATCACATCACAAAGCTTCCAACAGTTTCTGCAAAAGTTTTCTTGCATTCAATATTCTCAGAGCCAAAAGTCCTGTTATCTCTAAGGTTGTTTCACCTGTTTATTTTAAAATTTTTTGATTACTATTTGTTTTTATTGTTCTAATTTTGCTTTGTTTTATACCTTATGATTGATTGATCGCCATTAGGGTTTCTTTTATTACCTAGAATCCATCAAAATCTTCATTCATTAGCCATGAGCCTATGTATGTGCAAGAGATTGTATGTTATATGGTGAATTGTTATAGCTGGCAGCATTTTTCCAAATTGGCAGCAGAATGTCAAAAGGGCATTTCATTGAAAGGTTTATTGTTTATTAATACCATGGAATGCAAAGGGATAATAAACTTTGGTCATATTCATAAATTTGGCATTCGATATGGACATGTTAAATGCATCCCTGTCCATGAAATGATGAGTTGTATGGTGTCATTTATGAAAGGGTACACCTGTTGTCATTTCGAAATTTGAACAATACATGTAATGAGTGCTAGTACTGGCCGTGGCAGAATCGAATTAACTCATTCTTTTCCCTAAAATCTATCTCATTACATTGCTTGTTAACTGGAGAGGGACGTGCAGATGCCTGTTTGTATACTGTACAGTTTCATTGATCACAAGTAGCAACATTCGGGTTTCAAGAAGCTAGGGTTTGTTTCCAAACCCTGATGGATTTTGTGTTTGAGGGTCTGGATTACATTATGTATACTTTCCTGCATTCAGAGCCAGTAGTTGCAGCAAAGAATGCCCTGTTCGGGACAATATAGCGTGAAGGCTTTGTTGATTTGCATGACTGACAGAGGCTTAAGGGTAAGACCGACGATACCTTTGGTTCTATCTTCACTGTTATCTTCACTCTGTTAGGTTTGCAGATCAGTTTAATTAAGATTAGCACGAGCACAGGTGCATTATTGATAGGCCAGAGCTAGCATGGAGTGAAGACAGTCCACAGAGGTAATTGCAACGAAGTTTAGTGGATGTGCTGTTTTGTATGAGATTTAAAGCCCAGTCGATCTATACAACAAAGTTGCAATTTTGTTTAGGGTTTTCAATGTCAAAGGCACTAGACGAGGACGAGCCAGAGGTTATAGTGAAGAGAAAGCCTGGAGGCTTCATTTGCAGGCTAGAACCAAACAACACAGACTGGATAAAGCAATTTCCCAGGTCTGCCAAGCTAATGCAAAAGTCTGGATGGTTTAATTTTTGTGAAAAACTGCAAGGTTACCATTCACAAGTGACCATGTTATTTATTGAAAATTACAAAGATGAAAGGGTTCAGCTACAAAGCCTAATAGTCAGGGTAAATGAGGATTTTATTGCTGAGGCAATAGGTGTTCCTGCACAGGGTGAGAAATGGTTCAAACAGAAGGATTTCCAAAGCAATTTTAGTGAGTTTCTAATGCCTAGATGTGAAAAACTTGACTGGAAAAATGGTGTCCACGTTAGCAAAATGAAACCAGGATGGAAGGTTCCTTTGGAGGTGCTTCAGATTTACATCACCTGTGATGGAAGATATGATAGAGTATTAAAGTGCCATCTAAAATTGCTAATGCATATTCATGGAAGTATACAGGTAAATCTTCCATTTTACTTGTTAAAAAGCCTCCAAAAGATGATAGCCAGGGTTCAAAGTCATCCTGAGCATACAACTCGCTTTGTTTATCACCAAGGTTTAATCAAATTATTGATTTTAGCTCAGTTGCAGAAGGAGAAAAGAACATGGGAATCCCTGCTAGCAGAGTTAGGGTTTAGGGACAACCCTAAGGAGAAAGGCAAAAGAATGTTGGATGATACTGACCAGCAAGCAATAAGTCCTAAAAAGACAGTTCAAGATGTTAAGAATGATGAAAAGAATGATGCTGAGAAACCCATCCAAGAAAGCTTGTGCCCTGAAATTTCCTGCACAAATGAAAACCCAGAGAAACTCAGTAATACGCTGAAAAGTATAGCTTCAAAGAATAAGATTTGTAAACAGTTATGCAAGGTAGAGAAGCCAAGAACCAGGCTGAGGAAGAAGATGCAGATAGAGAAAAGGGCAACACAGGAAGATGACATGGATGTTGTAGTGATAGAAGATGCTGGTAGTGAGGGAACAGTGCATACAGCAAAGGACCAGTACTGTGAAGATATGGAAGAGTTTATTGATATGCAGGGTGTAGCAGGCTCCATACCAGCAGTTTTTTGCACAGACAAGCAAGATAATCTAGATGATCGTTCAGTATCAAAAAGTTTACATGAAGAAGGAGGCCACATAAGAGAAGAAGATTTGGAAATCTCCCTAGAACTAAGCCAATGTAGAAGGTCTCTACAAACATATAAAGAACAAACAAGGTATTTGCAAGACATAAATGAAAAATTGATGGTGGCCAACAAAAGACTCCATGAGGACATGGAGGACAAAGAAACAGAATACCAAACGCTGCTGGTAATTTCCAAAGATATTCTCAGGGAGAAGCGAGCCATTCAGAGACAGCTGGAACAAGTCAAAGCTCAGAACAAGGAGGATAATAAGGATGCTGAATTCGCTAGACTCCAGAAGCGTTCACAGGTTTTAAGTCACCTATCTACACTAGCAGAGGCTTCTAGAAGCCTTTAGAAGTTAAATTGTAGTTGCTTTTGAACTTATGTTGTTTATTTGACACATGTATTACACTTGTTTTTAATTACTTTTTAGAAGGGATTGACTTCCCTGTTTTTGAGGAAGTTCGATCCTTAGATATAGGATCTTATGGTTAGTTAAAAGAAAGACATTATTTTGTATTTAAGGAGCTCTCGAGGGGAGACTCAGGGTTGGCAATCTTGGAGTAATGCAAGCTCAGTTTTGATCACTGTTTGTATAACATGAATACTCTACAGCTTCAGTAACAGGTTCTACTTTGAATGAGCATGTTTATGATGTGTCTTTGTATGTTATAAATTGTTTTTCTTATGACTTATCATGTAGATGGTCCACTAAATTCCATTACAGTGATGCTTATACTGAAATGCAATTATCTTCTATATTTTCTAAAAACAGAGACATTTTCATTTCATGACTTTGTGATCGTAGTTTCTGAAGTATTGAACTTTGTGGCTTGTTTTATGTTATACAGTTTTTATCTGATTTCATGGTTCTTTTGTTGCTCTGATTGACCTACCAGCCTACTTCTCCAGCAATATTTTGATTTTCTTATAAGCACTTATATTATACCAGCTTAGTTCTTCAATACTTGTTTGATTTTTCTTATAGCTTTCATATTATATCAGCCTATTTCACTCATAGTTGTGTGATTTTCCATTAGCCCTGATTTCATACCAGCTTATGTTTTTAGTTTGATTTCATTTGATTTGTACATTTTTGAAAAAGATTTCCTTAAGCTTGAACCCCCGTAGTCTAGGTTCAACTTTAGGGATAACAAGTCCCTTTTACAAATGGGAGAGCATCTCAATATATAGATCTCTCAAGTACGTAAAATGTAGATCCAAAAAAGTCAAGGGTCACGGTCAAAAGATAAAAACAATCTAATCAACGACTAAGATTGGCCGGATATATCATACATAGATCGACTCAATAATAGAAGGGGAGCGCACTACTAGAATTGCCCAATGAGGGGGCCCACAACATAAAAAATGAAAAAATAACCACAAGGTCGCCCATGTTAGGTCTAGGAGGTTATAATACCTTTCACTAGCATGGCCCCATGGCACAATAATAATGTGTGATGGTCAATAATATCTTGAAGTGATCAAAATTACTAGGACGTCCCCCTCAAAATAGATTAAAATGCCCTCAAAATGAAGAAATCAAGGACGTGTTGACTCCATGTAGAGTGAAGCTGATACTGGATGATGAAGGTGACCCAAACACTGTGCCTTAGACCAATTCCATGCCATTTTCTTACCTCATTTTCCCAAATCGATTTCCTCATTAGCCATTTTTTATCATCAAAATGCTGCATCGGGAACATAAAACTGCCAATATCTCATCAAGGACCAAAACTTGAAGCCAAATGACTACATAGATGGGTCTAGCATCATAGTAGTATGCTACAATTGACTGGATGCACCCCATGATTCCCTCTGGCACCCTAGGAGAACTCACCATTATCTACACTGTGTTTTATTTTTAATTTCCTAGGGCAAATTTGCTGCAAAATGCATGAACGACCCACATCTCTCCTATAACTGCCCAAAACTGAAAATCGGCTGCACCAATGGACCCAGAATGTCCAAGTCAACTGGGAATGAGTACTCATACACAATATGTCCATCACAAAGAGACGTCAGAGGCCCCACCATGTTAGAACCTGTTGATGCTTGGAACAATCCTAGGTATTGACAGTAGGGATTCTCCCCAATAATCGTTCCCAATTAGATCGTTTACTGTTTGGAATGGGGAATCCGTTACGGTTAGCGGCCCGACTACCGTAGAATTAAAAGAACGTTTTAAGTCTGTTTTACTAGTTGCGGCCTGGTCCACCGTTTATGTAACTTTAAGTTTTAAGATGAAATGCAAGTGCCTAACTAAATGCAAATGACCAGTGAGCAAGAGCCTCAACCTATGATGTGTAGGTTCTTACCTGTCATCTTATCACTCTTGCCCCTTAATCACTTTTTTAAGCAAATCTACCATATTCTAATCTATTCTAATCTAATCTATCTAGCCTATTCCCCAGGGGAGCAAAGATTATAATTAATTGAGTAATGTACTGTAATGCTGCTAGTGGAATAACACAGGTAGTTGTTCAAATTCTACATACATAATTACAGCAGAAAAATATAAACAAAGATAGCTCTGTTTGTTAACACGTTCATTACTCATTCATTTGCACAAAAATTTCTAACAAAAAGTAAAATCATTCATAAACTACAGAAGTAATTCAACAAATTAGAACGATCTCATAGTTGTATGGCATGGCTAAAACAAAAATAGTTCAGCATTTATTGATCCACACAATCCATATGAAAACTCGTACAGTCCTTCCTCTAGCAAAATTTGGTTATCTTTATTCATAAAAGTAGTTCTAATACAAATAACTTCAACATCTATGCGCTAGAAAAAGTCCATCTTAATCTCTATTCTACCCCTATTTATACATTTTACAAATGACTTTTGAGTTACCCCAGCCTTTTAGGCTTCCTTGACTCTTCGACTTACAAAATTTGTCCTCTAGTGACTCGCACTAGGAAAATAGAAATAAAATAAGATAATTTACAAAAAGTGCCACATGTAAACACGACAAAACTTAAGAGGGCCCAACTGATCCCCCAATGAATTCTTTCCATGCAGCAGCTTCTGCAGTGATGGTCTTGAAATCTGTAGGCTCCAGCAAAACTGTCACTTCATGTATGGCCAGTTGTGACTTAATTTCTGCTGCTTTGGGTGGAGTTACCCAGAGCTGATCTTCTAGAAGGCAATTACTAACTGCGGCTTGTGCAACCAAAATCTTTACCACTTTCTGAGTGAGACTTTTAACTTCTTGTATGCTAAGCTCCTCCTCCTGCAATCTGTCTTGGAGGTATTTCAAGTGTCCCTCTCGGTTAGGAAACTCCCGAATTCTTTTGCTGCAGAGGTTTGACATCTATTATGTGTTGTGATCATCCTCTTATAAAAATCCATACATCTCTCCAAAGTTTTCTCGACCCCAGCGGTCAATCTTGCAGCAACCTTGCTGTTGAAATCCATGAGTTCGAACTCTATCTTCAAGTTCTCAGTAGTCTTTCGTGGCAGATGCTCTAGAAATGCTGCATTAGTTTCTGTCGAAGTCAGTTGACCCTGAATAATTTCTGCAACTTCTAGTGTCCTTGTCCTGAAATCAGTTGATATTGCTAAAATTTCTTACAATATGGTTTCTGCCTATTTAATGTTATAGACCTCTTCTGCAAGCTTAATTTGGACCTGATATGTTTTCCTCCTGATCAGGAGGGTGTGCTCTTGGAGGGCTAATATCGACCTGCCGTTCATTGGCTTTCTTGAGCTAAATTTCCAATGAGTTGTTTCGTGCCTCCAACTCTGCTACTCGGGCATTTAATTCTTCTACTTGTTTATTAGTTGCAGCCTTTTGCGCCTCTAGCCTTGAGATCTTTTTTTCAAGGTCTTTCTTTTCTCCCTCAGTGATGGTATTTGAAAGTACCAAGGCCTCATTTTCTGATTCTAAAACTTGGTAGGCCTCCTGGAGCTTTTCAAACTTTGAAAGAGTGGCCTCATGTTTTCTCTTCATTTCTCGGCGTTCTTCTCTTTCTTTCATCAGAGTATCCTTCATTCTTACCGTCTTCTCTTTGTATTGATCTTCAGTGTCTTTCAACCTGTCAACATTATAGGCATTTGCTTAAGCAACTACGACGCCGATCGAGGCCATCGGTTGTGGATCTTCATCGGTGCCTTTCATGACAACTCTTTCGGTAACTGTGGTTACCTCAGGCTAGATACCCACGTTTAACTTCTTTTCGGACCTCCGAACAATGGTTTTCCGCTTAGGATCGAAAACTACCTTATCTAGGCATGCAACTGCATGTTGCTTGGATGGAGTGAAGGGCACTAACCCTAACTCTGCAAAAGGGAGGTGACCTCCTGTTATTGTGTGTCCTGAGGTAGAAGGAGTATCTTCTAGATTGTCCTGGGCAATATCTTGTTCTAAATTTTCCCTGTCTTAATCTTTCTGCTCTTTCCTCTTCAGTTCCTCAGCTGCCTTCTTTGCCTCCTCTCTTGCTCCGTTAACCAATTCCTTTTTCATCCTTTCTTCTTCTTCCTTTTGTTTTTGCTCTTCTTCCTTTTGTTTTTGCTCTTCTTCCTTTGTCTTTGGGCCTCTTCTGCTAATAATCTCTTTGCTTCTTCAACTAATTTTCGGGCCTCTTCTTCCTTCTTTTGGGCAACTTCTTCTTTCTGTTTTTTTTGTTTAGTAGTGCTGTTGCTTCCCTTTCCTCCTGCTGTTGTGGTTTTTTGTCTAAACTGCTTATTTAAAGCAGTCATATTGCATGCATTTCTGAAAATCTCTTCGTCCTTGGCCAAGTAGTCAGAGTATTCAAAATTTACCTTTACAAGTGCACAATGTGCAACAACCTTGCCCTGGGAATCGTTCCTATGAAAACTCTTCTCATCGACGTGGAAATTTTCTAGGTCCTTCACAAAATCTGACGTGCTTTTTACTTTTGAAAACTTGTAGCTGCCAACATAGAAAGGCATTGGTGGATAGACCGCCTCCTTCATGTCAAATAGAAAATTCTTGAATCCATCCAGAAAGAGCTTTCTTACTGCTTCCTTATGAACGATGTAATCGGTGGCATACTTAGGAAGAAGTGACGGGGCTCTAGTCCCTCCGTACATCCTCAGATAGGTGCCTTCTTCAGAGAAAAAATAATCTCCGTATTCACTTATCACTTCTAGTGCACCTTCGGCCATATACTTGCACTCTTCAAGAAAGATCAACTGGTAAAGTGGCATCAAAAGTTCCTCACAGATAAGCTTGTAAAAGCTGTGATACTTATGAGCCCATAAGATACGATATGCAATGTAAATGGGTGTCTTGGCTTCATTCCAGCTACAGTTCAGTTTCAAGAATGGATACAAGCATAAGATACAATCGATTAAATATGACCCCATGTAGAATTTCGATTTTCTTTGGAGCAGTCCTCCTAGTGTAGTAGCTATGCAAGAAGACAAGCTGTTGGCTACAATGTCTGCCCAGCTAAAGATTGTGCCTTGCATGGTCACATGATACATTAGTGGGATCCAACCTATCTTATAGAACTTCTCATTGGCCCCGCCGAAAATTGTGTTGAGCATCAGGGCTACAAGTCTATAAGGAGTGCGCAAGCTGGCAGTTTCATATTCGCCACATGCTTTCTACTGAAATGACTTTCCCGCTATCATCATCAGCTTTGCACATTCGATATAGTCCAAACTCAAACCATTTATCCAATCATCCGTCATGTTGATTTCTGGGGCTGGTAGATTGCAAGCTTTGGCTATGTACACAAGGGTGAAGGAGGCAAAACCTTTTGCTTCGATGTTATACATGATCATATCACTAACGTCTGCCTTAGGTAAAATCCAGCCGATCACCTTAGCACAAGGGAAAAGTTCAGGTCGCGTGGATACCTTCGTGATTCTGGATCTCAATACGTTTTCATACAGGGGTATATCTTCTAAGCCCGCATCCGGGACCTTATTCTCTGTGATCATGGGATATATCTGTCCCCATTTGAACTCTGGTTTTGCTCTGGTGACAACTTTGGTATCTTCATAAATTATCTCTATCTTAGGCATGACTTATCAATCCGAGTCCTCCTCAGTAGCCTTGGCTTTCTTCTTTCCTTTCTTTGGCATGGTGTTGTGTGAGGACTGAGGCTGTGACACAATCACATTAAGAAATAACTTAGTGTCCCTGCGATTAAAAACCACATGCATTCATATTAATAGGAAAACGAGAAACTACTGCAAAATTGCAAGATATACAAGAAAGCTTAGCTAACAAATCATATTTTCTTTCAAAACAAGATTGCGTTCGTGGAGAATAATAACTATATCTTTATCGAGTCATCTTTAGGCATCATTAAAACTTTAAGGCAAGGTTAAACCGGAAAGGGAACTATCAGCTCAAGTGCGGGTTCTAACTATTGCTTTGGGAGTTCAAACTCTAAATCGTCTGGTGTTCTAAAACACGATACAAAAGAATCATCAAAATCAGTTTTAAACCCTATGCAAAACCTCCTTTCATTAACCTTATTAACCGCAAGAAAACAGTCCAGAGGAAACAGTGGCAACTCAAACAATCCTAGGTCGACTTCAAAACCTTCTGAAACCACGACGCTGACCACAAAGGGCAATATATTTTCTGACGGAAACCCTAGGCCAAAAATCAAAGGAAAACAACGGCCCTTTGAGCTCGGGGCCTCACTAATCCCCTACCACTGCAAACGAACAAAAACCAGACGGGAATGGCCAGTGAAAAACTTGACCTGCCTTAGCTTCATCATTAAAACACCAGGGGTCTGAGCGGTAGAGACAAAATGGCTTGGAGTAGGTGAAAAACCACTGTCGGGTTGCAAACTAAGTCAAAAGAAATAGGGAGGCCGAGGATTTTAATGCAAACTGGCTTAGGGAGATTCTACAAGGGCCAGTTAGCTCAAAACAAATGAAGCCTTATGAGGTTGGGGAAAAGACTTTAAAACTACGACAGAGGTAAAAAATACCTAACCCCGTAAACAAAGAAATCCCACAACGTCGTTTTACCAAATCCCGTTTACCCAAACAGTTCATCGAACACAAACCAGACGAGGTTAGAAGCCTACCTGGCAAACGGTGAAAGGGCAAGGAGCTTGATGAAATGAACCATGGGCTCTAACAAGCAATCGACAGCTGGATGCGCTCAAATGGAGTAACAATCCGTAAACAATGCTTTACGGGCTATATATAAAAATCACCAAACACGCATCAAATGCGGTTGTTGGGTTGTGTAAATGCAAACGGCTTTTCGGTGCTTAAAATCTCATCGTGCAATCCTCCGATTCGGGATCGACAAGAGACAGAGAATTCTCCCGACAGTATCGGTTATAACATCCCAACTCTGCCGCATCTATCGGCTCACTTCGTAAAAAAACCAACCACAAAACAGTGTCGACACGGTTCATCCAAAGGTTTCGGCAACGAAAGATTGGCTACAAGCCATAAACTTTGTCGCTCTCTTCGGAAAGATATTCAGATTCTACTGACATTGTTGAAAAACTTTGCTGGGAACGCTCGACGAAAAGGTCATTGGAAGACTCATGAAGAAACTTCCGATCGACAGTGAAAGCTAGGTCCAAGCCGATCACATTGGCTATGAATGGAGATTTTAGCCGCAACCATCGGCATGACTCGATGAAAAGAACCATCGACTTCAAAAGATGAGCCCAGCTGGACATATCGGCTCCAACTCTTAAAAATATCCGCAACTACCGGAAGAAAATTCAAAAAACCTCCGACAAAGGCGTAAGCCTGGGGCAAAAAGACAACGCAAAATCGACTGGGAATTATCGGGTGGGAAGTTTGATTTTCTTCACTGTGTCGGCAAAAATCCAAGAATTCTTTCGACACACCGGGAAAAGGGTGAGTTTTTTAACTTGGTGCAAAAGGTTTTTTCTAACTTGCTGAAAAAACAAGCCATGGAAAGGGTCATCCAAGAATGATAGTAGTGTAAGAAAGCTAAAAAGGCTAAAAAATATAAGGAGGGGCCCGAAAATCATAAAATTTTTGGGGTAGGGGTTGCAGCAGCAACAGAACCACAATAATAACAAAGTCTATAAATCTATGTTGTAGGAAACGCTTGCCCCCTGCCGTACCCTGGCCGTATCTGCTCGGAAACGCTGAAACACGTGTGATTTGCGTTTCAGACCGTACCAAGTTGGGAAATGACCGTGGTATGGACTGAAACGCGTTTCAGACGCGTATCACCGTTCGTACAACGCGTTTCCAAAAAAATAAACGCCTGTCCGAGCCCGCAAAAAAACCATCAGCGTTTAATTTGTGAGTTAGATAACCCTATGGTGGTTTGGGCTTGGGGTTAGGTGAGGGGAAGGCAATTTTTTTTATAAAAAGCCTCGTCCCATATCGTCACAACCACATCGGATTGAGAAAGCAAGCAACGACAGCGACAACTACTCTCTGCGGAAGGTGACTCTCGGCGAAGGTGATAAGGTAAGTTCGTTTCTTGAAATCTTTTACAGCTGTGTTCCTCTTGAGAAATAATTCATGTGGAGTGTGAACTGTTCATTTTTGCAGGTGGAGGTGTCCAACGATATGCTGCTATAGAAACCAATTTTTTTTAGATAGCTACAACCATCTGATTTTCCAGTTTTGTGGCATTTTGGGGCAGCACCAGTCAGAGTTTCGTGTTTAGTGGTGAGCAATAAGCAATCTTTCAGGGTTATGGTGTTTTTTATTTGATGTATGCTTCATTTAAAAAAAAATTAATGCTAATTTGTTTTCGAAATTTCATTTTTTTTTGTAGAAGTAATGGCTGCTAATGAAGAAGCCTCTTTTCCTCCACTGCCTAAGCCCAACAAAAGGGCTGACTATCGCCCATTATGGAGGCATGTTAAGAAGATTTCAATAATTCCAAGTGGTGGTTCATGGGAATGGCGTTGCACTCTCTGCAATGGGTTGTACAAGGGCTCTTACCCAAGAGTGATGGCACATTTTTGCATGAAATAGGAAAAGGTGTTGATAGTTGCACAAAAACAAGTGATCTAAGGGAAAGGAGGAAGTTTGAGAATGAACAACAGGAGGTTGATAGGGTTAAAAGAAGACATGATGATCTTAATAATGCCACATGTCAAGCTCCATCCATGGAGCCAAGGATTGTGCATGAAGCAAGGAAGAGGAAGGCAACTCAAACACAGGGACATGCATAAAAAATCAGTAATAGTCCCTCTCCTTCAATTCAAGAAAGCAGGATAGCTAAAATGGTTAATGTTTAGGGGAGGGAAGAAGCTGAAACTAGAGTGGATAGAGCCCTTTATGCATGTGGTATCCCTTTCAATGTGGTTTGGTTTCCTTATTGGCAAGACATGGTTAGGGCAATTAACACTGCTCCCAAAGGGTTCAAGGGGCACAACTATGAAAAGGTACGAACTGATCTCCTAAAAAAGGAGGAGCTTTTAGAGGATGTTCTCACCTATTCGTGCTTCATGGGGTAGCTATGGTGTTACCATTGTCTCTGATGGATGGACAGATACTAGACGGAGACCATTCCTTAATATTATTGCCACTTCACCAAAAGGAGCAATGTTCCTACAGGGTGAAGACTGTTCAAGGGAGGTAAAGGATGCTCCTTTTATTGCTGATGTTATAATGAAAGATATTGAGCAAATAGGGCCTAGTAAGGTGGTGCAAGTTATCATGGATAATGCACCAACTTGCAAAGCTGCGGGTCTAATTATTGAGAGTAGGTATGATCACATTTTTTGGACACCATGCATTGTCCATAATCTGAATTTGATCTTAGAAGAAATTGACAGCAAAGCTCCATGGATAAAGGAACTGACATGGCAAGCAAGGGAGATAATTAAATTCATCACCAACCACCACCAGTCTAAAATCTCAAGCAATATTTCGAGATTTCTCTAGATTGGAGTTGTTGAAAGTTGTTGAGACAAGATTTGCCTCCAACTTCATCATGTTGCGTCGCCTCGTTGAGGTGAAGCAACCATTAGTCTCTATGGTGGTGAGTCAACTTTGGGCTGAGTGGAGGCAGTCAGATTCAAAGCGAGGAACTATGGTGCATAGATTGTGCCTTGATGACGAGTGGTGGAGCAAGATAGATTTCTTGCTCAAGTTCATAGGCCCTGCGTTTGAGCTTCTCTGCAGTGCTGACACAGACAAACCTTTCTTGGGAGAGGTATATGATGGCATGGACACCATGGTTGAGAAAACTATGGAAATCATTTCACAAGAGAGTCTTCAGCTATTATTTGTTGATGCCCAGTTTGTTGATTTAGTGCAGAAAATCATGCTTGAGGGGTGGAACCACTTCAACTCTCCACTTCACACTTTAGCCCATGCCTTCAACCTGAGATTCTATGACGAATAGAAGGCTCCAATGGGTGGAATGATGAGAAGGCTCCACTAGACTCTAGACAAGCAACCTTTTTTAATAATTTATTTGTGTAGCAATATACATTAGTTAACCTTTGGAGGCAGGGGCCCTGGTAAGTCTTTTGGGTTTTTAGAAAATGACAAAGACATGACCTTTGGGGGCCAGTCCCACCGTGTTGCCCTGTGGGGGCAAATGAGCCGTACACTATACAATGAATGAGTGCTCATCCTCTAGCCATCAACTTTAGAACATTTATTTCACTTAGGGGCTTAATTCACCCTAGGCCCCTTTACAACTTCAAATCATATGATATAATCATGAAATACATCATTAGCCTTGAGAGGGGGCGCCCCATGGAGGGATTTTCTCATTGGCTGAGCCAACATAAAATAATCCAGACATTTGTTGACTGAAAACTGCTGGAGGACTGTTAGGGGTGCTGAAACACATCATCTGTCAAACTTCCAAGCCATTTCCTTGACCCAGGAGGCCAAATCGATTTTTTCAGTGATTTTTCTAGTTCATTATTGCTGGTACATTCTCTGGAAAATTATAAATCCACCTTAACTCTGTCCAGGGTGCAAGGTGGGGAAAACTGACTTCTTTGGATGATCTGGAGACATAGAAGAATGTTATAAGTGACTATTCATACCCTCTGGAACATTGCTCTGCTCTAGGAGAACCAATAATACTGCCAGCTGGAATAAAATTTGATCATTTGGCCAATAATTAAGTGATAATAATCACTTATTTGGAGAAACGGGGCCAAACTCTCAAAACTGAAGATACAATATTGGTCCTAGGCATATCTGGAACAAATATAGACCATGTTGGTTTTTTGAGTCACTGCCTTGTGAACAGTGATTGACTTGGTCAACTGAGTTGACCAGGTCAAAGTACCCAAAATCAAAGTGAGATACTGTATCAATATGATCCTACAACCATCCAACGTAAGAAATGCTCCAATGGTGTATATCAAAACCCAACTTAAATAAGTTATTCATAATTATGGTGACAAATAATAATAATAATAGTAAGATGTACCCGTGCTTCTGAAGAATCTTGGACCTTTCTGGAAGTCAGCTTGTTCATGCCATACTTACAAAGGGTAAACAATGTGCTACATATGGGTGAGGATGGAAGAACAAGGTTAAGGCAAAGGGGAATGACTTTGGACTAACTTTGACTTTGTGATTTGTGCGAATGATAAACAATAAACTCTACCAAGGTGACATATGTATGACAGATAGCAATAGGGGATGGAGGTGTCTCACAGATGGATAAAGTACTTGGATATGCTACCCTTAGACTCTAACAAGTTTTCCTTTGCACTTTACTTGCAATGTAGGTCAACCTTCAATGGCAGGTGCCCTGGAAACCTTCTAGGCTCCAGTGTTGACGAAGACCCATCCTTCTTGCAAGCTAGTCTTACCCTGATGTCTTGTGGTGCCACATGAGCTGAACACTATACAAGGAGTGAATGCTCATCCTTTGATCATTAACCTTTTCAAATCACTTTACATTTCATAAGATAATAGCCAACCTACAAGAGTAGGTGCCTTGGAAGCCTTCTGGGCTCCAGTAAATGAGTAAGGCCTAGACCCGCTGCCAGCGAGCAGTCCATAGCCTCGACGGGTTTGCCTCTCACTGGTGCCCTTGTGGGGGGTAGATGAGCCTTACATTTTACAAGGAATGAGTGCTCAACCTCTTGGCCACTGACTACCTTTTAAACATTTATACTTTTTGCATCCTTTAGATATAGCTTTTATGCTTTCCGATGCTTTAGTGTTTAGCAACATTCTTACGATGGAGCACTTGCTTTGAGAACTAAAGGAGAGCTACCCTGTGAACCCAGCCACACTGGCCAAGCCACATACTTAATAGCCATAAACACAAAGCAACATGGAGTCTATCATACATAGGGGTCACAAATGGGGAAAAGGATCTTCAATCTCACAAGTCTCAATCAGTTTAAGTCATGGGATAAGATCGAAGGTGGATGAGTTGGATGGACGGGGACAAATGACATGGAACCATCCTAGCACCAAGGTTTACAATTTGTATAGGCATGGCATGAGCAACAATCTTCTCATCAAATTCCTCAATTAATCATAACACAGGTTAAAGCACAATAGATATAAGCATATGTCACCATAATCATCCTAAATTGATAAGCATAGGTGTCTGGCATACATCATACAACAAAATCAAACCATGAAAATGTATACCTCATCTCACCAAATATACCTGTCTCCAACTGATAAGTCCCTCTATAACTGTGTACTAACTCTGATTTGCTACTATACTATAATGAACTAGATCATCCCCAAAAGCATCTCAATGGACTCCTGAATCTCAGTCGTGGCAAGGAAAATATGATGAAGAAGGCTCTGGCATGATTGAAGCTGTAAAAATCCATGCTAATACCCCATGGAAAATGTAGCCCGGAATAGAATAAGAGACAAATCTGCATGTTGCATCATGGAAGCCCAACTGCAAATGTATATGTGATAACAGGTATGCAACATCATCATCATAGCCTCCATAATGACTTCAAATATATATACCAATATAGAGGCTCGCATACTAAGATCAAATATGAACTCTATCCATGAGAGACATGTGCCATCACAAGAGAAACCTAAAAGCATGAACCATAGATTCTTGAAGATCACAAGATTAAGAAACAGTAGAAAATCCAAAATAAACTCTAGATCATGTCACCACATAGCCCTCGTAACAAGCTTTCCAACGAGCCAAGAATGTTGTAATTCCGATTCTGTATGAGAAAGTTATGCAACTTTTAGTGAAGATGCCCAAAAATTTCTCCTCCACCAAGTTTTGCACTTTTCTCCAAGAGTTGCGAAATACCAAAGACAGACTTGATTGATGAACAAATGAAATGTTTGATATTCTATTTATATAGGTTGTGGAAGAAAGTTAGTACCTCAAATTGGGTCGACATGCAATTCAAAATTACAAAAAAATAAATTCTCTTTTGTTTTGTCAGCCGACCCAAAAAGGTGGGGTACACCAACTTCAAAAATTCATATCTCTTCAATCGTAAGGAGCTAGAAGATGCTCAACATATCAACAGAAATGGCTTGACGAGGACTATCTCTCTATGATGGGTTTATTTGAAAAGTCTTGGTATAATACCCTTAAATTCTTCAATATGTTCAGGATGTCAAAGACCCCACACATGAGGGTGCCAAAGACCATAGCCCCAACTTCAAGAGTTTCAAAGTCTTCTTCAACATATCAAGGCACGCCCATGGGCTCTATCTCCATCTACATCCCAATAGCCATATAACCACAAAGAGGACCTGACATCACCATCAACAAGCTACCAAGTGTGTGAGTTCAAGACCCAAGGCACCACTTGCAAGGGTTTCAAGGACTCTTTCAAAGATATCATATAATATTTAAACAAGATATTTTCCATGGAGTTAAAGCCCATCGCATAGGACTCCATCACCAAGTGATGAGGGCATCATGACCAAAGATTCCATCATATCAAAGACTCCAACAATCATGGGCTTACGAACCACCATATGGATGGATTCCAAGACCCAAATCATTTCCAAATGCACCACCAATGATCATATAGTGTCCAAGGGTCATCATGCCGCCATTTATGTGGGTGCCAAACCTTCTCATGCATAATGACCATCTCTAAGGGTTCCATGACCCCAACAAGGGCTACACGGGCATCAAGATCTTCATCAAGGGTTCCAAGTCTTCATCAAGTCATTAATGACCACATCATCACCTTTAAGGACAATTAAGCCATTAAATGTGGGTCCAAGGGCTTCTTCAGCTCTTCTTCATCAAGCAAGGGGCTTCATAGGCTTCTTCAACCACCTTAACCACACCAGGAGACCTCCAATGGTCAAGATTCATCATGACATTACCTGTGGGGTTGCTAGACCTTCTCCTGGGGTACCATGACACCATCAGAGCATGAATGACCACAAAATGGGTCATTAATGCTTCTCCAACCCATGTTGGGAGTCACTGTCATCCACAAAGGCTTCAACACCATCTCCAGGGTCTTCAACACCATCAGCAGAGTCTTCAACATCTTCAGCAAGGTGGTGGCTAGAAGATCCAACCTTGTGGCTAAAGTAACCTTGTCAACTGGGTACAAGGTGCTTCAAGGTACAAACCCACTTTGTAAGGGGTCTAAGGCATTGCAAGTGAGACTTGGTGGCGTTAATGACAACCTATGGGGCCACTGCAAGTCCATGTTGGCATCAATGACAATTTCATCAACAAACTCATCTCGAAACCTGCTCTTGGCTTGGTCACATTGGGTTGACCAAGTCAAGAATGAACAAATGATGACCCAAGTGCTAAACGCTGAAATTGCAAAGTCCAAAATTACAAATGGACATGCATGCTCAATTATCTATGCTAACAGTGAGATTCAAGTACAAGTACCTTCTGATGGTGATTATAAGCACAATATATATATACACACACACACATTGGAGGTTCTTGTTTAAAGAAGCTAATCATTTTGATATATATATATATATCAAAAAGATTAGCTTCTTTGGAGGTTCTTGTTTAAAGAAGCTAATCATATCAAAATGATTAGCTTCTTTGGAGGTTCTTGTTTAAAGAAGCTAATCATTTTGATATATGTATATATATATATACATATATCAAAATGATTAGCTTCTTTAAACAAGAACCTCCACTGTATACTCATTTATAGAGTTAGCAATTTTGCTAGTCAAGGGTGAAGGTGAATGAAGCCAAAGGAATGACTTGGCACTCGACATTGTAAGCATCTAGGCTAAAGGACAAGGGAATCCACACAACACATAAGTTGGACTAGGTGAAAAATAGGGAATGGTAGTGTCTCACAAATGGGTGGAATGATGAGAAGGCTCCACTAGACTCTAGACAAGCAACCTTTTTTAATAATTTATTTGCATAGGAATATACACTAGTTAACCTTTGGAGGCAGGGGCCCTGGTAAGCCTTTTTGGGTTTCTAGAAAATGACAAAGACATGACCTTTGGGGGCCAGTCCCATCGTGTTGCCCTATGGGGGCAAATGACCTGTATACTATACAATGTGTTATCACATATATAGTAGCCAGGCTAACATTTTCTATTTTTCAGATACAGTACATTTTTCAGCCAGATCTCTTAACTATGAGATGCTGAGATGAGCAGTTTTGACGGATCATTATTTTGTTAGTGGACTATTATACTCTCCCATGTCAGGACCGAGTCTCAGGACAGTCAGATTCGAGGATTGATATGTAGCCATTTAGTCATTTGTAGAGCAGTTAGTGATGCCCAGATTGGTGTTAGTGTTTTCTCATTGGACAGATGATGGTTCAGATGGATTATTTGCATGGTTATGACTTGGCATTTATTATATTGTGTTATGGCTATCATTGCTTTTATACTAATCTTTGTGACATATACTAGCATTTAGTGTCATGATCTGGCGGTCATAAATATATGGACTTCGATGTATTTGTATTATGTATTGATGTCCCTACTTAGACTTGGAAGTTCTTGATCTATACTCACTGGTTTTACCCTCCCTAGGGAGAATAGAGGTAGTCATTCCCACCATACTCTGGCTTACTAGTGTTGGCTTCAGTTTTCATTGTCTCCACCCATCCATTTCCTTCTAGTTTTGTTTTAATTCGACTTACTACTTGACTTGTGGCATGGAGGACCTTTCCCCGCTAGAACCTTTGTTGGACAAACCTCCCTGTTTATATTGTGTCTCGGCTCTGAGTTGGTGATAGAACTTGCCTTTGGTGAGTTGGATTGTATGCCTAAATCATTTTGGTCGATTGTCCCGATGTTTGGCACTGTGCAGAACTCCCCGTGGTCACTTGAGATGTGTTGGCTAAAACTGAAAGATCATGTACTACTTGTATTGGAAATGTTTATATATGCGCCCATGGAAGTTGTAAATTCTAAAATGTGTTTCTTAACTTATGTGAGCAAAAGGGCAAGAGCAATGAAATGCTAAAATACCCCATGAAGGGTATAAAGAAAATGTCCCAAAAGCAATGGTTAAATATATGCTATATTCAAATATTGCTGATCTTATAAATTTGAATATGTCCTGGATGAAAGCTGCAGTTAGCTGTGCTTTTAAGCACTGGTGAAGTCTCCAAAAGGTCATATAGGTAAAAAAGGCCATGGAAATAAAATTGATGCTCCTAATGAACCTGGATTAAATTTGATTTAAACATTGTGCCTAAGTTGAATAAACACTCTCTGAACAACTCAACCATTTGTGAGGCACCGCCATTCCTTGTGTTGTTGTTTGTTCGACATGTGGTTATAGTGAGTATTCCCTTTCCATATCCAAAGTGTCATGATGTTAAGATGGTAGTCATCCTTTGCCCTAGCCTTGTCATTTAAGTCTTCACCCTTCACTAGCAAATTGACTACAACTATGAAGTGAGTATAGTCCTGAAAGTCTGGTCTGACTGATAATAAATAAAACCCTATATATGTATTTGGTTGATGTACCGCCAGTGAGGTGACTTCTACTTGTTATAGTTGTTACTTAAACGATTTGTAGAGCATGTCTTAGCCTTGTAACACTTGCAGCAGATGGATGATAGTCTGAGTTATATTATTGGTATCTGGTCATTTATAGGTGATTATATTATCTATTGGATATTGTTGATGATTAGGCAGAGACCTGGAAAGGGTATGAGTATGCACCCTAGATGGATTTGGACTCTCTGAGTCTAGTGAGATAGCTTATTCTCAGTTCCGGGCACTTACAGAGATGATCAAGCTCAGTTTACCCTTCTGATGTAGTTTTGCTTCACTGGATGATGTGTTCAATTTCTCATTTAGCATTTTCATTCTGTCGCGCAGCTCATTGACTGGTCTTTCTCTTTGTTAGAGCAGTCCCATCCCATCATATATGATAGAATCACTATTTCTACTGCAAACAAAAAAAAGAATAATGCTAGTACAGGTTCTATAGGTCCTTTCAGAAACAAGCCCATCTTATTCAAAACACATTGAAAATATTTCTTATTCAAAACAAATTGAAAAGCATTAATTAATAGCCCACGGGTGGGCAGGCACCGGGCACAAAGGGAGTATAGGTATCATATTCAGTTTCTCAGATGGATTTGGACTCTCTGAGTCTAGTGAAATAGCTTATTCTCAGTTCTGGGCACTTACAGAGATGATCAGGCTCAATTTACCCTTCTGATGCAGTTTTGCTTCACTGGATGATGTGTCTGAGCAGGGAGACGTTCTTATTGGATCTCCTAGGGCGCTATATGGGGCATAGGGGGTGCAACCACTTGATTGTACCATAGTACCCCCATCCCAGAGAGCCTAGTTGGCTGAGTTTGACAATGCAGGCACCAGAGGAGGCTGTTTTGGCAGGTTCACGTGTCCTGAGGCAGATCAAAAAATGATTAAATGGCTATTGAAGAAATTGGTTTGGGCTACTGAGGAAAGGAAATGACATGGGATGAGTCATGATGATGAGTGCGATGTCCTCTGCACCTTCTCCAGTAGTTGCAGCACCTGATTGGGCCCACACCTATTTTTTGAGTATTTTTATATTATTTTCAGGAGCTTTTGGGAGGCTCATGATTTCCTCAAGGAGGCACAAAGTCAAAAGATTAAAATATTATATTGTTTTATTGTGCCATGGGGCATCCAAAGGGAGTTAGTTAACACTCCATGGACCCACCGTGTGCTTCATTTATTTCTTGTTGAGTGGGGTACCTTCTTTATGGGTGCTTTAGTCCACTTTGATACTTTATGGTTGTATTGATCCATGTATTGTATGTTGAGGTCATTTCAACCATTGATTAGAACATTTATATCTTTTAATCTTAGCCACTCGTTTTGAAAGTGGTTAGGATTTTGGTTCTCTCGTTCGTATTTAAAGGATAGAGCTTCTCATTTGTAAGGGGTCTTTGGCTCTTGGATCTGGATAATAGAAAACTTTTCTTGTAGATATTTTCTTGGATCTCCTTTGCATCCGATGTTCTTAGATGGTGATTGGAAAGTCTTTTGCTTCCTAGCATTCGGGAAATTGTTATGAGATCTATTTTTTTTGGGGATCATTGTCTTGTCTACAGGAGGACGACTTTAGCTTGGGCGTTTTTGCAAGCGGACCTCAATTCGCTTGGATTGTCTTCGTTTTTTATTAGGGAGTTTTCATTAGTGTTGTGGTGACCTATGATTTCTTCTTGCTATTTTGCTCAAGCATATAGCTTCTTTCTCATGTCACAACAAATCTAATATGGTTGACGTTTGTTGTGCAGGAGAGAGGGTGCATTGACTTCCTCGGGCAAACACTGGACATAGAAATTTCTTCAAGCTTCTCAAATTGATCGAGATGGCATGGATCATCATCATCAAGGCATCTACGAGGTTTTCCAGGTAAGATCTACAGGTTGGTTCTTTTCTTCCATGATCTCAATCCATTGTACCTGCTTTTCTTCAATTTACTGAAAATTCCAAAATATTTAAAAAATCCAAAAATACTTAATCAGGGAACCGTTCGATCTTTGGACAAACCATTGTTGGGTTTTGTAGATCGGGCATCCCTCTCACCAATTCATCCTCAACGCTGTCGAAAAAGTGGCTGGTTTGCCCTAGATGTAAAAAACTGATTGTTTAAACCTTAACGCCCCCAATGAAATTTTGACTTTTCTAGATCAGACTTTTCTGGAAAATAATCACTTGGGTTCGTAGATCAGGTCATCCTCATTCCAAAACACCTCCAACGCTGAGCTAGTTGCTGCCAAGTGGCTCTAGATCTGAGAAACTGACTTTCAGCACCTTAACACTCCTAGTCATTTTCTGACTTTTCCGGATTTGATTTCTTCTGCTTTTTTTCAACTTGGGTTTGTAGATCAGGTTATCCACATCCCATTTCTGACTTTAGAACATTTATTTCAGTTTAACACAAGGTAATAGCCAGCCCACAAAGATAGGTGCCTTGGAAATCCTTCTGGGCTCCAGAAAATGACTAAGGCCTAGCCTCGCTGCCAACGAGCATCCATAGCACTGACGGGTTTGCCTCACCCTGTTACCCTTGTGGGGGCAAAAATCCTGACATCATACAATGGATGAGTGCTCATCCTTAGGCCAATAACTACTTTTTAATATTTATACTTTATTTTCAACAGTGTCTAAAGACACTTTTGTTTTGCTGGCAGTTCATCCATTTAGAATAACTTTAAGCTCCGGAGTCCGATGCCTTAGTGTCTAAAGACACTCTTTGGTAAGACTACTTGTGTTCAAGACCTAGAGGTAGATCATCTCTGTGACAAGAATTAACACCGAGACACAATTTAGACATGGAGACCTATTCCAAAATAGAGGTGAAGGTGGGGGAAATCCCAGATGTCACTTGTCAAGTTACAAGTCAAGGTTAATAAAAAAGGGAAGGCAACAGACGGACGAAGATAGTGAAGATGGTGCCAAGAATAGCAAGTTGTGTCCCTAAAGGGAAATGACCAAATCCATACTATAAGTAGGGTAAGGCCAATGAGTATACAAAGGAATCTCTTGGACATAACAACTAGATCATTTATACTTTAGATTCCAGGTAAAACCAAAATAAAGTATCTCCAACTTACAACCACTATCAACTAAGTTTTAGTGCTAAAATAGACAATAGAGCAACATCAAAATCCATATGCACAAATCTATAATATCACCTGGGTCATATACCTGCATTAGATCTGAAACCAATATGAGGATCATCGAAACAATTGTTGCTGCTACATATCATGGGCACTATAATAATATCTGCTCTGGGTCATGAAAAATGGCTAACTCAGTCATCAAATTTGGAGTCATGAGGCTCAGTCATGGCATAGAACTAGTCAATCTAGATGCTTTAGATCTGCTGAAAATGGGAGATCATCAACTGGTGGCTCATCATCTGCTGATCTCAAAGTAAAGGAATGGCTCAAAGAACTGCTCAATATTGCTCAGGAATAACAGTAGCACAACTACTATATATGTGACAACCGTTTTGTTATCACGAATCTTGTAGCTTCCCCTTGGATCGATCCTATTCAGGACGACAAAGGGGGAAAGGGCTGTCACATTATGGAAAGGCTGTCACATCGGTTGAGATATCCTTTGCTTTATGTCCCTAAAGCCCAAGTGACAATGTTAGATTTTTACAGTTTATTCAATATGATCTAGGATCTTATTTGAGAGAATAACATGCACAACAATAATCACAAGAGACAAGGGACACAAAGATTTTTCCTTGGGGAAACCATAAAGGAGAAAATCCCATAACTTCCTCAGAGATAGAATGAGCACCAGTAGCAAAAGTAAAACCTAAAAGTATAAAGATGATCTTCGACAGCTTCTCTCTCTCCCTTGTGCTAGCTTGTCCTTTCTCTCTCATGCGCACTTGATGAGTGAGTGTGTGTTGAAATAGAGAGCCACTCTCTCTATTTATACCTATTTTCCACTCTACTTTTTCTCCTATTGGGCCGACTTTTCTATGAGAGTCTAGTAACCCAATTACCACTTATTTCTGGGGACTAATGCCCCAACATACAAAGGAGGGTTAACCTCAAAGACTTTACATGACTCAAGTACAATGATGACTCTCTCAATCGGAGGAATGAACATCTCCGTCGAAAGTCCAATAATAAAATACAAATACAATATAAAATATACAAGTGAATATCTTTCGAAGTTACAATTACATTAATAGACAAAGGGGGAGTCCCAGACCTATCCTAGAAGGACAGACCTAAGGTTAAATCACTAGATCAAACCCAAATAGAGAATACGTAAGGTGAAAGTTGTAAACCCTAGATTTAAGGATGAAGCCACAATTTAAGGAACATTTGAGTGAAAGATGATTACGGGTTTTAGAAATGTTACTCAAGTTAGATGACTTAGTGACTTATGGAATTAGTTAACAGATCTAGGATTTGTGTGTTAACTCAAATGATCAAAAACTGAACCCTGGGAGGATTTATATAGAAGTTAGGGCAATGTCCACGATAGGGTTTGATTAGTGAATTATGGCTTCTAACAGACTTGATCAAATGCTTGGATGACAGGTATGATAGTGTACAAAATCCAAACAAAACTAGGAACATAGAAAACTCTGAAAATCACTGACAAGACAAGGTGGGCGCTCTTCTTAAGGATCAGGGCCACTTTAAAATGGGAAAATAGAGTCCAAGGTGTGACACCTAGGAGAGAGAGAGGGTTTGGATGATTGTCGTCAAAACCCAGATTGCAAGATTTTGATTTTCAAATTAAAAAATACCTCGGTGATTTTTCCTACTTTCTACAATGGGGTTTTCAGTACAGATGGATGATGGGAATGCATGAAAAATAAAATACAGAGAAAGAAGTTGAGAAACTTGGAATTTGTAGATGCTATCTTGGATGATGAGGATTGCCTCCTCATAGATCAAATGGGAAATCCGGGCAAGTTCTTGATTTTATTGCTTTGCTCAATGACTCGAGCGTCCTCCTTTCCTGCAACAGAAAGGGAAAATCAATAAATGAAACAAGAAAGATCGAGATCTGCAAAAGTAGAAGTAACTAACATAAAGATGAAGAGTCATAAAGAAGTAATCACTCCTTGTCGGGATCAATCCAAAGTAAGACGTCAGGGCAAGGCCCCCCACCAATGCGCCTTCTCTTCAAATCGCCTCCTACGCCTTTAGAACGAATTGGATACAACAAGTACTAGAAACTATGCCAAAATATCCTCAGTGCAAGAGAAGGACAGTTTCAATCATCATCACATTCAGTTATCCACAAAAAAACACAAGTATTGAATCCCAGAAAGATCTCTTTATTCAGAAGTTCCAATGCCAGAGCTCATGCCTTACAATAGGGGGGGTCTCGTCTTTATATAGCTTTTGAGAGATGCAAACCCTAACGTAATTTTACATCCGACGGTTGAGATTATAACATCATCAATGGTGGAGATCAAATTTACATGGATCAATACATGGATCAAGTTGACTAGATTTAAGGGGGTGCACTTTTTCCCAATGATGCCTTGTCTAAGTCAAATCATAAGATAACATAAGATATAACATGATAATACATCAAAGGGTGTCACTAGGGGCTTAACTCTCCCTAGGCCCCATTACAACATCAAATCATTTGAATGTGATACATCATATGGCCAAGGTGAGGGGCACTCCTTGGGGGACGTCCTCACCAACTGAGCAAAAAAAAATGCCAGACGAACTAATGACTGAAACTGGTGAATAAGTGTTTGGAGAGCCAAAATACATCATATGGATAGATTTCCCTGCCATTTCCTTGACCACACAAGCCAAATCGATTTTCCTAGTGGTTTCCTAGTTCATTTTTTGATGGTACAATCTCTGAAAATCATAAAAATCATCATATCTTCCTTCATACTGAGAACTAGGGCAAATTAACTGCATAGGAGTATCTGAAGACATAGTAGAATGGTATAAGTGACTTGTCATACCCCTTGGAACACTATGGTGCTCTAGGAGAACCAAAATCACAGCAATAATAATATAATCTGACCAATAATCATCGATCATGCAAATTTGAGGCCAAACTATGAAAACTGAAACCGCAGTATTGGTCTTGGGCATGTCTGGAATAAATATAGGCACTGTCAAAATTTTAGCCATTTCCTTGGGAACCGTGTTTGACTTGGTCAACTGGGTTGACCAGGTCAGAGAACCCAAATTAAAGGTGAGATGCTAAATTGAACTGATCTCGTAGGCATCCAAGGTAAGAACCACTCCAAGATGTATATTAAAACCCAACTTAAATCATGTCATTCAGAATCATGGTGACAATAAATAATAATAATCAATAAGATATACCTGTTCCTTTGTGTTATCATTGAATCCTCTGGATGTCTCTTGTATATTCCATACTTACAAAGCTTAAACGATTTGCTAGTGCTGGGTGAAGGTGGAAAACAAGGCTAAGGTAACAGGGAAATGGCTTATAGTTGATTTTGACCATATGATCCCTCAGAATGATGACAAGTACACACAATCACAATGACATGTGCATGATGGATAAACAATAGGGAATGGTGGTGTCCCACAGGTGGACGAGTTGATCTGAAAAGAGTCCATTCAACTTCAACAACATGTCTACAACTCACTTCCAAGCTAGTAATCAAGCTCCGTGAGGATCTTTTCTAGGACCCTTGTGTTGAGTACATAAGAAATTGTAGTGAATAGATCCTAGGGGATATTAAATTGAACACATAGATCTGTGGACAAACACACAACTCACAAGATAGATCACACAATTTACTCAGTTATTGAAGAATGAAACCGTGCAAAAATGGCTTGCAGCTGTGAATGTTTTCATTAATAACAAAAGTAATTAGATAATAATTACAATGAAGTACAATGGCTAAATAGCCACAAGCAATTCAAATCCACATTAGGAAATTCGAATTGATTACACTCTACTTGACTGTAGGTAACTAAGATCTTGTCTAAATCACTATCGGAGGACTCAATAGTTAACTGACCTTGTCTAAACCGTTACCGACGTTCAATGGAGTTCTAAAACACAACTCAAGTGTCTACTTCAGTGTTCACTGAGGCTAACTGTCTGTGGTAGGTGAGAAATGCGCCTCTCCTGCATGCAACGATGCAAGCCTAGCACTAATTGAATGTAGAGGACTAGAACTGAATGTAACTGACTCCTAACTCAAGTTGACTAGTCACCAACTCAACTCAACTGACCTTGGTTGGTATTGGCACTCCCAGTGGCTCCTAAATTGTAGGGATTGGTCTAGGAGGCTCCTAAACTGATGCATGCAAGTGCAATCAGTGGCAGTACGCCTCAATTAGTGTTCCCCACACTTTCGTAACTGAAACATGTGCCCCAATTAGGCCAAGTGGACCCAATGGTGCTAGTGACTAAAAATAGACTAGATGGACTCCCGATTTAGACATGACTCCTGATTTAGACATATGACCAAATTGGACAAGGGAGGATTAATAATCCTAATACCCCCCCTGAATGCTAACTTGGACAATCTGTGGGCCTTGGTAACTAAGACCATAGGTCACCCATTACATCAAGTAAAATAAAGTACTGCTTAATACAAGGAGCTGGGGCAAAAACCACATGGGAAAAAAAGCCCCCCCTCTATCTAAGCAGGTAGAATCAGGATTCAAGTTTGAAAAACTTGAAAATATGTTGCTGCAATCTTCATCTCTGTGAGGTAGCGAAGCAACGTGCATGGTGTGCTGTGCACAGCTATTTTGGGGCCTGGCATGTAGACTTCTCCTTCTTCTCCAAAATTGATGATGGAAGGAAGGAGGAATGTAACCTTTGTCTCTTGTTGGATGAAGAGGTGTATGATCACATCTATTCTTTTGAATGTAGTGAGACTGAGCCCTTGCCCTGTAGCATCTCACAGGGAGTCTATTGCATCTTTCTGAAGGAGGTAAGATTACATGGCATAACGCAAGGGTCTTTCCTTTTTGAGTGTCAGATGGGTTTCCAGTTGTCTTCCTAGCTTCCAGTTTGGAAGTAGGGACTGAATCTAGATCTGAATCACCCTGAATCTCAATCTCATAAACTGAAAAAGATGGATCTGCAATACTGGTAGAAGCTGCAAAAGAAGCAGATGAAATGATTTTACCTTCCCTTGCAAGTGTCTGCTGAGAGTGCATTGGTTCTGAAGGAGGCATGAAATGTGAGAACTTATATGCTTTTGAGGCATGATTTGCAACACCTTTTGCTGTGATGTTCCCAGTAGAGATATCTGTGATCTCTACTGAGTTAGGAACAAAGATCACTCACTTTGGAGAGCCAATATGGGTCATTTGGTAGACAGATAACAGGTTTGAAGCTAGGGAGGGAACAAATAACACATCTTTGAATATTCCATGTTCAAACTTGATAGATCCCTTCCCTTTTGTTTGGACTTTATTGTTATTGCCCATCTGAATACTAGGACCATCAAGGGACTGAAAAGAAGAGAATGATTCTCTGGATGTAGCCATATGGTTGGAAGCTCCACAATCAATGAGGAAGACATGTGCTGATGAGCAACAAGCCTTCAGTGCATGGCCTTTCCTTTGGTATTCTTCATCTTCTTCTTCATAGTCATCCTTCCTTGCGCTAGCAGGTGCAGAAATGTTATGTTTCTTCAAAAGAAGAGTCATTTCATCAAGTTGTCTTCTCATACAGGAGCTTTCTGAATGAAAGCCCCTTCCACAGTAAGAGTAGAGGACCTTGCCTTTGCCATTCTTCTTGCTTCTCTTCGAACCTGAAGGCTCATTTGATTGCTCTTTCTTCACAGGAGACTTATCTCTTTGCTTTCCTTTATCATTCGCTCCCTTAGGTCCTCCTGCAACCAGTGCTTGATCTCTGGAAGATCGAATGATACCCATTTGGATTAACTTATCATGCTCTTAAGTGAGAGATGCAATGAAAGAATCAAGAGTGGGCATCTTCCAATTTGGAGTAGTGATCCTCATCGATTGAAAAGTTGACACAAAGACTGAGTAGTCTGCATTGAGTTTTGAGAGAATGGAAAGAATGCGCTGATCATCATCCTTCTCCACCTTGCATTGCTTCAATTGGTATATCAGGTTCTTGAATTTTGTGAAAAATTCATTCAGTGATTCGAAGTTGGATGGATTAAGAGAGATTAGTTCATTTTCTAGCTGATGGACCCTCATCTCATCCTGCTTATCAAATAAGGAAGCAAGCTTGTCCCAAATCTCCTTGGGAGTCTTCAATCCTTGGATGTGAAATCAAAGATCTCGAGAGACTGAGGAGAATAAGTATCCATGAGCTTTATCAAGCATGTTCAAGTACTTTTCTTTGTCATGATTCAGAATTGGCACTGCCTCTGTTTCTTCTGTGAGTCCGAAGAGTTCCTTGGTGCGGAGCAGTACCTCCATGTCTTCCTTCCACTGGTGATAGTTGAAGGGAGTGAGAGGCTCTACTGAATGAACCATTTTGAATGCAGTAAGGAGAACTGAGCTGCTATAGCGAATGCAGTGAGAAGAAAGGGCTGCTTGTAGCGAATGCTGTGAGAAGAGTTGATAACCTGTCACACAATCAAACATACAAAGTAAGGTCGACAGTCTGCACTTTTGGAATTTCCTTCACACCCAACATAGTTGATCAAGCAAGCTTGATCAACAATTTCCTAACTTGGGATATTAAGTGGTAAATTCTCCGCTTTTGGTGCAGTGCTGGAAGGAGAAATTTTGCTAAAAAAAAATGATCCAGCTGGAGATCTGAGGAGGAGAGGTGCCTTGTCCGCTGAGGCTCTGATACCATATTAAATTGAGCACATAGATCTGTGGACAAACACACAACTCACAAGATAGATCACACAATTTACTCAGTTATTGAAGAATGAAACAGTGAAAAAATGGCTTGTAGCTGTGAATGCTTTCATTAATAAAAAAAGTAATTAGATAATAATTACAATGAAGTACAATGGCTAAATAGCCACAAGCAATTCGAATCCACATGAGGAAATTCGAATTGATTACACTCTACTTGACTGTAGGTAACTAAGACCTTGTCTAAATCAATGTCGGAGGACTCAATAGTTAACTGACCTTGTCTAAACCATTATCGAAGTTCAACGGAGTTCTAAAACACAACTCAAGTGTCTACTTCAGTGTTGACTGATGCTAACTGACTGTGGTAGGTGAGAAATGCGCCTCTCCTGCATGCAACCATGCAAACCTAGCGCTAACTGAATGTAGAGGACTAGAACTGAATGTAACTGACTCCTAACTCAGGTTGACTAGTCACCAACTCAACTCAACTGACCTTGGTTGGTATTGACACTCCTAGTGGCTCCTAAATTGTAGGGATTGGTCTAGGAGGCTCCTAAACTGATGCATGCAAGTGCAATCAGTGGCAGTAGGCCTCAATTAGTGTTCCCCACATTTTCGTAACTGAAACATGTGCCCCAATTAGGCCAAGTGGACCCATTGGTGCTAGTGACTAAAAATAGATTGGATGGACTCCCGATTTAGACATGACTCCTGATGTAGACATATGAACAAATTGGACAAGGGAGGATTAATAATCCTAATAGGGGACACTTATAATTAGTTGTCCCTTACTCCATCTCACATCAAAACCACAGGCTTTGTGAGGAATTAATCATTACATTTCAATAAGATGGCCAACAGTCTTTAGATTTAGCATTTATTTATCCACTGCTTTATTTTGGCCTTTCACAATTTCATTTCATAGCCCTTTTTGAGTTGTGTCTAAGATAGTTTGCATTTTATTTGAGCGTTTGCATTTCTCAATATATAACATATAACACATAATGCATGTAATGATGGTAGACATATTGCTTCAAGTTTTAGCTAACACTCTTCAGGCAACTAGGGGGGATATCCACATACATGACCAAACATCGGGGGCAACATACTAGAGAGGTCAAGGCTTCAAAACTTAACTCACCTAAGCTCCCGAACCAATAGCAGCGGGTTCTCCTGGTCCAGATGGATCAAGGCTTCGACAAGTTCTGTTGCATAACTCAGATCTGAGACATAAAACAACATGGGATTGATGATGCACAGGGGTCAAAGTAGGGAAGATGATCTTCAATCTCATGTCTCATTCAATCATAAGTCATGGGAGGAAAATCAAATATGGATGAACCGTATGGATGGGGGCAAGTGATACATGGAACCAACAAAGCTCTAAGGTTTAAAAGTTGTGTAAAGTATGGCATAAGCAATAGTCTTCTACATCAAATTCTTTAATCATTCTCAACACAAGCCTAAGCATCAGTATACATATAATATAGGCATAGGTCACCATGATCATCCTAACATAACAAGCTTAGGTGTTTAACATACATCAAAAAGCAAAATCCAAACAATGGGCCATATATCTGATCTCACCATATACCAGTCTCTATCTGGTATGCCCATCTGTAACTGTGTTTACCATATTTTCTACTATGCTTGAATGAACTAGCTCACCACTGAAATCATCTCAATGGACAAGGAGATCTCGGTCCTGACAAGGAAATAATTTGAAACTGCTACTGACAAAGGGCTCTCGATGGCTCAAAAACTCAATGATCCATGCTATAACCCCATATGAATGAATAGCTCGTCAAGAAGAAAGAGATCAATCTGTATGTTGCATCATGGTAGCCCAACTACAATATATATGTGATAACAAATTTCAAAGCAAAAATTAAAGTGGTTTTTTATTTATTTGAAAGAGTAACTGTTTTTTTCAAAGTATAACTAAAAAATTACCCGGGGGGGTGTGTGACCTTAGGAAAAGTCATTGAGAGAATTAAATTGTGTGGCGAAGGCTATTAGTGAATGTCTAGAATTATAGATAAGATTAGATAAGATAAGATAATTGTATTAATGTCCATTGAATGACCACAAAAGTAGTTTAATGGGACTAGAGGATACATCCAGTAATAGTACAATGTGGGAGTGCGAAAGCAACTCCTAGAGAATGCTGAAAGCAAGATAAAGGAAGATACATGAAGTAAAAGTATCGGCTAGATAAGTATTTGACTAAGCTAATTGGTAAACTAGCCAACACCAAAAAAAATTGTATGTAACAATATCATAGGTGCGCTAGTACAAAGTGAGTGTCCTAGACTAAATTGGACAACTTGATGCTAGTCAATAAGGAGAGAGAGAGATATGGAGATGGATACGAGGCCAACGATGTCAAGGTTTGTTGGGTCTGATGATCAAGGGTGATGGGGGCAACCAGGTCATTGGCTCGCTGTTGAAGTCCTTAAGTACCATAGTGTGATTCATTTGTATAACCTTAGGGGGATGTAGAAGCAAGGAAGCATTCTCTTACCATCCAAGGTCGAAGGGAAGAAGCTTCAAATAGATCTCTGGCTACTTAGTTGGGGCTAGGAGGCAATTTGACGGGTGGGAGGTGCCCTGTTTTGACCGTTTGGGGCTGATCTGTTTGCCGCTATGAGGATGTGTGATCGAATGTATGGTCTGACACCTCTGAACCGATCTCAATGATATATGTTGATCTCTCATGGGGGTAGGTTGAGGGGAGACTTGAGGTCTCATTGCTCTACTAACTGAAGTACTCTGGAACCCTGATTGATGCTTGTTGTTTTGATTTAACGGATCAACATGAAAGTATGAGGCGATCCTCTTGGTCGTCCCAAGGTGGGGCGAAGTGTGTAAGAGCTGAGATATGTAACTGAATATCTTCTTGATGAAGAGGGCTAGGCATCTCTGATCTTGATATCGAAAGAAAGTAGAGAGGGAGCTCCCTGAGTCCCTATATAGATAGTGGTGATGTACTTTGATCTCATAATATAAGGGTCACCTAAAAATGAGATGCATCTTTATCTTCGGCTCTTGTGTGTGGCACATCTGACATATCCTATTAGATCGGGGGATATGGTGATCCGTCTCTACCTAGAGTCAATGAGAATCAAATTAGAGCTGTCTCAGAGGGATCTTGAGCAAATGCATCCAATGTTTGTACGCGTATGGGGGTTGGACATGTAAATTTTCCTTTAAATCTCAACTAGGGCTAAACATTATATTTAATATGTTACTCGAAAACAACACATGAACTTCTTTACTAGTATGTAGCGGAATAAAAAATACTGAGAAACATATACAAGATCACATCACATATAGACACTTCATATCAGGTGCTGGATGAGCCTGATCCTTGGCCCATGTGGGTCTCCTCCTGCACAAAGTCATCCCGCAATCTCTGCCAATCAAGGAGCTTCTCCCTAGCCACAACACCTTTGACAAATGTGTCCCATGGCATAGAGAAACCATTGAGGGCTATCCGAACTAGCTCCTCAACCTCAGTCTTAGAACCAACAACTCCAAGCTCATCTTTGATCTGTGTGAGGCTTGTGAGATAAGGCACTACTCCTTCACCCTTGGCCATCTTTGTACTACGCATCCTCTCTTGTAGCACCATCTTTCGGTTTTTGTTCTTGCTCTGGTACATCCTTCCCAAAGCCTTCCATATCTCAGAAGCGGTCTTCTTCCCGAAAAGATGAGGGACTATGTGGTCCTTTACTCCATCCAAGATAATGAACATGGCTCTGGAATCAATTTTCTTCCAAGCTACCAACTCTGCCAGATCAGTGGCCGCAACCTTCATGGAGTCAATGTGCTCTGCTGCATCACTGACATCCAGGATCCTTGTGATCCTTTCTTTCCATGTAGGAAAGTTCTGAGCCCCTTGGAGTCTATCCTCAACTCTCAACTGCACGACCATACTGAAGTGTACCTGTCAAACCCTAGATCTGCAATCTAGGTTTGTGTCTTCAATAGATCTACCCGTGATCTATCAATGCTACTGCAAATCTCTCAGATTTAGCTCACCAGAGCTTTGATAACATGTAAATTTTCCTTTAAAGCTCAACTAGGGCTAAACAATATATTTAATTTGTTACTGGAAAACCACACATGAACTTCTTTACTAGTATGCAACGAAATATAAAATACTGAGAAACATTTACAACATCACGTCACATATAGACACAGATAATTTTGGGTATGGAAACCCTCGGAAAAACCCAAAATGGGGAAACCGGTGCAACAGTCAGATATAGAATTTATATTATCAAGATATGGAACTTTTACAACCAGCAGGTAAAATACACCTGTTATCACCAACCTTGTAGTTGCCTATGTGAGGTGGATCCAGGATGGATGGTAGAGGGACAAGCGACTAGGGAGGTGGAACCAAGACTGCCTAGACCCCCAAAGGGATGGTTGTCACGACAATTAAGGCATCCTTCACTTTATGTGTCTTAGCCCAAGACAACAAAGGGGGAGGCCCAGATCTACTTTCGATAGCAGAGATCAAACCTAGACACTAGATAAAATCAAATGGACTTTGAGGTACGTAAGGTGTAAGGTAAAGGGAACCCTAGATCTATGGGTGATGTCACAAGGTGAGCCAAGGATTTGGATCACGGCTTAGGAAGTATGAGGTTCGATCCAAAGTGGGACACAAATGACCTATAAGGTGAAAACTAGATCTGGGGTTGGGGTACTAGCAACGGGTGAGGATATCCACTGCCTTGGGAAACGTGACAAATGCAGGGAGGTCAAGGACGCGATTGGGGCTATCTAGTACCAATGGATAGACTCGATGATAGATGTGACAGAATCAAAGTTCCCGAGTCATCAGGGAAAGATCAAATTGCAAGGGAAAGAGGCCAAAGAGGGGATAATGCTAGGGGTGGAAATCAGTGCCTGTTGGACCTAGGGTAATGGAGTCAATATCAGCCCAGTGTTGGAGTGGACCCACATGGGAAATGCCCTGATCTATGGAACCAAGAAATTATTTGGCCAAAAAATTCAGTTTACAGGGGAAACCAACAGTAAGGTGGCTAGCGCTAGGGTTGGAGAAGCAGATCCTCAGATCTAGGACAATCTGGAGACTATCAACTCAACGTTGGAGGGGAAATGGGATGGGGATGACCTGATCTACAAACCCAAGCTGGAAAAATGCCGAAAAATCACATCTGGGAAAAAGTTAGAAAAATGATAAGAGGCGCCAGGGTCTTGGAAGACAGTTTCTCAGATCTAGCGCCACCTGTCAGCACCTAGCTCATTGTTGGAGGTGATTTAGAGTGAGGAGGACTCGATCTACAAACCCAAGTTGTTATTTTCTCGAAAGGGTTTTAGAATGCAGTTTTTCAGATCTAGGGCAAACCAGGAGAATTAGCTCAGCGTTAGGGGTGAATTGGTGAGAGGGAGGCCCGATCTACAAAACCCAGCAGTGGTTTGTCTAGAGATCGAGCGGTTTATTTTTAAGTATTTTTGGTTTTTTATTTTTTCTGGAATTTTCAGTAAAATGAAGTAAATCGTGTGTCAATGGGTTGAGATCCGGAAGAAAAGAACTATCCTGCAGATCTTACCTGGAAATCCTTGTAGATGCCTTGAAGGTAATGATCCCTGCTATCCCGATCAATTTGAGAAGACCTGTGTGATTTCTAAGCCCAACGTTTTGCTCCAAGTGACCAATGCACCCTCTCTCTTGCACAAGCAAATGCCAACAATATCAGATTTGTTGTATCATGAAAGAAAAGCAAGATCTACAGAAAAGTAACAAGATGCAATCATTGATCACAATGAAACTAATGAAAACCCCCTGTCACAGACGAAACCAGTCCAAGCGAGTTGAGGTCCCCCTGCAAAAATGCCCAAGATGAAGTCGCCCTCCTGTAGACAAGACAATGATCCCAAAAAAATGTAGATCTCACACAAATTTCCCGAATGCTAGGAAGCAAAACACTTTCCAATCACCATCTAAGAACACCAGATGCAAAGGAGATCCAAAAAATATCCACAAGATTTTTTTTTTGTTAATCAGATCCAAGAGCCAAAGACCCCTTACAAATGAGAAGCTCTTTCCTTTAAATAGGAACGACAGAACCAAAATCCTAACTGCTTTCAAAATGAGTGGCTAAGATTAAAAGATATAAATGTTCTAATTAATGGTTGAGATGAGCTCAACATACAATACATGGATCAATATAACCATAAAGTATCAAAGTGGACTAGATCACCCATAAAGAGGGTACCCCACTCAACAAGAAATAAATGAAGCACATGGTGGGTCCATGGAGTGTTAACTAACTCCCTCTGGGTGTCCCCATGGCACAATAAAACAATATAATAGTCTAATTTTTTGACTTTGTGCCTCCTTGAGGAAATCGTGAGCCTCCCAAAAGCCCCAGAAAATAATATAAAAATGTCCCCAAAATAGGTGTGGGCCCAGTCTAGTGCTGCAACTGCTGGAGAAGGTTTGGAGAACGTCACTCTCATCATCATGACTCATCCCATGCCATTTCCTTGCCTCAGTAGCCCAAATCGATTTCTTCAGTAGCCATTTAATCATTTTTTAATCTACCTCGAGAAACGTGATCCTGCCAAAAGAGCATCCTAGGGTGCCTGCGTTGTCCAATTGAGCCCACTAGGCTTTCTGGGAGGGGGGTACTATGGTACAATCAAGTGGCTGCACCCCCTATGCCCCATACAATGCCCTAGGAGGTCCAATAAAAACATCTTCCTGCTCAGACACATCATCTAGTGAAGAAAAATTGTATTAGAAGGGTAAAATGAGCCTAATCATCTTTGCAAGTGCCCGAATCTGAAAACAAGCTGTCTCACTAGAGTCAGAGAGTTCAAATCCATCTAGGGTATATACTCGTACCCTTTCCTGGTCTCTACCTGATCATCAACAATATCCAATAGACAAAATAATAACTTGTAAATGATCAGATGACCAATATAACTCAAGCTAGCATCCATATGCTGCAAGTGTTCAAAGGCTAAGACATGCTCTACAAATCATTTTAAGTAACAATCATAACAAGTAGCAGTGATTTTACCGGCGGTTCATTAATCAAATACATAT
Organism: Pseudotsuga menziesii; assembly: GCA_001517045.1. Lineage (NCBI taxonomy): Eukaryota > Viridiplantae > Streptophyta > Pinopsida > Pinales > Pinaceae > Pseudotsuga > Pseudotsuga menziesii. The sequence goes on from LPNX010322768.1 coordinate 252,142, forward strand.
ATATATAGGGTTTTACTTATTAATCATAACTCAGATCAGACTTTCAAGACCATACTCACTTCATAGTTGTATTCAACTTGCTAGTGAAGGGTGAAGGCTAAAATTTTCAAGGCGAGGACAAAGAATGACCACCAACTCAACATTGTGACACTTTGGATATGGAAAGGGATTGCACACTCTCGCCATATGTCGGACAAACAATAACAAAGGGGATGGCAGTGCCTCACAAATGGGCGAACTACTTCAGAGGAGCTTACTCACCTTCACAAATGCTCACAATCCAACTCAATACAAGTAAGGTCAGCAATCTTTAGATAGAACTTTTAGGAACCATTGTTTTTTTGGGCCTTTGATTTTCAGAGCCTTGGTCTACGCACTTTTATGCGTTCTTTTATTATTTTAAGCTTTGCATTCATGTATGTCGGAAAACACTACTTTTCATGAATGTTTAAGATATTTCATTACAATATTCTTTAGAGCCAATTTCATTAGGCTAGCCTTTCATTCACGTATGTTGAAAAACACTACTTTTCATCAATGGGTTTTTTTTGCAAGATATTCATTTTATTTCCAGATACATTGTATTGATGGCAGTGCTAGTTGTTTCAGGTAAGCAAATACAACCTGGGTAACTCAGAGCCAAGACACAAATAAACAAGGAGGTTTGTTCAACAATGGCTGTAGCGGGGGGAAAGGTCCTCCATGCTACAAGTCAAGCAGTAGGTCGGGATAAAACATAACTGGAAGTTAATGGATGGGTGGAGACAATGTAAGATGGAACCAACACTAGCAAGCCAAAAATGGTGGGAGTGACTAGCTCTATTCTCTCTAAGGAGGGTAAAACCAATGAGTATAGATCAAGAACTTCAAAGTCTGAGTAGGGACATCAATACATAATATAGATACATCCAAGTCCACATATTTATATGACCGCCAGATCATGACACTAAATGCTAATACGTCACTAAAATGAGTATAAGAGCAATGATAAACATAACACAATATAGTATAAACTGAGTCATAACCATGCAAATATATCGATTTGAACCATCATCTGTCCAATGAGAAACACTGATACAAATCTGGGCATCACTAACTGCTCTGCAAATGACTAGATGACTACATCAATCCTCAAATCTGAGTGTCTTGAGGCTCAGTCCTGGCATGGGAGAGTACTATAGTCCACTATTAACATAATGATCCATCACAACTGCTCATCTCAGCATCTCATATGTAGGAGATTTGGCTGAAAAAATGTACTGAATCTGAAAAATAGAACATGGTAGCCTGGCTACTATATATGTGATAACATCTGGCTTCGGCTGGGACAAGTGCTCTGCTGAAAAGAGCACTTGAGAACCTTAGAATATCTGGTCCTCACACTCTCCTTTTCGCATCCTCGATCAATTCCTCCAGCTCTGCAGCCGCTACCAAAATGTCACTAACTACCTGTAGCATGTCTAGAGCTATACTAAACTCACAGATCGATCGTCAGAACCATATGTGGATAATATAAAGTACTAAAATTGAAAATGCATGAAAATTGAAAAGCAAAAAGTAAATCTCATCTATAACCATAACTTTTAAGAAAAGTTTGATTTTTTATTGTGTAGGAAAAAGAAACAGAACTCAACTATACTAAGAGCTTCAAAGGCAAGCTTCAGGCAAAAAAATGCAAGATTCTAAGCTACACTACTGCCGAGAAAGGCTTATTCAGTCCTACCTACTCTAACCTAACCAATTAGGCAAGTGCTAATTAAAATGATAGATCCAATGTAACCACTTGCTAAAATGATCGATTGAGCTTTCTTTACAGTTAATGATGCAACAAGTCAAAGATAGGTTGTAAGTAATGTGAATGAAAATTGAATCTATTGTAACTTGTTGTTTGAAAATCAAAGAAAGATATGGATAAAGAGAAATGAAATCATGCTAGGGATGAGATTGATTGTTGTAGACTTCTTCCATCCATAGATCGATAGGATCATAAAATTGATGCAAGTTTAAATTTGGTGAAAGGAAAGAATATGATACATGATTGATCCCTCCTAGGCCATCATTGTTTCCCTCATCTTTTTGGTCAGCATACTCATTCATACTCACATTATGATCAATGCTGAAACAAAATAGGGACAAATTAGAGATCATTAAACCAGAAATTGAGATTAACCCCATTTGTTGTTTATAAAATGAGAAAATATGGAATTGGTCTTTATAGAGATTTTCATTCACCCAATCAAAGAAATTAGCAAAGTTGAAAGCATTATGCACCAAGGATGAAAAGAGATAAAATGTTTTACCATTGACCATTTGGCATTTTAGAGACTCTGTACCGCATGATACCATAGAGAAGGACTTCAAAAGCTGGGATTGGAGGGTGGATTGACAAATTAAAACTGGATTTGTATCACTTAAAGGTGTTAACCCCAATCTTGCATGTGATATGGGGCATTTGCTAGAGAAATTGGCAAGATTAAAACTGACATCCCAAGAACTAGACTCACTATGATTAATCTTCTCAACCAAATCACCTTGATCAAAAGTATGACGGGGAATAGTAACAATGTTACCAGAATCATTCCTTGGAGACTCTTGATGATTATTTGAACATAGATTCCAGTTCGAAAGATGTGCCAAAGCAGGCTCTAGGTTAAGCTCGCTCACTAGTATATCATCATCATGTGGTTGTTCTTGTGATCGTTCACTACACCCGACTAAGGGTACGTGATCACCATCATAATAAGGAAAAATATCAATATGTTCATTTCTAACTTCCTTATCATCCTCACAAACTTGGTCTTCAACTACAATATGACCACATGATTGCTCTTCAACGAAAGTTTTATTAATTTCAACCTTTTCTTCTCTGCAATGATATGATCAAGGTCTGAATCTAGATTCGGATAGGTTGCATACTAACTCAAATTATCATCAATTAGGCAATGACTATGGAGTCTCTTTTAAAGGCTCTTTAATGATCTCGCCAATGGAAGGCTCAACTAAAGATGTTTCTTGATGGTGCATGTTAAGTTTCCTTCCATGGATCAAACCCAGGATTTGCTCTGTGACTGCTTTAGGTAATAATAACAGAGTATCTCGTATGATTTGACTGACATCCCTCTTAGTTTCAACATGAGGCTTTGAAACATTATTCTCGAAGTACTCTGTATTATGTAACATTCTTATGGATTGCAGGCACACTCATAATTTGGAACATATCAGGAGAAGAATGGTCCAATTGAGAAAGCACATTGTCAATATATTGATTATCAACGATACGATCATTGCTAGACTGACACTCTAAAATTTTATCAGTGTTCCTACTCCAACTATCAATTAACAAATTTGTGAACATGTCATACCCAGTGATGGATCCTGGTGCTAAATGATGAAACCATAGTTGAACATCCCCTTGTAAGGATTCTCCTAAGGTTCGTATATAAAAATTTTCATTGTTTGCACCTCTAGATTCCATGTAATCCCACAGAATATCCAGATGACTTTCAATAGATATATCCTTATTTCCATTGAACCGGGGCATCCTCCTAGTGTAATCATTTGGCATAGGATGAGGTGCCCCTGATATTTCAGAAAAGTCAAAAGGAGACTGTCTGTCTTGTTTTCTAACAGCTCTAGTTACTTGGCTATAAGGATTTGACTGGGACTGACTTCTAGGTTCATGTCGATTTACAGGTCCACTTGGGATGGTTGGGAAATCTTTGTTGCATGGGTGAGGAGGCTGGTGGGTATCATAAAGGATTGTGATAACTAGATTCATACACATAGTCATGCTCGAGATCATCCTCATACCCGTAATCTGTCCTCCATCTATCCCTTTCGTTTACGTGTCTTGAAGTTTCAATCATGTTTTTGGTTAATTCCTTCATGTGCCTCAAAAATACATCTGAATTCATTATGATTTATGGGATGGGTTCGCTTCTCAGTGGAGTTGCCAGGTGAACCACATAGGTAATTCACTGAAAAGAGATATGTCGTAAGGAAAGGTGAGGTATGTTAAACCAAGGTAGGCCTCTACCTCCCCGACAACGGCGCGAAAATGTTATCACCAACCTTGTAGTTGCCTATGTGAGGTGGATCCATGATGGATGGTAGAGGGACAAGCAACTAGGGAGGTGGAACCAAGACTGCCTAGACCCCCAAATGGATGGTTGTCACGCCAATCAAGGTAGCCTTCACTTTATGTGTCTTAGCCCAAGACAACAAAGGGGGAGACCCAAATCTACTCCCGACAAGAGAGATCAAACCTAGACACCAGATTAGATCAAATGGACTTTGAGGTATGTAAGGTCTAAGGTAAAGGGAACCCTAGATCTATGGGTGATGTCACAAGGTGAGCCAAGTCTTTGGATCAGGGCTTAGGAAGTATGAGGCTCGATCCAAAGTGGGACACAAATGACCTATAGGGTGAAAACTAGATCTGGGGTTGGGGTACTAGCAACAGGTGAGAATATCCGCTGCCTTGGGAAACGTGACCAATGCAGGGAGGTCAAGGACAGGATTGGGGCTATCTAGTACTAATGGATAGATTCGATGATAGATGTGATAATATCAAAGTTCTCAAGTCATCAGGGAAGGATCAAATTGCAAGCAAAAGAGGCCAAAGAGGGGATAGCGCTAGGGTTGGAAATCAGTGCTTGTTGGACCTAGGGTAATGGAGTCATTATCAGCCTAGCGTTGGAGTGGACCCACCTGGGAAATGCCCTGATCTATGGAACCAGGAAATTATTTGGTCGGAAAATTCAGTCTACAGGGGAAACTAGCAGTAAGGTGGCTAGTGCTAGGGTTTGGAGAAGCAGATCCTCAGATCTAGGACAATCTGGAGACCATCAGTTCAACGTTGGAGGGGAAATGGGATGGGGATGACCTGATCTACAAATCCAAGTTGGAAAAGTGCCGAAAAATCAGATTTGGGAAAAAGTGAGAAAAATGATGAGAAGCGCCAGGGTCCTGGAAGATAGTTTCTTATATCTAAGGCCACCTGTCAGCACCTAGCTTAGCGTTGGAGGTGATTTGGAGTGAGGAGGACCCGATCTACAAACCCAAGTTGTTATTTTCCCGAAAAAATCAGATCTCGGAAAACGTAAAAAATTCAGTGAGGGGCACTAGGGTTTGAGAAGGGAGTTTCTCACATCTAGGGAAAGCCAGGCAGAATTAGCTCAACGTTAGGGGTGAATTGGTGAGAGGGAGGCTTAATCTACAAAACCCAGCAGTGGTTTGTCCAGAGATTGAGCGGTTTATTTTTTAGTATTTTTGGCTTTTTATTATTTATGGAATTTTCAGTAAAACGGAGTAAAGCGTGTGTCAATGGGTTGAGATCCGGAAGAAAAGAACTAACCTGTAGATCTTACCTTGAAATCCTTGTAGATGCCTTGAAGGTGATGATCCCTGCTATCCTGATCAATTTGGGAAGACTTGTGTGATTTCTAAGTCCAACGTTTTGTTCCAAGTGACCAATGCACTCTCTCTTCTGCACAAGCAAACGTCAACAATATCAGATTTTCCGTATCATGAAAGAAAAGCAAGATCTACAAAAAAGTAACAAGATACAATCATAGATCACATTGAAACTAATGAAAACCCCTTGTCACAGACGAAACCAGTCCAAGCGAGTTGAGGTCCCCTTGCAAAAACGCCCAAGATGAAGTTGCCCTACTATAGACAAGACAATGATCCCAAAAAATGTAGATCTCACACAAATTTCCTGAATGCTAGGAAGTAAAAGACTTTCCCATCACCATCTAAGAACACCAGATGCAAAGGAGATCCAAAAAATATCCACAAGAAAGTTTTTCTATTAATTAGATCCAAGAGCCAAAGACCCCTTACAAATGGAAGCTCTCTCCTTCAAATATGAAAGAGAAAACCAAAATCTTAACCACTTTCAAAACGAGTGCTAAGATTAAAATATATAAATGTTCTAATCAATGGTTGAGATGAGCTCAACATACAATACATGGATCAATATAGCCATATAGTACCAAAGTGGACTAGATCACCCATAAAGAGGGTACTCCACTCAACAAGAAATAAATGAAGCACATGGTGGGTCCATGGAGTGTTAACTAACTCTCTCTGGGTGTCCCAATGGCACAATAAAACAATATAATAGTCTAATTTTTTGACTTTGTGCCACCTTGAGGAAATCGTAAGCCTCCCAAAAGCCCCAGAAAATAATATAAAAATGCCCCCAAAATAGGTGTGGGCCCAGTCTGGTGCTGCAATTGCTGGAGAAGGTCTGGAGGACATCACTCTCATCATCATGACTCATCCCATGCCATTTCCTTGCCTCAGTAGCCCAAATCGATTTCTTCAATAGCCATCTAATCATTTTTTAATCTGCCTCAGGAAACGTGATCCTGCCAAAACAACCTCCTAGGCTGCCTGCGTTGTCCAACTGAGCCCACTAGGCTTTCTGGGAGGGGGGTACTATGGTACAATCAAGTGGTTGCACCCCCTATGCCCCATATAACGTCCTAGGAGGTCTAATAAAAACATCTCCTTGCTCAGACACATCATCCAGTGAAGCAAAACTGCATCAGAAGGGTAAAATGAGCCTGATCATCTGTGAAAGTGCCCAAAACTGAAAACAAGCCGTCTCACTAGACTTAGAGAGTCGAAAGCCATCTAGGGTATATATTCATACCCTTTCCTGGTCTCTACCTGATCATCAACAATATCCAATAGACAAAATAATAACTTGTAAATGATCAGATAACCAATATAACTCAGGCTTGCATCCATATGCTGCAAGTGTTCAAAGGCTAAGACATGCTCTACAAATCATTTAAGTAACAATCATAACAAGTAGCAGTCATTTCACCGGCGGTTCATCAATCATATATATATATAGGGTTTTACTTATTAATCATAACTCAGATCAGACTTTCAAGACCATACTCACTTCATAGTTGTAGTCAATTTGCTAGTGAAGGGTGAAGGCTAAAATTTTCAAGGCTAGGACGAAGGATGACCACCAACTCAACATTGTGACCCTTTGGATATGGAAAGGGATTGCACACTCTAGCCATCTGCCGAACAAACAATAACAAAGGGGATGGCAGTGCCTCACAAATGGGTGAACTACTTCAGAGGAGTCACCTTGACAAACGCTCACAATCCAACTCAATACAAGTAAGGCCAACAATCTTTAGATAGAACTTTTAGGAACCATTGCTCTTTTGGGCCTTTGATTTTCATAGCCTTGGTCTATGCACTTTTATTATTTTAGGCGTTGCATTCATGTATGTTGAAAAACACTACTTTTCATGAATGTTTAAGATATTTCATTACAATATTTTTCATAGCCAATTTTATTAGGCTAGCCTTTCATTCACGTATGTTGAAAAACACTACTTTTCATGAATGGGCTTTTTTTGCAAGATATTCATTTCATTTCCAGATACATTGTTGTATTGATGGCAGCGCTACTTGTTTCAGGTAAGCAAATACAACCTAGGTAACTCAGAGCCAAGACACAAATAAACAGGGAGGTTTGTTCAACAAAGGCTCTAGCGAGGGGAAAGGTCCTCCATGCCACAAGTCAAGCAGTAAGTCGGGATAAAACATAACTGGAAGATAATGAATGGGTAGAGACAGTGGAAGATGGAACCAACACTAGCAAGCCAAAAATGGTGGGAGTGACTATCTCTATTCTCCCTAAGGAGGGTAAAACCAATGAGTATAGATGAAGAACTTCCAAGTTTGAGTAGGGACATCAATACTTAATATAGATACATCCAAGTCCACATATTTATATGACCGCCAGATCATGACACTAAATGCTAATACATATCACTAAAATGAGTATAAGAGCAATGATAACCATAACACAATATAGTATAAACTGAATCATAACCATGCAAATATATCCATCTGAACCATCATCTGTCCAATGAGAAAAACTGATACAAATCTAGGCATCACTAACTGCTTTGCAAATGACTAGATGACTACATCAGTACTCAAATCTGAGTGTCCTAAGGCTTAGTCTTGGCATGGGAGAGTACTATAGTCCACTAGTAACATAATGATCCACCACAACTACTCATCCCAGCATCTCATGTAGGATATCTGGCTGAAAAAAAGTACTAAATCTGAAAAATAGATTATGGTAGCCCGACTACTATATATTTGATAACAACACCCAACCTGGTAAACTGAAAACCTCAGCAAAATCATCGAGCAACCCAGCAGCAAAGCACTGCTGCTTTGAGTAGCTATATGACCCTGCGTCAACAGTACAACCTACTGTACGAATTTCGTAAGGTTGCTGACGTCAGCAATACGAATCCGTACGGTCTGTACGACAACTGTACGATAGTCTTGTTGTGTGTCATGTTGCCCCTTTGTGCGATCTGCACGGTCTCTTGCTCAGCCTGGTGAACCCGTCATGCATCTGCTTCTCCGTCTTTTCTGCAAACTCCTCTGTTTGACTTCTCTCTGTCTATATCTTGTCTGTATACTTGTGTACGTGTCCTCCCCACCAAATCTCCTTTTAACTTTATTGGCTAAGCGAAAACCCTAACCCTCACTATGGATCTATGGATGAGATCCTCCGGTGAGAATCAATGGCTAAGATTAGATTAGCCATTACTTAAATATTTCACTTTTCACTTTAATAAAGTGATTCCATTAAAGTCAAAATCAAATTAGAATAATGGAAGTATTTTCCTAAGTCAAAACTTAGGAAAATCACTTATATAGATTTGGCTTCCAGTTTAATGTCTCTTTAGCATGCAATGACACGTGCAATGCTAGAAGACCTTCCTTGTTGCACTTTCTAATAGGACAATGATACCATCCTGCAACTCCAAAATGTGCTCCAAGTAGAAAGACATGTTCGGGCCCAGCCTTGTTGAAGGTGAGGTGCAAGTGACGCATACAATTTGTATATGTCCTTTTTGATGTCCCAGTTTAGTATCTGTTTAGTCGGCATGAGATAGCCTAACACATCTAAGGAGTATTTGAGGGGGGAAATCCCTTTGGGGAGATGTGGGGAAATCTCTTTGGGGAGATGGTCATTGACTGGATAAGCCGAGACGACTCTGTAAACCACCTTGTGCAGGGCCTCTGAGGAACAAAGTGGAGGGAAAGGGTACCGCTCTCTCCTGGTGGCTTGTACAGAATGTGACAGTCTACGGTGTTCGGATTGAGATTTTGTGTGTGATGATAGGACAGCTAAGCATTCAGGTGCTGGCGGCAGCAACAATGTAAGGATTGATGGCAGAATGTAGAGATTGATGAAATTGTGAATTATTTGTACAGAATTATTAACACATAGAGAATCATATAGTATCGTACTGTATTCTGTTGGTAGCTGAAGAATTTTTATTGGCGTCTGGGCGAGCAGATGTGTACAGATCACTATGGCATGATGTGACGGAAGGCTGTATAGCAGATTATGGCCTGTTCATCCGGACTGTATGCGGATGGCAGTTTGTAGACCATGTGGATGGGCGGATTGCAACTGTGGCTGTGCAGAACAACAAATGAGGGGTCTGCAGAATTAATTTACGCCAGCCAAATCAATGGCTTTGATACCAAATGTAATAGACAGTTCCTGTTATTTCGAGTCACAGAAATATTTCTGCATTATATATATATATATAATGCTGTTTTATTGATAAGAATTGATAAGATGATGATTACAATGAACCTTGTGACAGTATACTTAATATGCATTACTCTTCACAGGGTGAAGAGGTATGTGCCCTTTGACCTTTCATTATCCTAATTATATTATTATTATTATAACGAATGATGATTAATTGCTGAATGGAAGGTCCAGTTAATTATCAGTGTAGGGAATCCATTGTAAAAAGATGGTGTCTACTTCTCCCAACATCATGCAATTGGTCTTGCCTACGAAAGGTCTCATCGAAAGACTTCTCTAGTGGATACTGGGTGCTGTTGGTTGCACTAAATACTAATACTATGAAATGAAAATGAACTTGGGAAAATAACTCAAAATTCTAGTGCTGAATGCTGTCACCTTTTAGACTAGATCCCTAAACTAAGGCCATTGGCATCGGAAAGAATAATGGTGAAATCCATTAACTACTTTGAAAATGCTTGGAAAAACTCTAAACAGTTGCTAAATTCATGGAAGTAAATGAATTGCAGGTTTGTAACTTAAATGCTTCAACAGGAAATGAAATTGAAAAGACACGATGATTGCTGAAAGAAAAATGGCATTTAAGTAAATTCAGAACTCAAATTTTAAATGGCAATTGCTAGAATAAAAATCAGAACTGAAACTCAAATGGGATTGGCAGCTTTCTATTAGTTCAAGAAAACTAATTGCATAACAGAATTCAAATGGCAGCAAGATAAACCTTCTTATTTCTCTTACAATACATGACATAATTAAACGTCTGTCTTCTACAACTAAAACCAGCAGTTTGAAATTGAAATGTTATGGCTACCAGCGTCCAAGAAACTACAAGTCTACAATTGTAGACATCAGTGCTAAATAATTTGGAAAAAGAAACTAAAACTAATGGCAATCTCCAACTGAGACCTAAGTAAGAATCATACTGACTCCTGAGCATTAGCCTAAGTTAATAATGGCACTCTTGGGCTCTTCTATATGTAGTTCCCCTGTCTCTTGGATTTCTACTGGTCTGTGCTGCTCTAAATGCCATAACTATTTCTGGTCTTCTGTTACAAACTTACAACATATCTTTGATTTGTTCTGAGGGGTCTTATTTTTCCTTATAGCATCTTTTGCTGTTTTGTTCTGCTATGTGGTGGTAGGTGGCACTGACTTTCTGTGGTTGGTATTTTTTGTCATCATTACAGAATCCAAAGATTTCCTTCCTGCCGATGTGATGCTATTTTCAGTCATCCATTCCAAATTAGATTACTCGAAATCAATATTATTATATTTCAGAATGCTTTCATTTTTCCAAATCCCAACATCATTCCAAGACAAGTTATTCTGAAAAGGCATATTCTGAAATATTGTATGCTGACACATAATTCTGTACAGGTTATAGTGAAATAACTGTGGATTATTCCAAATTCTGATTTAAAGGTCAAGTCATTTCAAATTCCAAATTCTGGCTTGGTCATTTCTACTTTGAAATGAAACAAAGTAAATTTCTAGTTTTTTATTCACTCATCAAATTCAGAATAACAGTTGCAAAATGCAACTTTGTCTGTAATTTTGAATGAAACTCCTCCATTCAGAATGACGCTCAGCTTTTCTGCTGACTTCGGACTAATATTACTGATTTTCTGCATGTTGTATCCTTGTTTCTGTTGCCTACAACGCTGGTTAAAACATCATCCATACTGGAAGTAGCCCTATTGGTCCATACTCCAGAATAGTAATGATGAGAATGATCAGAATCATGCTTAAAGAAACTCAACTCTATTACACCTTGTGAATTCCTTTATGCCAAAAGCTAAAAATACTTTTAATGTCTAAGCCACGTGCTTGAAGATTTAAGGCACATAAAATTTCAGATTGAATGTCCTCTTTTATTACCTAAAACTGGCTATAGTCTGGCTTCACACGGTTTTTCCTTGTAGCAGAATATTGACTTCTTGTCAAGAAGATAGCTTTGAAGTGATGTGCAATTCTCAGGTTTTGAAACACATTTTAATACCAAATATGAACTGCCTATTGCAGGATGAATAGATTTCAAGTCCAGCGAGTATATGTGTGTCCTTTCTTCTTACACATTCTACACTCACATGAACAACATATGAAAGAGTTATATGTAGGAAAACAAATAAATATTACATAGATAAATTACATTTGTATAAAATGTAAGGAACAGAGCTCCAGTTCCATGAGCCCCACTTTTAGGCTTCTCAGAAGAAAAATCAGATATACTGGGAAGGTGTTTTAATTGTAAATACGACTCCTCCAATTTCCCAAGATCTGATAGATCTTTTGCCCATCATCATTTCTGAACCAGAACAGTTTATTTAGAGTTCATTGTGCTATTTATATGCAATAGTAGTTTTTGGTTAACAGTAATTTCCATAGTTCACATGCTTTATCACAGTTTGGCTTCTTGTTGGTCTAACTTGTCTGGTCATTGTTTAGGGGACTTGTTGATGAGGACTCTTAGGCTGGTAGCATTGTTAGTGTTGATCTAGATAGACCACTTTGACACCCAACAGGGCCATTAGTGGCTATATGTCAACATGATGATTGGTTACGGATTAGTAGATATACTTTACTAGTGGAGTTAATTTTATACTTAGTTTAGAGTGTGCAAAAATAAAGAAACACTGTCTAACATCATACACCATTCATATATAAAGAAACATAAATCAAAAGTTAAGATTATCCATTATGCATTCATCAGATATACAAGTGTTGCAGCTGCAACCTGTTTCCCAAATTTCTAAAAAAGTTTGGACCCTACTTTTGTTTTTGTCTAGCAGGTTTGTTGATTTCTTTTGACCTTGAGAAGTCGGATGATTGATTGATTATTTTTCCGCTGTTTCGAGAGTTGAATGAACTAATTTTACCGCTGCCCAGCCTTAAAGTTTTTCGAACACTTAACGTTTTTCGATGATTTTTTCTTTTTCGATGATTTTTTTTTATCACTATCGGAAGTCTGTTGATGTGTGAATAGGGGCATTAGTCTTCTATAATGCCGCCGTTTCGGAGGGCAAACAGAGACCTCGCTGACGGATAGTTTCTTTTCTCGCCGATTCCGTGGTTTTATTGCTCAAACCTTTTGCTTTTCGATGATTTTGTTTCCGCTATTGGAATGTTTTTGACAAGCGGTCGGAGTTTTAGTCTTCTACGACGCCGCCGTTTCAGAGGCCTTGTTGTTTGTCTTGCCGACACTGCGGAGTATTTTGCGTCTCAAGGTTCCGATGAGTTAGTTATTAGTTGTTCCGATCGCCGATACGTGACTACGGCGGCGTTTAGTGCTTTATATCGCCGACACTGTGGAAGCTTTCAACTTTGAAGCGTCGACACTGCGGAGATGCTTAGTTTTAAGGTCGCCGATCCATAGCGCTTAGAGCCTCTGATTGCCGAAAGTTTTATTCGACTGCGGAACCCGTAGTTTGTATGTTTTCCGCTGTTGCGGCTGTCTTGTAAACTATCTTGCCGATGCATTAGTGGTTCCGACCGCCGATAGGGGTTTTTCCTGCCAATAAGGTTTTTCTCGCTGTCTTTTTCACTGGAAGGTCTATATATTGGGGCGGGGTATTTGTTTATTATTATCTTGGTTGAAAAACGCGTCCGCTTCGTCCTTGTCAAATCGAGCTGTACCGCCGTACCCAGCTGTCCGGATTTCATTTGATTGGTTTGCTATCGTGAAAATCCTTGCGTCGTCCCGCCGACTGCACAGCTTGCTTGCCAGGTAGGCCAACCATGGTTTCTCCTTTCTCTTGAGTTTATTGGTCGTTTTGGGAACTAGGGTCTTCCCTTGGTTAGGTTTTCCCGCAGTTGTGTAATTAGTCGTTTAAAATGAATATTTATCCTTGTGGCGTGAGGTATCAGCTAGTTTGACAGTTTTGGCGGTGGGGGTTTCTTGAGCCTGTGTTTTGAGCCGTTATGGATGCTCTATCCCATTCTGAAGGATTAGGTAGTTGGTGTAGACAAGCGTTACGTTGTCTACACTGACTTTTTTGGCGTTGTTTATGGCCGTCCAGGGGGATGTTTCGTTTTGCATATGCGCTTACCCTATTTTTATGGAACGCCGAGAGGTTTTTGATTTTTTGAACAAGTTGGGGATTTCCGCGTTTTCAACCATTGGATACGGCCTCGCATTCGAAGTTTAGCCTTATTGATAGGGTGGTTCATGTTTAAGCGAAGAATTAGAATGCAGTCCAGTTTAAATGATGCGTTTTCTATCAGGGTTGCATTTTAATGCAGACAATGGACTAAGAAGATTTATTTTGCCTTGTCATTTTTCTTTTACGCATTAATACTCTGTATAGTTTATCTGTGAGAATGCATATGAAAGAGGTAAATAGGTTGTACAATTTTTCTTCGTTATTGAAACAATAACTAAAAGCTCAAATGGTCTAAGAACATGTGGCGTTTATGACAGGGTAATTATTTCAAAGGAGATATGTCTAAAAGACAAAAGAAGAAGGACCCTGTTGTCGAGGTAGAGCCAGAGGTGGAAATCATCACCAAGGTGGAGTACATATATGAAGATACCAAGGCTACCACCGGAGTCGAATCGGACTATAAATGGGGTAAGATATACAGGATGATTGCAAATCAGAATGTGCTTGATGCAAGATTCGAAGAGCTGACTATATATGTAAACATTGAGAAATCAACTCTTATGAAGGTAGCCACAAGACCAAAGTTGTTCCCATGCTCAGAAGTGATCAGATGGATTCTGCCTAGGGCAGATGTAACTACGATAATCCTGGAAAATACTGCCAGACAGGGCTATGCTGCATACAGTCCTGCTTATGTCTCAATGGCATATCACCTGCCTCCTGCTCAAATCTACTTAACTGAAAGTTGGTTGAAAGAGACAAATTTGGACCTGGTTGAACCAGTTAAGAGAATGATGATACTAGGGCAGAATTTTCGAACTAGGCCATTAGGAGAATATGATACAGCCACTCTCCGGACCCCTTACAGATTTATAGCACTGATGCTGAATAGGATTTTTGGGAGAGCTCACGGGAAGAGCTTCAAATTGGGATGGATGCCAATTATTTTCTATGTGGCCACTCAAGGAACCATATTCAATTGGGAAAACATAGAAGGCAGCATATCCTGCCATACCTTTCTGGCTGGGGAGTTATAAATTTTCAAAGGTGAAACTCACTGCAGAATTCGTGCAGGAGCTAGAACACTTCCATTTTGGTGGTGAGATGAACTTTCACAGGAATGACTCCCAAAATAAGGTTGCAGAGCATTGCAAGGAGGCAAATGTTCATTTTGAATACACAAATTTTTGGGACAAGGATGAAGAAATCTTCAGAAATGCAAAGAATATGACTGCATTAAAGAAGAGATTTAAACAGAAAATCACCATTGTGGGCAGAAAGGGAAAAACCGCACAGAAGACTAAGGTAGCTGAAGAAGATGCTAGAAGGCTAGCACAAGAGGCAAAAAGCTGGCTAAAGAATGGAGAAGAAGAAAGAAAGAGAGCTGCAGAGGAAGCAATAAAGAAGGAAGAGGAGGAGAGAAAGAGAAATGAAGAAACAAAGATAAAGAAAAGACAAGATGAAAGTGAGGGTCTAAGATTAGCAGGATCTAAGAAAGATCAGCAGACTACTGACCCGATAGATACACAGGATGAACATGATCATACAGACCAAGGACATGGACAAGATAATCCTGATTCTCGGAGCCTGTTGCAACTTCTGGCAGCACTCAAGGGCAAGCTGTGTTTTCTGGAATGAATTTGATACCTTTCATGCAGAAAGAAGGAGAAGAGGTCCCTGATTTCAGCACCATTTTCTATGACCAAGAGAAGAAAAGGATTGTCAAAAGAACCGAGAAAAAGGTTGAAACAGGAGGACAACCAGGAAAGACAGGAGGATAATCAGGAAAGATGATAACTGAGAAAACCGTGGTGTATGGAACAGATGCAGATCCTTGGCTGACAGCCAGAGCTGGGGTGGCATTAACCCAGGCCACTAAAGACAATGTAGATAGGTTTATGACAGACCTTGAGCAATCGAAGAAGAATGCAGCACAATTAAAGGAAACTTTGAAGAAAGAGAGGGATGAAGGTCATAAGTTAAAGAGGAAATTTGAGGATATGCAGAATGAAGTGAAGACTTCAAAGATAGAACTCCAGACTCTGCAAGCAAACAAGATGGCCTTAGAAGTCTTAGTAGAGAAAACATAAAAAGATGCTCAGAACAGCTTAGCAGAACTACAGAGGCTACAGCTAGAGCATCAAATGCTGAAGACTCAGAAAAATGACCTTCAGGTGTCCTACAAAACTCTAGGTGCAGAGAAGGTCCAGTTGCAAAACAGGGTCATTGAGTTAGAATCAGAGAAGGCTGCCATGGAAGAAAAGGAAAAACAATATCGAATGCAAGTAGCAGTTTTGGAGGGACAGAATGCTTCATTGACAGCATCACTGAAAGATGCTATGGAACAGAAGACGGATGTCCAACCTTTGAAGGAGCATGTTCTAACTCAGAGAAGAAAGATCCACCATCTGCTAATGCGCATTGAGGAAGAAAGGTGTAAGATTGTACAAATAGATAGCAGATTAGAAGAAATCTTTGACACCACTTCATATTTTGTAAACAGATCTCAAGATATTTTGGAGGTCCTGACAGGAAGGATAGTGTGGATAGAAACAAATGAGGAAACCCCTGCGGAGCTACCAGCTAAAGATCGACATAGTTTAAAGCAGGATTATGACCTATTGGAATTTGCAATAAGAATTCAAGAAGACAGTAAAGAAAATGAAAGGGTTATATGCTGAATACTACAGAAGATACTGGTCACATACAATAGATGCCAGGTTTCTGCAGATAAAATACTGGATGCGATACCAAAACATGAGCTGTTCATAGAACATCTACAGAATAGGTATCAGGAAGATGAGCAGGAGATCCAACAAGTCAAGGATCTAGATGAACAGATTTTGAAGAATGCAGTGGCTCACGCAGCAGTAAGTATCCACTTACTAGAAGACCAGCTGCGCCTGAGTCCGGCGAGAATAGAAGTGGTTAAAAATCAGGCTGCTAAGTATGAGATAAACATCTGCTTCCTTGAACCCTTCGATTTTGAAAGCGTAGCAGCAGAGGCCGAGTTGTGGAAAAAGTTCATTAATGACCAAGCAGGGCCCTCTTCATAAAAGTGTTCTATGAAATTTTGTTTTTAAAATGTAATATATTATATAAATCATGAGCACTCACTACAAGACAAAATTTGGGATTGAAACGTTGGGGAAGTCCAAAGGTTTCATTTTTTTGTATAAGTATAGGAGAGTTAGATGTAGAAAAGACTTCTTTCCCAAGCAATTTTTGAGAGTATATCGTAAGAAGAACTACTTCCAATTGCAATAAAGAATTACAAGTTTCTGCTGGAGAAAGTTTGGTGGAATGTTTCAAATACTTTGCTGTGGACCAGTTGAATGTGAACTATTTCGTTTTCTGTTTCTGTCCATTAACTGTGAGATCGTTCTAACTAATTGCATAATTGTTTATGTTATTAATGTCTTATAGTTTATTCTGTGAAATTTCCACTATGAGTAATGAAGGTTGTCATAAACAATAAGCTATCTTGTTGTCCATATTTTTATCAATGTTCATGTGTTCTGAAATAAATAACAGCTATTTGTAATTGTTCATAATACATGTGCAGAAATACATTACTCATTGTTAACTGTTAATTTTGCTCCCTGGGGATAGGTTAGTTAGCTAAATTTAGTTTCTTGCTGTGTGTGATTTAGATGCGAGAAAGTTAAGACGAGAGGTAAGAACCTGCGCATCACATTGTGACACTCCTCGTTATCTCTATCAGTTTGCATTTTTAGATAGGCACTTGCACATCATACTTAAACAGGAAAAAAAAAACTAAAAATATACATGGTGGACCGGGCCGTAACCGGTAAAACATTTTAATTTGTTACTTGACCTACAGTAGCCGGACCGTAAACCGGATGGATTCCCCATACCAAACAATAACGGGCTAGTTGGGAATGTTTATTGGGGAGAATCCCTAACTGTTGTTACCTGCGATTTTCCAGGCCTCAACAGTTTTTGGCGCTAGAAGGAGGGCCACCAGTGCATGGATGGCCGAGGAAACTTATTTCCTCGAAATCATTCCATCGGTGACAGTTCTGAAAGCAGTTTGTTTCACAATCGAACTCTTGAAGAGAAGGGTAAAGAGTATCTGTATTCTGTAGATAACGAAGTAGTTGATGATCTGAGAAGATTTACAAGGGCATATGCAAAGAAGATCGGAGGATTACCAATTATTCCTGTCTTACCCAGAAGAGAATATCGAAAGAAAGATCGCCCTCAGTTAGAAGATTCAGTGTTGGTAGAAGACCTTGAAGAACTGGTAGAAGCAGCCCTACAGGAAATTGATTAACCTTTGAATCAGTTGGGCCCAGATACACCTTACTGTTCACCTGTTCATACCCCTGTTCACTGACCATCTCATTCTCCACTCAGAATCATGGCTCATGTAAATGCAAACCAACCAAATCCACCACCTGCTTGGAAGGCTAGGTCACCTTTGAACCTGGCAGCTCCTTTGCATGATTTGCCTCAAGCTTTTGACAAAATGTTGCCTAAGTTTGACCCAAGTGAAAAAATTATGGTAGATGATCATTTGCAAAGTTTTTACTTGGCTATAGAAGGACTACAAGCGGGAGAGCATGAAGATGTGGTCTGTAGATTGTTTCCACACACCCTGAAAGGAGCAGCAGCCTCATGGTATTTTGCTCTTCCTGCAAATTCAATCACAGACTGGGACACATTTGAGAGAATATTTAGAAGTAAATATGCAGTTCAGAAAACTCATGCAGCTTTAATGAAAGGGTTATGCGCTTTAAAGAAAGAAAGGAAGGAAAAGGTGCATAATTTCACTCAAAGATTTGCTGCTTATCTAAAAATTTTTACTGCAGCTGATAAGCCATCTGAAAAAGTTCTGATTGAATATTATACTTCAGCTCTAGGGCCTGACTTGACCATGTTTGCTAAAATATCAGTCAAACCTACATTATCAGAAACCTATGAAGAAGCTGAGAGGGTAGAGGCTGAGATGGAGAGCATAGAAAATTATCCGGTGCAGTTGGAAGAAAAAGCTTTTGGTAAGAAACCTTTCTTATTGACTAAGCCTAAGGAAGAGCGATCACAGGATTTTGAAAGGATGGTGAAGATGATGAAGAAGCTATCCAACAGAGTAATAGATTTGGAAAAAGAAAAGGAAGCTAATAAATCATATAAGCCTTACTATAAGAGGAGGGAGGACAACAATCAATCTAAACCACCTCCACACAGTCCTGCAGCAATGAATTTAACTGATGTAGGCATGGATAATTTTTGCACCTTTCATCAGCAGCCTCATTCTGAGAGGAATTGCCCCCAATGGATAAATTCTATGACATTGGTAATGAATCAGTTATTGGACTCCAAACTAACAGAAACTGATAAGGAGGAAGAAAAGGACAATCAACCCACATAAAAAGAAGAAGAGGATGCTCTGGTTTTATGGGACTGTGTCTCAATGTTTGATACAGAAGAGGAAGGTTCTCTGAAACAAGAAGAAACATCAGAAACCAATGTGACAACAAGAAGTTAGGGGTTGTTAAAAGAAGACAATTCCATATTTCCGATGATCAAACAACTTAAAGAAAATATGAAGAAGGTACAGAAGAACACTACAACTGATAAAATACCTGAATTTAACATTACCAGTCAAGATCCTAAGAAAATTAACATGCTTGTTAAGCCTATTGAAGACAAGGTTGATAATGTCAAGAAGAATCTCAAAACACCTGAGATGGGGTATGATATTGTGGAAGACATTAAAAAGGATAAGGCAAATATCTCATTATTTGAAATGTGCAATTTACCTCAATAGAAAGAAAAATTGTTAAAAGCACTTGAAGTGCTAGAAGAATAGCTTCCCACTAACAACCAACCTGTAGAAGAAATTGGTGAAGCAAGTGTGGGAGGTAAGTCCAAGTTTAGAACCGCACCATTTCTCCCAACTTTTGAGATTTTCAACTATAATGTGCACAACTGTTTAGTAGACTCAGGGGCATCAATCAATGTTATGCCACTTTCAGTCTGCAAGAGAATTAATGGACAGCCTAAACCATCCACTTGGTAGGTTATTCAATTAGATAGGACAGCTGTGAAAGTAGTTGGGGAAATGGAAGATGTCCTAATTCGCTTATCTGCAAATGAGAAGGTATGTCAGTACATTGATATTATAGTTGCAGACATTCCAGATGCTTATGGACTTGTTTTGAGTCGAGACTGGTCGGCAAGGCTAAATGGATACTTTGCATCAGATTGGTCACATCTGTGGTTACCTCATTAGGGAAGTCCCAATCAGATAAAAATATTAAGATATCCTCAAATGAAGCACAGTGTTACTCAGTTGGAGGGAAAAAATGAACCAGTGAATTCTATGTTGGGAAATTACTTCATTGAATTGGAACCGGGAAATTGCCAAGCTGAAGAAGCCAGCAGTTCACCTGACACCCAACCCGATCTCCTTCGATTTTCACGGGCTGATGAGATTGACAGTAAAATAATAGACTTAGTTTCAGATGTAGTTTTTGATTCAAGTCCAGTAGAAGTAGATAGTTTTTGGGCCCTTTATTTTGATGGATCTAAAAGTTCATTGGAAGGATCAGGAGCTAGCTGTGTCCTGATTGATCCAAAGAAAAATAAACATTTTCTTTCATGTAGATTAGAGTTCGAATGTACCAATAATACAACTGAGTATGAAGCACTAGTTTAGGGACTGAAAAAAGCAATTGAACTAAAAGTAAAAAATCTGAAAGTGTATGGGGATTCTGAAATAGTCGTAAAGCAAATTCAAAATAAGATACATTGCATTTCACCTCGTTTAAAAGCTTACCAGAATGAAGTGTGGGATTTGCTGACAAATTTTTATGCATTTAATATTGTATCCATTCCTCGACTAAAGAATGTAGCAACTGACTTATTAGCTACTTCAGCTGCAAGGCTTGTACCTTCAAATAACAGATGTTCTATTGAAGTATTTTCAGGCCTTCGGTTCCAGACATGATCACCAATCTACGGGTTTTTGATGATGATCAACAAATTTTGGAATGTTTGATGAATGATGAAACTTTCAAAGGAGCAATGATTGATGATGAAGAACCCCAAGTTGAATTAAAATTTGACAACTTTATTCCTAAAGGAGTCAGGACCTTAGAGCGAATGTTTGATCTAGACAACAAATTCAGAAGGCCAACAAATGTCAAGACTCATAGCTTGTCCTTACAATTCGAGCTGATAAATTTGGGAACTGAAGTTGAACCCAAATATGTAAATTTGGGAAAGTGTTGTTCTCTAGGTGAAAGAAATAAGTTCATTAGTTTGTTCAAACAGTACAAAGATGTGTTTCCCTGGACATATGAAGAGCTTAAAACATATGACACAAAGATTATACAACATGTCATCCCTATTAGAGCTGGAGTCAAGCCTTATCAACAGCCTTTGAGGAAGATGCATCCAAAACTGGAACCTTTAATTTAGAGTGAAGTGAAAAAATTGTTGGATGCTAAAATTATATTCAAAGTCAGACATTCGGAATAGGTTTCGAATTTGGTGCCAGTAAGAAAAAAAATCCGGAGAAATCAGGCTTTGTGTAGATTTCAGAAACTTCAATCGTGCTTCGGATAAAGATAACTATCCAGTTCCACCCATGGAACAAATATTGCAGATGGTTTCAGGTTCTGAGTTATTTTCATTATTAGATGGATTCTCTGGCTATAATCAAGTATTAGTAGCTGAAGATGACATACTTAAAACTACATTAAGAACAAAGTGGGGAACTTTTGCTTACAGAAGAATGCCCTTTGGACTCATCAATGCTGGAGCTACTTTCCAGAGGGCCATGGATATAGCTTTCCGTGGTTTGATTGGCCGTAGTGTTGTGGTATATCTCGATGATGTCACAATATTTTCAAAGAAGAAAGAAGAACATGCATTCCATCTAAAACAAATTTTCGAGCGTTGTTGAAAATATGGTATCTCACTGAATCTTAAGAAATGTGTGTTTGCGGTTATAGAAGGAAAGCTACTGGGTCACATTGTTTCTAAAAAAGGGATCTCCAAAGACCCAGAAAGGATTAAGGCAATAAAACAGATCCCTTTACCCCATAACAAAAAAGGTATGCAATCATTCATGGGGACAATTAATTTTGTGCGAAGGTTTGTACCAGATTTTGCTCAAATTGTTAAATCTTTGCAGCAAATGGAGAAACAAAATGCACAATTCAAATGGACTGATGTGGAGAAGAATGCATTCAGTAAGATAAAGACATCTATTGCTCATGCACCATCTCTTAAAAGTCCAAATTTCGAAAAAGATTTTATTTTGTACACTTTCGCATCAGATGATTCATTGGCAGCGGTGCTTACACAGAAGGAAGATGGGGGAGATGAGTACCCTATATCATTTATGAGCACTGGTCTGCAGGGAGTTGAATTGAACTATCCAGCTATTGATAAACAAGCTTATGCAGTTTTCAAAGCGGTAAAGCAATTCATACCATACATACTTAAGAACCGTACTAAGGTAATAGTTCCACACCCAGCTGTGAGTTCTCTTTTTGTACAAAAAGAATTAGGAGAAAGAAGAGGCAACTGGGTAACAACTTTACAAGAATATGACCTTGAATTCAAACTAGTGTCCATCGTTAAAGGGCAAGGATTGTGCAAACTAATGGCTGAAGGTAAAGATAATGAAGAAAACAGTTGGGACAATGAAGTTGAGTTACATATGGTGGATGTATGTCCTCTATTCACAACTCCAAATTCATGGTACCGAGACCTTGTTCATTACCTTCAGGAAGGATATTTGCCAGAACATTGGAATTCCAAACAACGAAGAGCATTACGCCTTAAATCAGCTTCATATCAGATCATTGATGGAGTATTATTCAGAAAGAATTATGATGGAGTTCTTCTCAGATGCTTAGAACAAAAAGATGCAAAGAAAGTCATAACAGAATTACATGATGGGCCTGTAGGTAATTTTTTCGGAGATACGACAGCCCATAAGATTCTTAGAGTCGGGTATTACTGGCCCACACTGTTTAAAGATGCTCATGCTCATGTCAGAAAGTGTGATATTTGCCAGAGGTGTGTTGGAAGACAAGCCAAAGCAGCATGGCCTTTAAAACCAGTGATGATAACAAAACCATTCGAGCAATGGGGGATTGATATCATTGGGGAGATAAAACCAAATTCTTCCTTGCAGCACAAATACATTTTGACGGCAACTGACTACTTCACCAGATGGGTCAAGGCGATTTTGTTACGCAAATTGAATGAAGATGCAGTCATGGATTTCTTACAAGATCACATTCTGACCAGGTTTGGGGTTTCAATTTCCCTGGTTTTTGATAATGCTACTTATTTTTCTTCTATTAAATTAACTGCTTTTGCTAATGAAAGAGGAATTAAGTTGCTTTATTCTGCAAACTATTACCCACAAGGAAATGGTTTGGCAGAGTCTACAAATAAGAATTTGATTAGAATTCTAAAGAAAACCATGATAGATAATCAGAGAAGTTGGCACTTAGCGTTACCTAATGCTCTTTGGGCTGATAGGATCACACCCAAAAATTCCTTAGGTTTGTCACCATACACCCTCATTTACGGAAAAGAAGCTATTCTCCCTCCCAACATTGTGTTACCTTCTTCCAGATTAGCTCAGGAGTCTAGAGGTACCGATAATGAAATCCTACAGAATAGAATCTATAATCTTGTGAAGTCGGAAGAGTCTAGGTCCAAAGCCAGAGAACGATTTAAGCATCAACAAGAATTAGTGAAACGGTGGTTTGATAAGCATAAAGCTGGAAACAAGGAATTTGAAGTGGGAGATCTGGTTCTTAAGTGGGATCATCTGCATGATGAAAAGGGGAAGCACACTAAGTTTCAACAGTTCTGGGTAGGCCCTTTTCTAATTGCAGCCAAGCTTGGCCCCTCAACTTACAAGTTGCAAGATCTACAGGGGTGGGAAGAGAACTTACCAGTTAATGGTTTAGTTTTCAAACCTTATTTTTCCTGATTTTTTTTCTTGGTTATCTTGTATATAAATAAACTGATTGGTTTGTTTTGATTTATTTTATTTTTTGTTAGTTAGATTTTGATTGACTTCAATAAAAAAACACAACTTTTGGTTGCATGGAGTTCATCAGAATTCTAGATAAACTAAATTTTTTGGTTATGAGACTGTGTACTATTGATTTATTTGAAAGAACTCCTTCTAGTTTAGCAGTTTTCCTAAATGGATATGAACACATTGAAGTCCTACTTAATCCTTGTAAAATAACTCAGGATCAAAAGGTCTGGAATACTATTTTGAGGTTCCATCTATCTCACATTAAAAATGTCTTAGGGGGTGAGCAAAAGGCCCAAGGAAAGGAAGCAGAGTAAACAATATATTATATATAAATGATCCCATGCCAAGAATTGAAAGCCAAAAGGCAAATAAGAGTCAAAAAACTCCTAAGAAAGCACTATGTAAAAAAACAAAGCACTGAACCATATTAGTACAAGATTGCCAAAGCTCTTCTCCGTCCGTGAGCTGAAAATTAAATACATCTCTTACACAAAAGGACACTATGGATAGAGGAGCCTGAATAAAAAATTCAGAAAGAAGGCAAAAAGGAGGACTCAAAAGAAAGGACAAAAGTCCAAAAGTGCAAAATGGCATGGCAATGAGGAACAAACAAATATTTTTGTTTACCATATGTTACGATCCTGTGGTGTCCAAGCTGGGAGCTACCCGAAGACAGAGGTAAAAAATGAAATTCATATCCTTGGCCTCAAAAGAGTTATCTAGACTTTGAAATCTTGGTTTCCATTTTCCCTAAATTGGACCATCATCAATGATTAAAAGTACATACATTTGCCATTTGGGAAATCCAAGCATCTAGAAGAATTCAACATGTTGGTATTTATTGTCAAACAGTCTCTTACTTAAAGAAGAAATTGTCCAGAGATCTGCGTTCACCAGGTAGTCGCCAATTGTTGCAGCTGCAACCTGTTTATCAAATTTCTAAAAAATTTTGGACCCTCCTTTTGTTTTTGTCTAGTAGGTTTGTTGATTTCTTTTGACCTTGAGAAGTCGGATGATTGATTGATTATTTTTCCGCTGTTTCGGGAGTCGAATGAACTAATTTTACCGCTGCCCAGCCTTAAAGTCTTTCGAACACTTCACGTTTTTAGATGATTTTTTCTTATCGCTATCAGAAGTCTGTTGATGTGTGAATCGGGGCATTAGTCTTCTATATCGCCGCCGTTTTGGAGGGCAAATAGAGAATGTGCTGACGGATAGTTCGTATTCTCGCCGATTCCGTGGTTTTATTGCTCAAACCTTTTGCTTTTCAATGATTTTGTTTTCGCTATCGGAATGTTTTCGACAAGCAGTTGGAGTTTTAGTCTTCTACGACGCCGCCGTTTCGGAGGCCTTGTTGTTTGTCTCGTTGACATTGCGGAGTATTTTG
This sequence comes from Pseudotsuga menziesii, assembly GCA_001517045.1. Taxonomy (NCBI): domain Eukaryota; kingdom Viridiplantae; phylum Streptophyta; class Pinopsida; order Pinales; family Pinaceae; genus Pseudotsuga; species Pseudotsuga menziesii. The sequence goes on from LPNX010322768.1 coordinate 277,308, forward strand.
CATCTCAAGGTTCCGATGAGTTAGTTATTAGTTGTTTCGATCGCCGATACGTGACTACGGCGGCGTTTAGTGCTTTATATTGCCGACACTGCGGAAGCTTTCAGCGTTGAAGCGCCGACACTGCGGAAGCTTTCAGCTTTGAAGCGTCGACACTGCGGAGATGCTTAGTTTTAAGGTCGTCGATCCATAGCGTTTAGAGCCTCCGATCGCCGAAAGTTTTATTCGACCGCGGAACCCGTAGTCTGTATGTTTTCCACCGTTGCGGCTGTCTTAAAACTATCCTGCCGATGCATTAGTGGTTCCGACCGTCGATAGGGGTTTTTCCCGCCGAGAAGGTTTTTCCTGTCGTCTTTTTCACCGGAAGGTCTATATATTGGGGCGAGGTATTTGTTTATTATTATCCTTGTTGAAAAACGCGTCCGCTTCGTCCTTGTCGAATCGAGCTGTACCGCTGTGCCCAGCTGTCCGGATTTCATTTGATTGGTTTGCTATTGTGGAAATCCTTGCGTCGTCCCATCGACTGCACAGCTTGCTTGCCAGGTAGGCCAACCATGGTTTCTCCTTTCTCTTGAGTTTATTGGTCGTTTTGGGAACTAGGGTCTTCCCTTGGTTAGGTTTTCCCGCAGTTGTGTAGTTAGCTGTTTAAAATGAATATTTATCCTTGCGGCGTGAGGTATCAGTTAGTTTGACAGTTTTGGCGATGGGGGTTTCTTGAGCCTGTGTTTTGAGCCGTTATGGATGCTCTATCCCATTCTGAAAGATTAGGTAGTTGGTGTAGACAAGCGTTACGCTGTCTACACCGACTTTTTTGGGGTTGTTTATGGCTGCCCAGGGGGAGGTTTCGTTTTGCATATGCGCTTACCCTATTTTTATGGAACGCCGGAAGGTTTTTGATTTTTTGAACAAGTTGGGGATTTCTGCGTTTTCAACCACTGGATAGGGCTTTGCATTCGAAGTTTAGCCTTACTGATAGGGTGGTTCATGTTTAAGCGAAGAATTAGAATGCAGTCCAGTTTAAATGATGCGTTTTCTATCAGGGTTGCATTTTAATGCAGACAGTGGACTAAGAAGATTTATTTTGTCTTGTCATTTTTTTTTATGCATTAATACTCTGTATAGTTTATCTGTGAGAATGCATATGGAAGAGGTAAATAGGTTGTACAGTTTTTCTTCATTATTGAAACAATAACTAAAAGCTCAAATGGTCTAAGAACATGTGGTGTTTATGACAGGGTAATTATTTTAGAGGAGATATGTCTAAAAGATAAAAGAAGAAGGTCCCTGTTGCCGAGGTAGAGCCAGATGTGGAAATCATCACCAAGGTGGAGTACATATATGAAGATACCAAGGCTACCACCGGAGTCGAACCGGATTATAAATTGGGTGAGATATACAGGATGATTGCAAATCAGAATGTGCCTGATGCAGGATTTGAAGAGCTGACTATATATGCAAACATTGAGAAATCAACTCTTATGAAGGTAGCCACAAGACTAGAGTTGTTCCCATGCTCAGAAGTGATCGGATGGATTTTGCCTAGGGCAGATGTAACTACGATGATCCTGGAAAATACTGCCAAACAGGGCTATGCTGCATAGTCTTGCTTATGTCTCAATGGCATATCACCTACCTCCTGCTCAAATCTACTTAACTGAAAGTTGGTTGAAAGAGACAAATTTGGACCTGGTTGAACCAGTTAAGAGAATGATGATACCAGGGAAGAATTTTCGAACCAGGCCATCAGGAGAATATGATACAACCACTCTCCAGACCCCTTACAGATTTATAGCACTGATGCTGAATAGGATTTTTGGGAGAGCTCACAGGAAGAGCTTCAGATTGGGATGGAAGCCAATTATTTTTTATGTGGCCACTCAAAGAACCATATTCAATTGGGCAAACATAGTGTCCAATAGCCTCTCAGCATGCATATCTTCAGCTTTGGGAGGGGTATCATAGAAGAAGTCAGAGTTCTACATGAGCTCTATCTTAGTTGATTGTATATTATGTACCCAGTCTTTTCCATCCTTGAGGTGTAATTGGGATAGGGACAGGACCCCTGTATACACTGCATACAAATTATTTTGGGCACACAAATACATTAGCCACTACAAAGAGATATGTGAACACTTCATCATGCCTTTGTACACCCTGATTTTCTTGACTGAATGCAACTGCATGTCAGAAGAAGCGTTCAAAGTTATTGAAGAATATAAAAATTATTATTTGACTGACAAGGGGATGTATATCAGAATGTATGGTGGCTCTAGGGCACCTTCTCTACTCCCTAAATATGCCACTGATTATGTGTTACATAAAGAAGTAGTCAGGCAGGTATACATTGATGGTGTTGGAAGCTTCTTGTTTGAACATAAGAAGGCAGCATATCCTGCCATACCTTTTTGGCTGGGGAGTTATAAATTTTCAAAGGTGAAACTGACTGCAGAATTCCTGCAGGAGCTAGAACACTTCCATTTTGGTGAGATGAACTTTCACAGGAATGACTCCCAAAATAAGGTTGCAGAGCATTGCAAGGAGGCAAATGTTCATTTCGAATACACAAATTTCTGGGACAAGGATGAAGAAATCTTCAGAAATGCAAACAATATGACTGCATTAAAGAAGAGATTTAAATAGAAAATCACCATTGTGGGCGGAAAGGGCAAAACCTCACAGAAGACTAAGGCAGCTGAAGAAGAAGAGGCGAAAAAAAGAGAAGAAGATGCTAGAAGGCTAGCACAAGAGGCAAAAAGTTGGCTAAAGAATGAAGAAGAAGAAAGAAAGAGAACTGCAGAGGAAGCAACAAAGAAGGAAGAGGAGGAGAGAAAGAGAAATGAAGAAGCAGAGATAAAGAAAAGACAAGATGAAAGTGAGGGTCTAAGATTAGGAGGATCTAAGAAATATCAGTAGACTAGTGACCCGATAGATACACAGGATGAGCATGATCATACAGACCAAGGACATGGACAAGATAATCCTGATTCCCAGGAGCCTGCTGCAACTTCTGGCAGCACTCAAGGGCAAGCTGTGTTTTCTGGAATGAATTTGATACCTTTCATGCAGAAAGAAGGAGAAGAGGTCCCTGATTTCAACACCATTTTCTATGACAAAGAGAAGAAAAGGATTGTCAAAAGAACCGAGAAAAAGGTCGAAACAGGAGGACAATCAGGAAAGATGATAACTGAGAAAATCGAGGTGTATGGAACAGATGTAGATCCACGACTAACAGCCAGAGCTGGGGTGGCATTAACCCAGGCCACTGAAGACAATGTAGATAGGCTTATGACAGACCTTGAGCAATTGAAGAAGAATGCAGCACAATTAAAGGAAACTTTGAAGAAAGAGAGGGATGAAGGTCATAAGTTAAAGAGGAAATTTGAGGATATGCAGAATGAAGTTGTTGAGGCCTAGAAATTCGTAGGCAACAACAGCAAGGGATTCTCCCCAGTCAACGTTCCCAACTAACCCGCTGACTGTTTGGTATAGGGAATCCGTCCGGTTTGCGGTCCGGCTACCGTAGGTCAAGTAACAAAAACAAAGGTTTTACCGGTTGCGGCCCGGTCCACCGTGTATTTTTGTATTTTTTGACTTAAGGATGCAATGCATATGCCTAATCAACCATGTAGAATGATCAGGATGCTGGGGGCTTTCACAATGTGATGCGCAGGTTCTTACCTCTCGTCTTAGGCTCACAAGCATACAAATTACATGTGCAGAAATGGAAAATAAACTAACTATCTACCTATCTATCTATCTATCCTCGAGGAGCCAAGTTGTAATTTATTTATGAGTAATGTGTATTGTTCACGCATTATAAACAGAAATTACAGATAGCTGATATTCCTACATACAACACATGAATGATTAAAAATATTTCAGCAATCAGATAGCCAATTGCTTTATGAACAATATACATTACTCACGGTAAAATTCCACAAAATAAACCAGAAATCATTTAAACGAGAACATAGGTTCTAAGAGTTAGAACGATCTCACGGTTAATGGACAAAAGCTAAAAAAACAAAATAGTTCATCTTTTCGCCATCCACTGCATAACATTTGGAAATTTCACCCATCTTTCTCCAACAGGCAAACCATAATTCTTTATTGCAAAGAGAAATAGTTCTTCTTACAATATTGTTTTCCAGTCTAACTGGGAAAAAGCCCTTTTTCCCTTTAAGTCTTTTACATTTATACAAAAGGGTGAGACTGTTGGGCTGCCCAAAGTGACCTTTGGACCTCCCAACTCCTCGTTTCCCAACGTTTCACCTTTTCTAAATGTTTTCACAAAATTGTTACAATATTACAAAATCGACCAGTCCTTTATGAGGAGGGTCCCACTTGGGTGTCTAGAAACTTTTTCCAAGCCGAAGCTTCAACAGCAATGCCTTCAAAGGCACAAGGCTCTAAAAACTGAATATTGATCTCAAACTTCTCAGCCTGGTTTTTTATAGCTTCCATCCTGGCTGCACTCAACCGAAGCTGGTCATCTAAAAGCTGCACACTGACAGCTGAGTGATCTACTTCGTTCCTCATGATCTGCTCATCCAGGGCTCTAATATGTTGCACTTTAGCTTCCTCCTCCTGGTATCTCTTCTGCAACAGCTCCACAAAGGCGTTGTGATCCGGGAAAGTATCAAGCCTCTGCTTGGCCTCTACCTGGCACCGGTTGTAGGTAATGAGAAGTCTTCTAAAAAACTCGGTGCATAATCCTTTTGTCTTTTTGACGGCCTTCTTGAAATCTTCAACGGTGTTGATAGCGAATTCTATTAAGTCATAATCCCGTTTGAGGGCTTGTTTATCCTTTGATGGCAGCTCTGCTGGAGCTTCTTCGTTGTTTTCTAGCCTTGCCATTTTGGCAGTCAAGACTTCAAGAACGTCCTGGGATCTATCCACGAAGTAAGAGGAAGTTTCTAGGATTTCCTCTAACTGGCTATCCACCTGCAGGACTTTGCACCTCTCCTCCTCTATAGTAGTCTGTAGCTGCAGCATCTTAGCTTTCTGGGCCAAGACATGCTCTTTGAAGGGCTGGAGGTTGACTTGCTGCTCTCGTGCTTCCTCCAGAGCAGTTGTTAGAGAGGCAATCTGCTCTTGATGTTTCTTTTCCTGCTCTTGGGAATGCAGCTCGCTGGCCTGCAATATGATCTTTTGCTGCTCTTCTAGTTCTTACACCTTTCCCAGCAACCGATCTTTCTCTGCCTTTAGCTCCTGATATTCGTTCTGTACTTTCTCCAGGCATTCTTGGGTAGTCTCCCTAGCCTGTCTCTCTACTTGGAGGACCTGCAATTCATCCTTAGAAGCCTTTATCTCCCTCCGCATGTCTTCATACTTCCTCTTAAGCCTGTTGCTTTCCTCAATGTATCTTTCAACTGAGAGGAGGACTTCTTGGACTGCTCCAAGTCAGTCATTACCTTATCCATGTTATCTTCTGAGGCGTGGATTAGTGCAGCTCCGACTCTCAGGGTGAATCTTGGGTCTCTGTCTGTGCCTAACATCGCGGGTGTATCTGTGATCATTTTTCCAGGTAGACCTCCTGTCTCCACTTTCCTCTCTGTCCTTTCGACTATCCTTTTTGTTGCTCTATCATAAAACATAGTGTTGAAATCAGGGATTTCTTCTCCCTTTTTCTGAACAAAAGGAACTAGCTGCAGTGTGGGGACCATGGGTGTGCTGGCAGCAGGCACTTGTGGGTCTTGAGCCTTTGGTTTTTCCATGTCCTGGGTCTGCCCCCTAGTTGTATCAGAAGCTGACCGCTCTTTCTCTGTCTGTGTAAGCTTCAGCCTCTCTGCCTCCTGCTTCTGAAGCTCCTCATCCAGCTTCTTCTTCTTCTTTCCTAGCTGCTTCTTCTGCTTTCTTAGCTGCTTCTTGGGCTGCTTTTCTTTTCTCTTCTTCTTCTGTGTGCAGCCATCCTGCAGCTTCTTGCGCTAACCTCTGGGCTTCTTCATTTCTCCTTTTGGCTTCTTCCTCTGCCTTTGCCTGTTCATCCCCCTTTCCACCTTTGGTGGTGATTTTCTTCTTGAATCTTCTCCTCAGAGCAGTCATGTTCAGGGCACTTCTGAAGACCTCTTCTTCTTTGTCCCAATGATGGGTGTATTCAAAGTGGACATTGTTTTCTTTGCAGTGTTCTGCCACTTTGCCACGGGAATCACTTCTATGGAAAGGCATCTCGCCGAAGTGAAACCTTTCCAGCTCTTGTACAAACTCATCCGCCTTCTTCACCCTAGTGAACTTGTAACTTCCCAACTGGAAGGGCAGAGGAGGATAGGCTGTCTTCTTGTGCTCAAACAAGAAACTCCCTATACCATCCAAGAAGATTTGCCTCACTGCCTCCTTGTGAATGATGTGGTCAGTGGCGTACTTGGGCAGCAGGGAGGGAGCTTTCGATCCTCCAAACATCCTGAAGTATAGGCCATCTTCAGTCAAATAGTAATCTGCGTATTCCTCTATCACTTTCAGGGCCTCCTTTGACATACAATCACACTCCTTCAGGAAAATGAGTGTGTATAGAGGCATAATGAATTGTTCACAGACTTCTCTGTAATGGCTGTGATATTTATGTGCCCAAAGTGGTTTATAAGCAGAGTAGACAGGGATTCTTTCCCTGTCCCAGATGCACCTGAGACTAGGGAAAGGTTGGTTGCATAATATGCAGTCTATCAGTATGGAACTCATATAGAATTCTGATCTCTTTTGGTGTACTCCTCCCAAAGCCGAAGCTAAGCACGCGGAAAGACTGTTGGATACAATGCTGGCCCAGTTGAAAATTGTCCCCTGGGTGGCAACATAAAAAATGATTGGGATCCATTCTAACTTGAAGAACCTTCCATGTGCTCTTCCAAAAATCCGGTTCAGCATTAAAGCTATGAACCTATAGGGAGCCCTTAGGCTTGCTGTATCGTAGTCACCTGTCGGTCGGTATCTGTAATGCTTTCCCTGCAACAACATCCTTTTAAGTGTTTCTACCAGGTCCATCCTGTTGCCGCCTAATTCACACTTTAAGACACAGGAAAGTCACAACCTGCTATGTGTGTCCTTGGGGGCAAGTGAGAGCTGGGGACCACTGTCACCACAGTCCACAACTCCTTCGTTTAAGCAAGATCCCAACAGAGCCAAGGGGGGTAGTCCCTACGGAAAGACTAAGTTCCAGCTTTATTAGTTAATTACAGCTTAACTAAAGGGATCTTTTATTAAGACTAAGGCTAAGACTTTATAATATCTAAGGAATGACAAGCAGCATGCAAATGCACAGATTTCCTTTAATGACAAGCAGACCTTGAGATAAATAAAGACCAGTCCCTATTACAAATGGAGTCTAAAGGTGGATTACAACTTTATAAACTTACAAATGAATTTGAGATTTAAGTTATAATTAAACTACAGCTTAGGTGTTGTACAACGAGATGAATGAATGATACAATTATAAACAGTAAGGAACCAAGATATTAAGCAATATACAGATGATTTATCAATGTAAACAAATGAACAAGATCTACAAGATAGCAGAAAAGTGCTTTAAGTGAAAATTATTAAACCGACAGTAATTAAAAAAAGGAAAGACTTTAAGTTAAATTACTTGAAGCAGTTAATTAAGGTTAGGCATTCACCACATGAACAACTGCAAAGCTGAAAGTAAATACTTGTAATTGAAAAGTGAAAAGCTTGCAAATAAAATAAGAGTGAAAGTGCTTGTAGTAAAACCTTGAACAGCAAGGCAAAGATAAAAATAGACCAAAGTTTGTAGGACGTTTTGCAATGCTTCTTGGTTCGTTTTAGTAAATTTTATTAGAGTTTTTCCTCTTGAAATTTAGTTTTATAATTGGTGGTGTGACTACCCCAATCTAGTACTTCTCAAGCCAAAGAGAGAATGCTATTGCGCTCAACAAAGTGGGAGCAAAGCCCACCCGTAGCTCACAGGTCAAACCCCAATGCCCCGGTGCTCAACAAGGAGGACGTCAAAGCGCCTAGAGACCCCCCACGGTCTACTACCCCTTCTAGCTTCCTAAGGTCACTGTTTTTAGTTGACAGGAAAAATGGCTAGATGGATGCCTATTAAACTACGACTCCTTTATCCCCTGTCGTATCTCGCGAGTACCCCGAAGGGTGATAACCGAGTAGAGGAACAGGAAATAGAGAAGCTTTGTTGGTTAATTTTATGGGTTAATTTTAAGTCTTTGGTGATTAAGATGCAATGTAAATTTTAAGTTATCAACAAGATCACCAAGCGATATCCCTTATGGGAGGTGCTGGTATTCGATCTTGGACTGAAAATTTAAATGTGAAGATTGTTGCAGGAAAATAAAAGTGTTGTTTTAATTACCTAAGCCCCCACTTCTCCTGCTTTTCATATCCAACTTGAAGTCCCTAAAGGGAGATGACAAGTGGATAGAGGATACACAGGATGGGTGAGTTGTATGATTACTTCTTTTAACAGAAAAATAAAAAGAACTGAACTTGAAAGTAACTGTAACTAACTAGAACAATGCTTAACCGCACAGCAATCTCTGTGACATAGATGGTAGTCTGTCACAGAGATAGGTGGGTAGAAAGGAAACTGATTAGGCTAACCTCACAACAATCTCTGTTACAGAGATGGTGGTCTGTAACAGAGATAGGTGGGTGAATGAATAAAACAGTAAACTAAATAAAACAGTAAACTAAATGTTACTGAAATAAACAGTGAACTAACCTCACTTCAATCTTTGTGACAGAGATGGTGGTCTGTCACAAAGAGAGGTGGGTGAACAGAAAATAAAGCAATTTTCTACTTCCTAATCTATTTATGTGTATATTACAAATGCTTTATAAATTTTGCAGAATACCCAAAGAGGACTCCTCTTTGGGGTTTACAAATAACAGAAAAGGAAGGAAAGAGTTGAGGGCTTGAACCCCTTTTGGAACCGGTTGAAGGTTGAGGTGTTTCTAGGCCAATTTGGGCAGCACCTCCCCTTCACCTGTGCAAAACCTGTCACAAACCAGCAAGCTTTGTTTGCTGGAAATCACAGCAAACACTAAAAAATTTGTTAGAAAAATTAGTACAGAAAAATACAAATTTACAGTAAAAAATCTGAGTGAACATATAACAGAAATATGAAGTTTAGAGGGCTGAAAACTGAGTTTCCAGCCACTTAAATGATGCTCAAATTGCAGAAATAAAAGCCTATACTGATATACTAAGGGTTAGGGCCTTAGAACCAAGGTTTTTATCACTATACAGTGATAAAAACTGAGTTTTAAAACCCTTTTTTCCAAAAGTGCGAAAATGAAATCTGAGTTTTTGAACCAATGGAAAAAGCTCCTTTGCTTTAGTTCCCTGCAAATAAACTTATAAGAGCTGCACAATGTAAACCAAGAGGTGAGCACAATAATAAATTCTACAAAATACTTTGTAAAATTTTACTAATCTACTCACAAATGCAGATAGAAATACTTCTAACTACAAGTCTCTTCACAAAATACTTTGTGGAGAGCTATCTAAGTAAATACAAGTACAAATCAAATAAATAAACCACAGGTTACCTCACACAAGAAGCATAAAATGTAGACACCGAGACTTCCTCCAAAGATTTACTTGATTAAATGGCCCAACTAGGGCAAAAAATTACAATAGCACAAGAGCTTGAGAGAATAGCGGAAAAATATTCCGGCAGCATAACAATAGCATGAGAGAGCATGAGAAATGAGGGAGTGAGACCCTCATTATATAGTTGAGGAAGACCCCAACCCCTTGAAGATC
>LPNX010322768.1:287222-361120 GCA_001517045.1 Pseudotsuga menziesii
TAATTTACATTTTTGACTTAGGGAAATTAATTATTTCCCTAGGAAAAATAGACCTTGCTTAGACAAAAATGGTCTATCTCCTCAACCCCTTATCAGAATGACATGGGACTCGAAGCAGTGGCTTAGGGGGTTTCATAGCAATTTACTTTGCATTCATAGCCCCTATTACAAAATGCCATGCTTGAGCAATAACATTATTACATCAAAACTTAGTTAATTAACCACCAAGGGGTGAGATTAATTAACTAGAAAAAATTAATAAAATACAACACAACGAAACTCCGCAAGACTCTATACAAATGTCTAGTATGGTCATGAATCATTTTTGAAGCCTTAGCCACCTCATGGACTTGACTGGTAGAACGCCCGTCACCACTTTGGAGGATTTTGAGTGAAAAACCAAACCGATTAAACTCGTTTACACAACAAGATCAATTGGAAAGGGAAAAAACACTCGATGAGGGGACTTCCCTAACAACCAGTTCCATGATGTGGCATCCATATCATATGACCCACACTAGCACATATAATTACATTAATTTTCCCACGCAGGGGAGCGGACATTTCGTTTTACAAAGGGGCAATTGCCCTGCAGAAGTGAAAAATCCTCAGATTTTTTCAAGGTACATTTTGTACAATTATGTACATTTTCATGTACATGGAGTTGCCACCTAGTCGAAATAGGTGGGCAACACATCCGAATGTTGTTCAGCCAATCATCAGATAAAAAGACTTGGGCTTCTGGCAGGTGGTAGGCTAGAGCTACATATCCAGGGCTATATGCAGCATAGCCCTATCTTTCGACATTCTCTAGAATCATTGTTGTGACATCTGCCCGGGGCAGAATCCATCCTATTACTTCAGAGCACGGGAACGACTCTGGTTTGGTGGCGATCTTCATTAGGGAAGATCTTTCTATGTTGGCATATATGGACTCTTTTTCTAAGCCCATGTCCGGAACCTCCCTGCGTGTGATCAGTCTGTATATTTCTCCCCACTGGTATTCAAGTTCAACGCCAGAAATGCACTTGGTATCTTCATATATATATTTTGTGTTAGTGACCACTTTTACTTCTGGCTCTTCCTCGACCACAAGGGCCTTCTTCTTTTGTCTCTTTGACATGGTGAGCTCTTCTTGCCATAAAATTGTAACATTAAGCCCTTTTGGCTGAGGGGCAAACTTGTATACATCAGTGTGCAGTGTGCCATTCCTTTTATGTTTAAAATGATAACAATCAGTCAATGAAGCAAATGTATGTATAGCCTGAAATGGCTTAACTAATAGAACTATTGAAACCTGATGTGCAGTGTTCAATGACTTTGTCTATGTTTATTATGACGAAAAAAATAGTTATATGTAGTGAGATTGTGCAAGCTACCACTGTTCACCAATATCAAACAATTCTAACAATATAATCTAGCAAGAAGGAAATCTACGTAAAACTGAAAAAGGCTCATGCTGTTCGCGGGAAAACAATTACATTAACATGACTAAAACTTCCGCTCTCTGCGGGCGCCACTATCATTTTGTTGCTCAGATTAGACAGGGAAAAACTGCGCAAGCCTTCAATGGAGCTTTTACAAAACTACTACCCATGCGCTTTATGGTTACCAAACTAACAGCTGTGACACATCCCTTCCACCGGTTTAGGTTTACAAACGACTGCGCGCGGAACAGTGCGGCGGGTTGCTTGCTATTCGCGGATGCGGGTAAAATGATAACCACAACAAAATGGGGAAACCTCTAGATGCTACAAAAAAAACCACACAAACCTTCTCTAGCAAAACCATCATCACACAGGGAAGCTCGGTGCAGACAGCGTAACGGCCGTCTGCACCAAACCCCCATTCACTACCCGCAAGGTTGCAACAAACGGTCGTGGGCCAAAATACTACTCCGTGGGTCAAACGCCCGGGCTAACAGCCATAATACGACCTCCCCCTCTACTATATATGCGTGTAGCTAACGGGGTGAAGACAACGACCACAACCACAACCTACCCACGGAAAAACTTCATCAAGTGCTTAAACGGAATGGGGAAATGTGACGAGGAGCCTACCTGGCAATACGGCGAGTATGGCGGGTCGACGACGGTCAGGCTTCCTTAGTCGCCACCTGGATGCAGGTACACCGACAGCGGGGTCCTTCGCTAGCTCGAGAAAACGACACGCGATAACGACAATGCTCGACAGTCAAAACAACAATAGAAAATTAACCCTTCGACCCCGCATATATAGTCCACCACAACGGGCGATCAAAAGATCGGACGTCGGAGAGCTTTTGAATCGGAGGTTGAAAGCCAATGTTCTTCCGCAACGACGAACGCCCGAAGTGCCAAGTCATCCGCGGAGACATGCATAGCGGGGAAAAGCCAAAAGATCGGAAGTCGGAGACATTTGGATCGGAAGCTGAAAACCAATGTCCTTCCGCAACGGCGGACAGCCAAAGCGCTAAGCCATCCGCAACGGGTAAAGTCGGGGTCGGAAGCAAAACAAAAGCACGTCGGAAGGGCTGGCGTTTCTTTCATCTGCAACTGCGGAACCTTAAAGCGCACCACCGTCCGCAACGTCAGGACTTAAGTTGGAAGCAGAATGACTAAGAGATCGGCAAAGAAAAGCATTCGGCAGCTGCAACGGCGGGGCAACAAAGTGTGCGACCTTCCGCAACGGCAGAGAAAGAAATGATTTGGGCATCTGAAACTATAAAAGCGGGAGCAAAACCAAACCGTGATTGGGAGAAAATGTGATTTGCCGTCCGCAACGGCGGAAAAAGAAAATATAAAAAGCTTCGACGTAAAACCCAAAAGCCAGCCGAGCGGGAAACGAAACATTTAAGCAATGATCGGGAGCGAAAGTGGTTTTTCGTCCGCAACGACGGAGAAAGAAAGGACAAATCCTTCTGACGTAAACCAACGGATCGAAAAGAAAATCAAAGTCAAAACCAATTATCTATCCGCAACGGTGGAAAACCAAACCACAGACCCATCCGCAACGGCGGAAAACCAAACTAGATAACTTCCGATTCAGGCATGCTTCAAATGCATTCAAAGTCAGCGATAAAGCTTGACCATACAATGGATTACTTCAAGTGCTAGAGGGAGAAACCAAACAAGTGGTAAATCAATTCAATCATTCTGAGAAATCATTATTGGACCAACTCAAAGAAGAAAATCAGACTAATCCAAGCAAAAGGAGGGTCCTAAATTTTTTTGGAATTTTGGGAAATTGTTGCAGCTGCAATAGAAGTGAAGACTTCAAAGATAGAACTCCAAACTCTGCAGGCAAACAAGATGGCCTTAGAAGTCTCAGTAGAGAAAACAGAAAAGGATGCTCAGAACAGCTTAGCAGAACTACAGAGTCTACAGCTAGAGCATCAAATGCTGAAGACTGAGAAAAATGACCTTCAGGTGTCCTACGAAACTCTAGGTGTAGAGAAGGTCCAGTTGCAAAACAGGGTCATTGAGTTAGAATCAGAGAACGCTGCCACGGAAGAAAAGGAAAAACAATATCAAATGCAGGTAGCAGTTTTGGAGGGATAGAATGCTTCATTGACAACATCACTGAAAGATGCTATGGAACAAAAGACGGATGTCCAGCCTTTGAAGGAGCATGTTCTAACTCAGAGAAGAAAGATCCACCATCTGCTAATGCGCATTGAGGAAGAAAGGTGTAAGATTGTACAAATAGATAACAGATTAGAAGAAATCTTGGACACCACTTATATTTTGTAGAGAGATCTCAAGATATTTTGGAGGTCCTGACAGGAAGGATAATGTGGATAGAAACAAATGAGGAAACCCCTGCGGAGCTACCAGCTAAAGATCGACATAGTTTAAAGCAGGATTATGACCTATTGGAGTTTGCAATAAATACTGCGGAAGAATTCAAGAAGATAGTAAAGAAAACGAAATGGTTATGTGCTGAATACTACAGAAAAATGCTGGTCACATACAATAGATGCCAGGTTTCTGCAGATAAAACACTGGATGCGATACCAGAACATGAGCTGTTCATAGAACATCTACAGAATAGGTATCAGAAAGATGAGCAGGAGATCCAACAAGTCAAGGATCTAGATGAACAGATTCTGAAGAATGCAGTGGCTCACGCAGCAGTAAGTATCCACTTACTAGAAGACCAGCTGCGCTTGAGTCCGGCGAGAATAGAAGTGGTTAAAAATTAGGCTGCTAAGTATGAGATAAACATCTGCTTCCTTGAACCCTCCGATTTTGAAAGCATAGCAGCAGAGGCCCATGCGTGGAAAAAGTTCATTAATGACCAAGCGGGGCCCTCTTCATAAAAGTGTTCTATTAAATTTTGTTTTAAAATGTAATATATTATATAAATCATGAGCACTCACTACAAGACAAAATTTGGGATTGAAACGTTGGGGAAAGGTTTTGCTTTTTTGTATAAGTATAGGAGAGTTAGATGTAGAAAAGACTACTTTCCCAAGCAATTTGTGAGAGTATATTGTAAGAAGAACTACTTCCTTTTGCAATAAAGAATTACAAGTTTCTGCTGGAGAAAGTTTGGTGGAATGTTTCAAATGCTTTGCTGTGGACCAGTTGAATGTGAACTATTTTGTTTTCAGCTTATGTCCATTAACTGTAACTGTGAGATCGTTCTAATTCATTGCATTACTGTTTATGTTATGAATGTCTTATAGTTTATTCTGTGAAATTTCCACTATGAGTAATAAAGGTTGTCATAAACAATAAGCTATCTTGTTGTCCATATTTTTATCAATGTTCATGTGTTCTGAAATAAATAACAGCTATTTGTAATTGTTCATAATACATGTGCAAAAATACATTACTCATTGTTAACTGTTAATTTTGCTCCCTGGGGATAGGTTAGTTAGCTAAATTTAGTTTCTTGCTGTGTGTGATTTAGATGCGAGAGAGTTAAGATGAGAGGTAAGGACTTGCGCATCATATTGTGACACTCCTCGTTATCTCTATTAGTCTGCATTTTTAGATAGGCACTTGCACATCATACTTAAACACAAAAAAAAAACTAAAAATATACACGGTGGACCGGGCCGTAACCGGTAAAACCTTTTAATTTGTTACTTGACCTACGGTAGCCGGACTGTAAACCAGACGGATTCCCCATACCAAACATTAACAGGCTAGTTGGGAACGTTTATTGGGGAGAATCCCTAACTGTTGTTACCTGCGATTTTCCAGGCCTCAACAACAAGAAAAGCTTTTTTTAGGGGGCACCAACAATAGTCATTTTCTATTATTCATTTCACAGCATGCATAGGCATTCAACAACCGTTAGTCTCTAGGGATATATATCTCGCAACATGGATCTCAACTCCTATATCCCTCCCAGTACAATAGTTCTTAGATATGGCTTTCCCTCACTTGCATTTGTTGGACACAATGGTCACACTGAGAGGGTGGGGGGAGTGAATCAATGTGTGATCAATTTAAACTTTTTTACCTTCAATTAATCAATCAGAGTTTATCAAGCATTATATTATCAATTACATCATCAACTTCGTCAACTAAATTAACCGTGAGTCATAAGCACAATAATCATATCAAAGAGAGACACAAGAATATGTGTAATAGCTTTATTTATGGTAATGGAAGACTTCAACCAGTAACCATCAACCATAACACTGTCAAGCATAAAAAACTCAGACTATTTAGGCACCCAAAAACTCAGATTGTGTAAGAGTGTTAGACCCCAACCTTTGCTGCAAAATTCAGGACTGCTTGTATGCTAAAGAAAAGTCAAATTCGGGCTGTTTTGTGTTTTAGAAGACCCCAAGACAAGTCGCAAGATTGGACTGTCATAAACCAAAAAAATTCGGGATTGTTTCTTCCTTGATTGCTGCTATCCGAATTTCTTAGTCTCCACGAGTTTTCCTCAGTCCACTAGCACCAGTGAGCTCACTTCTATCTTCATTGAATAATGTTCGAGTGTGAGCATGCTAGAGATTATATACTCTTTACACGTTGACATATCCTCGAATTGAGGCCGATTTCAAGGGTGGAGTGTAAAATGTATTTATTATTTATTATTATTTTATTTTTTGTTTGTTGCATAAGTCTTTAATGCTCAACCTTAGGGTTTGTTGTAATTAACCCAAGACTTCAAGAGTCAACCACAAGTCCTCAAGAGTAGGGGTGTCCACATCGTCATCCAAGGGTACATCAAGGACCCTTAGTCAAGGGTATGCACATGACCTCAAGATCGAGGCATGTGTGCCATAGGGCATTCACAACATGCAAGCGTGTCCTCCACATCGTCAAAACCAAGGGTGGAGCAAGTGTCCAAGTGCTATCATGCCACCATATATGTTGGTACCATCATCTTCAATGGTCATCATGTCTTAGGGTTTGTTCTTCATCAAGCCATTAAGTGTCATGTCCCCAAAACCAAAATGAAGGGTGCAAACCATCTTCAAGGGTTTCAATACCCCATGAACACACACAACATCTTCACCCCTCCTTCAAGGATACAAGGACCATCAAACCACCAAGTGTGGGTCCAAGGACTTCTACAAAAATCTTCTTCACCATGACAACCACACAAGAAGACCTTCAAGGTCCATCATGCCATCAAGAATGTCAAAAGCTCCCTCTTATTTGTGGGTTCAAGGCCTAAGCGACCACATGCAAGGGTGTGTTTCATCATGCCATTTAACCGCAAGGGAGACCATGCATCATCATCAACCTCCATCTAGAGCTCCAAAGACTTCAAGGGTTTGAAGGACATCTTCAAGGGTACAATTTCATCAAGTGCAAGCAGTGGGCTCCAAGAACATCAAATGACACATACTGAGCGTGTGTGGGCTTCATGACCAACTTGTGGGTCCAAGTACTTCTTCAATGTTTCATAAGTGCTTCAAGAGCTTCTTCATCATACCGAGGACATGTTCATGGGTTCCACAACATGTCAAGAATTCCACCAAGGGCATCAAAGGCCATCATCATCATAATGGTAGCAAGGATCATATACAAGGGTTCCATGACCCCAACAAAAATATAAATGACCTCAGAATGGGTCATTAATGTTTCTTCAACCCATCCAGGGCTTCTCCATCATCCACAAGGGCTTCAACACCATCTCCAAGGTCTTCAACATCATCAGCAAGGTCTTCAGCATCGTCAACAAGGTGGTGGCTCCAAGATCCAACCTTGTGGGTTCAAGGACCTTGCAGGACTCCACAAGGTGCTCCAAGGCACAACCCATCTCTGTAAAGGCTCCAAGGCACTGGATGTAAGAGAACTGGAATCATCCATACCTGTGCACTGCAAGAGGGACTTGGTGGCATCAATGACTACCTGTGGGGCCACTGCAAGTCCCATGTTGCCATCAATGACAATTCAATCAACAACTTTTACTCACTCACTTGTTTGCCCACTCATTCATTCACTAACCTAAGCCCCTGGCTTTTCATGAGCTTTTATACAAATTGTAGTGGCTATTTTTGACCGCATCAAGACAGTTACAACTCAACTATTTCTACCCCAACGTATTTACTACCCATCTTATCTTCCGCCATGTCCTCTTGTGCAATTCCTTTCATGTTGGGGCACCAAGGACACAAAGGAAAAGGCTTGAGGGTTGGAAGGTGAGGGTCGTGGGGTGTAGAGGAGTAGCCCTGAGCTTTAGGAGAGCAGGTGAGGAGGGGTTTTGAGGTAGGCCGAGCCCACTTTGGGACAACCCTATCGTTGTTTAGGAAAGGACACGGCCTTAGAAAGGGAAGGCGAAGGTAGGAAAGAGGTAGAAGAGAGGGATTCAAGGGTAAGAATAAAGGTAAGGGTAGGCCATGAGGAAAAGGAGGAGGAAGAAGCAGGTTGGGAGCTTGGGAAGGGAAGAGAGGGGAAGGCCATGGGATGCAAGAGGGAGGAAGAGGGAGGCCGCAGTCTTAGGACAGCAGAACGAGAGGGAAAAATAGGAGAAAAGAGAGGGTTGTGAGGGAGAAGAGGATGAGGAAGAGAAGGGCGAGGGTTTGTAAGGAAGAAAAGGGTGAGGCGAGGAAGGAGAGAGAAGGAAAAAGGGAGCCTTTACGGCTAAAGGAGGCCTACTTAGGAATTTTAGGGTTTTATGCAGCCCTACACTAACCTTATACTAACATGGGATGCAACCTATCTAACCCTAATCTAACATGCAAACGCAAGGAAACTAACCCTAGATGCTAGGTTTTGAAGAGAAGAATGGTTTGGGACAAAGGGATAAAAACTTTACCCTAACCTATAACATTTGAGGAGGTGACTAACCTACCTCTTGAGAAGTTTATCCTAGGCTTTACAACAAACCCTAAAGACCTAAGGTTCTAACCCTAGAAAGACATCTATAAGGACGTACTTCTACAACCAAGGTGACTAAAAGTTGACGAAAGACCTAGCCAATACAAAATGTAGCTCTAATGTCTACCATTCAATCCATAAACATACATCATTCATCAACATTTAACAAAGAGAAACCCTAGATACCTCCTTGTGCAAGTGTTTAACCAACAAATTATAGCATCACCTTTGCAAGAGCATTGAACGAAAGATACTTCAAGAATTTGCCATCAAAACCCATAAAACATCTTCTTCAAGAGGGGTGCCTCACTTCCAAAGAGCCCTAGCAGGGTAAAATAAGTGCATATTGTTTTTATCCCACTTGTCATTTTGTTCAAATGAAATGAGGAGAGGTTTATATTTAGCCTCTCACACTCACTTTACAAAATATCTAGGCCTACATGCCTTAAAATGTCAATTAGAAATTATAAAATGTTAACTTAAAATTATAACATAAAATAATATAAAAATGGCCTAAAGTAGGTTTTTATAGTAGACTACCTGGGGTATTTCCCCCCTAGGTGCCAAAAACTGCTAAAACAATCGAATCACTTCGAACGAAAGGCTTGAGTGAGCTGGAGGGAAGGTGTCATGCCCCATCTAACCCTGAAATGCTGTAAAATCCCTCAACGCCCTCCTCAAAGCAGCAAGATGGCCTGGCATTGAAGATAGCATCCTCTAAGTAAGGAGACCAAGGAGAGTGAGTGCCAACTTGCTAAAGGGCCAGCAGGCTGTTTGTGTTATATATAAATAATTAGATGAATATAGACAAATAAATAATAATTAAAAAAAGTATAATAATAATTAAAACTAAAATTGTATAATAAATTTTAATTAGTGATCAAAGATTTAGACTTTATGAAAAGTCATACCCATACACCTGATAAAAACATATATATGCGGAACTTCTATTGTAATAAATCATTAATTGAAATTTATAAAAAAATATTAGTTTTCAGTCAAGTTCTCTCCTCACACAGAGTTCTTCATTTCATTGGTATCAGAGCGCTTGGACGCCTGCTTGGCCAGTCGACTAGCCACTGTCCAAAGATCCATTCACTGTTGCCACCACAACCCTTTGTTGTTGCCCGTCTCTCTGTCACTGTTGCACATCCACCCTCAGCCGACCACCCATCTCTTTTCCGCCGTCACCATCTCTCTACCGTCGTCAAAGTCGCAAGTTCTCCCTCCTCTATCTCTCCCACGAACCTGTGTCACGGCTCAGTGCCGTTCCCTCACACCCATGCTTACTCCCTACTCCACGCCTCTCTGCAATTGTGACTCCCTTTTTCCTTTCCATTCGCACTCTACCCCATCTCCTTCACGGCTCCACATTGACCCTACTCCCATCCTCCTTGTCACACTCCAAGCTTCCATGTCCACCAATCTTCGGCGCAACACCAACCAACACTCCCATAGTCGCACGTCCGTGCCTTGATGTTAACCTACACAACAAAAAAAACCAAAAAAATTAATAAATAAAAATCGTATTATATTATATTATTATTATTATTATTATGATGTATATAATTTTTTATTAAAATTTCTTACCCAAAAGTTTAAATATATAATATAATAATAATAATATTATTATATATTTTGATTTTTTTTGCCTGGGAACGAATAACCAATAAAAATCGTGGCTGGTTGGGAACAAACAACTAATACAAATAAATCGACATTCAGCGTAGAGAAAATTCCAATAATCGCCAAAGTGGGGGATGTCAATGCTAGATTAGACCAATTGGACAAAAAATTCAACAAAAAGTATGCAGAACGCAAGGCGGAAATAGACTAAAATAATAATGCATTAACATCAATCATCACAGGACTCAAGGCAGGAATAAAGAAAGGCATCAGTGCGTTGAAGGCAGATCAAAAGAAAAATCGAGAGTATCTCGGCAATATCTTGGCCAGATTACCACCGCACACTTCGTTTACCCTACCTAGCCATAACCCACTGCTAGACCCCTTCAATACACCTCATCCAATTATGCCTAAAACGTTAGGACAACATGACACGACGCCACCCCATGGAGTTCCTTTCTTTAACATTCCATCAATATGATTTCCCTCAACACACAGGTACCAGATAAGGGGAAAACTCGAATTACCCAAATTTGATGGTGAGGAAAAACAATGCATCGCGTGGATCAATAAAGTAGAAGAATACTTCGACATCCTTAACATACACTACGATAGTGAGAAGATTAAATACGACGCCATGCAATTGGAGGGGAATGCATACAATTGGTACATGTGGTCGAAGACTACAACTAGGGTCTGTTCCTTTAGTTGGAATAACTTTAGGAATGACCTTCTTAAAAGGTTTCAGGGCATAACTGTGAGACTTCTTTCCCAAGATCACCATATTGTAGCAAACAAGCAGCATAGATGAGTGCACATGTGAATAGGAAGCTTTGACAACTCGAGTTCTAGATCTAATCGATGACCAATTCCTGCAAACATACATACATGGACTAGTACCGCACATTTGGGACGAGTTAGAATTACATAACATTTCTACCATGGAGAAGGCAAGACGTAAGGCCAAGATCATCGAGAACAAATCAAAAGATCCTCTTAGATTAACTTCGATAAAAACTACTCCAAGAGGACGCATGCCCAATCAGCGAATATGGGAACTTCAAGATACACGCTGCAGCTTCTAAGGGAAGGAGCAAAACCCAGTTTAGAATCCCAGAGGATAAAGGAAGGAAAGTGCAAATATTGTGGAGAAAAATGGGATCCTAAGCATAGATGTTTGTAAAGGAGCAACCCCCAAAAGTTGTATGCTTGCGAAGCCGAAGAAGAAAAAGCCTCAGAAAGTGAAGAATCAAGTTAGGATGATACAGGAAATCAACATGATTGCCACTCAGAACTAGATGATTATACACCAAAGATATCATTAGCCACCATTATAGGGATATCCCAACCACAAAAACTAAAGCTGAAAGCACATATCAAAAACAACAATGTCTCGATTCTCATAGATATTGGCAGTACTCACAACTTTATTAATGTTAATTTTGTTAAGATATTCAACTTATTCGTTTTCCCAATGCCTAACATGAACGTTATGGTAGCGGATGGCAAGAAGATTGAAAATGTGGGAAAATGTCACAATGTTAAATTACAAATGCAAGAGTATAACCTAGAATTCAACTTCTTTGCAGTACCTCTTGGAGGAGTAGATGTTGTATTGGGAATCCAATGGTTGCAAACATTCGGTACTTACTCCGCTAACCATCAAGAGCACTTCATCAAGTATAGATGGCTAGGACAAAAGTACAAATTGTACGGTTTCCAACCACCCCAAACTCAATTGGTTACATCACATAAGATGGAAAGACTAATTAGAAAAGGAGCACCTGCTTACATAATCCTATGTCAAGAGATGGAGTTTCTAACATGTGAAGGAGATGGGTACAAACCACCGAGATAAAAGAGCTAATTCAAAAACATCACAAGGTGTTCCAAGAGATTTCGATGGAGCTCCCACCAAATACGAAGATTGAGCATATAATTGAAGTAGACCTCGGGGGTCCCACCAAACCAATATCAAACCATACAAGTATCCACATCACCATAAAACAAAGATCGAAAGATTAACCTAAGATTTGTTAAAATGTGTTGTTATTTCAAAGAGTAGAAGCCCTTATGCAACTCCAGTAGTGCTAGTTCAGAAGAAGGATGGATCTTTCAGGTTGTGCATAGATTACAGAGGTTTGAACAAGACAACAATCAAGAATAAATTCCCCATCCCATTCATCAATGAGATGTTGGATGAGCTTCAGGGAGCTAGATATTTCTCAAAACTAGACTTGAGATTAGGGTATTATCAAATCAGGGTTAGTCTAGAAGACGTAGCAAAAACTGCTTTCTGTACTCATGAGGGCCAATATGAGTTCAAAGTAATGCCCTTTGGATTAACTATTGCTCCTGCCACTTTTCAAGCCGCAATGAACGAATTATTCCAACCATATTTGCGAAAGTTTGTATTAGTTTTTTTTGATGATATCTTCATATATAGCAAAACTTGGAGAGAGCATATCCGACGCTTAGATCAAGTACTCACCATTTTGGAAGAGCACATTGTTTTGCAAAAATGTCAAAATGCACTTTTGGAAAAGAAGAAGTGGACTATCTTGGCCATATAATATCGAAGGAAGAAGTCAAAGTTGATCCAAGTAAGATCAAGGTAACCACTGAGCATTGAGTGGCCCAAACTAGATAACATCTCGAAATTAAGAGGATTTCTAGGTTTGGCAGGATACTATCGAAGATTTGTGAAGAATTATGGCCATAAGACTGCCCCTCTAACAAATTTATTGAAGAAAAATTCATCTAGATGGAATGATGAAGCCAAAAAAAGTTTTGAAGCATTGAAAAACATTATGTCATCAACGCCAGTATTAGCAACACTGGATTTTACAAAACCCTTTGTGGTTGAGTACGATGCTTCATGATTCAGGATAGGAGCAGTCTTGATGCAAGAAGGTAATCCAATAGCATTTGAAAGCTGGAAGATCAATAAGAGAGAGAGTCCGAAGTCCACTTATGATAAGGAAATGCTTGCCATTATACATGCTCTAGCAAAATGGGGACAATACATTCTAGGGAGAAAAATATTAATAAGAAAAGACCATAATAGTCTTCAATATCTCCTACAACAAAAAACATTGTCAACTGAACAATAGAAATGGATAGGGAAAATTGCTACATTTGACATGGAGATACTACATAAGAGAGGAAATGACAATGTAGTGTTGAAATACTGAGAGGGGGGTGAATCAATATTTGCACAATTATAAATTTTTTAATCAAGAGCAAGTTGCTAATCACCAATCATAGCATATCATCAATGTACATGAAAAGAACAAAATGCATAGTACACAATATTTAGACATGGAAACCCAAGTCCTGGGGGTAAAACCACAAAATTCTTTTTAAAAATAAATTTGACTTAGCAACAACTAGGGTAACAAATTTAATACAACTTTTCTAGCTACAACCCCTTAGGCTTCGTCAGCTACAACTGACAAGCTGCTACAACAACTTAACTCACAAGATTGTGAGCCCTAGCACCACCCTACCACCCTGAAGAAGAATAAGAGTGAACTTGTGGACCTGTCAAAACCAATCACTGAACTTGCTGCTGATAATCTCTGCTCTCTGATCACTGCAAAGTCATCACTGTATACTGATATTTCATTTCACTGCCACACATTGTTCATGTACATCATTGTACACTTCATCATACACAATAACTGGACAGGTAATTCTGCTCTGCTTTTACTGAACACAAGACATGCATCATCATAGTGTATCATCAAGTAGCATCGTCGTCATAGGGTATGCATCATCATCAATGGATATGCATCATCGTCATAGTATGTATCGTGCATGCATCATCATCATATAGTGTACATCATAGTGCATAGGAATGCATCATTACATCATAGCTTGCATCATCATCATAGTGTGTACATCAATTATAGGAGTGCATCATCACATCATAGCATGCATGCATCATAGTGTATAGGAATGCATCATCATAACATTATCATGGTATGCCTCATATATGCATCATCATCATAGAATGTAAATCACAATGGATTTACTTCACACATCACTGTACATACACTTATTACTGTTCAGTCATACATTATCATGCCCGAGTATATCTCATTCAATGGTTGCATACATACTGTTGAGGCCTGGAAATTCGCAGGCAACAACAGCAAGGGATTCTCCCCAGTCAACGTTCCCAACTAGCCCGTGACTGTTTGGTATAGGGAATCCGTCCGGTTTGCGGTCCGGCTATCGTAGGTCAAGTAACAAAAGGGTTTACCGGTTGTGGCCCGGTCCACCGTGTATGTTTTTGTATTTTTGACTTAAAGTATGCTATGCACGTGCCTAATTAACCATGCAGGGTGATAAATGATGCAAGGAGTAGTCACAATGTGATGCGCAGGTTCTTACCTCTCGTCTTAGAACTCACAAGCATCTAAATCACATATGCAGCAATAAAGTAAAACTAACTATCTTTCTATCTATCCCCGGGGAGCCAAATTGTAACTTATTTATGAGTAATGTATATTGTGCATGTATTATAAAGAGAAATTACAGATAGCTGATATTCCTTCCTACAACACATGAACGATTAAAGATATTTAGACAATCAGATAGCCAATTGTTTTATGAACAGCATGCATTACTCATGGTGGTAATTTCACAGAATAAACCAGAAATCATTTAAACAAGAACATAGGCTCTAAGAGTTAGAACGATCTCATAGTTAATGGACAAACTGAAAAAACGAAATAGTTCATCTTTCACCAATCCATAGCATAGCATTTGAACGTCCCCACCAAACTTTCTCCGACAGGCAAACAATAATTCTTTATTGCAAAAAAAGTAGTTCTTCTTACAATATCTCTTTACATGTCTAACTGGGAAAAAGCCCCTGTCCATTCTAACTTTCAAATATTTAAACCAACAGTTGACCGCTTGGGCTGCCCCCCCCCCAAACGCATGACGTTTTGGTCTCCTAAAAACGTTTTGGATCCCTACTTTTTATCTTTCCTGTGCGCACTCATGATCAGTTTAGTAACTGGCATCTTTCAGGTCCGCGCTTTTGTCACTACTGATCTTTGCCTTCTGTTTCGCTTGTCCTCCTTGCGATCCTGTCGGTTTTGGTTCGATCTTCGTCAAAACTGCCCAGCTATGCCTTCGTGCCGTGGTAATCTCAATAGTCCCTTGAGTCCACCTGCAGTTCATCAATGTGCATCATTCATTGGGATTGCATTCTAAAACAAAACGTCAAATTATATCAACCAAAATGGCTACTCAACAAGAAAGATCATGTGCATGACTGTTACAAGAACTTTCACAAACATCGACGCCACCACCTCGTCCACCTACGGGTTCGAAAGAAACACCGATGAAGGAAAATGAAGAACTCATCGACGGCTTAAGACACTAACCCTGGCAGGGTAAACTCATTCACAGCCGCATAAGTGGGTCTTAACAGGAGACGGGTACCGCGGAAACACGTAGGCCTATCGTAGTCGGAAGAGTTATGATCTAAGTTGTGGGCGGGAAAGCCTCAAATTGGAAATCGGAAAGACATCGACATCGGAAGCCAAGTGATTTGCACAGCCGCAACGGCGGAAGAGAAAAAGGTTATAGACATGCGACTAGAGGGCCGACATGCATCGGCGGGCGGAGTACTTATACATAGGGTGGCAAAACCATTAAGCTAATCGTCGAGACATCCGCATCGGAGCTTCGCAAGACTAATCGTCGGAGTGATAGCGGAATCAGGAGCCGCAACGACGGGATCATAAAGGACAAACATTCCACAATAGGTAAGGTCTTCATCGGAGGAGAAATCAACTAAATGACCGGACAGCTAGTGCTTTTGGAAGCGGCAACGGCGGAAGCCCAAGACCTAAGGAGCGGCGAAAACAACAACGTGAGGTTTGAAAAGTCAAAGCGATAATCGGGAGACTTCGCAATCTGTCGTCCGCAACTATGGAGAACGAAGTAACAAGATGTTCCGACGCGAAACCAAAGGTCATCTGATTAAGACAAACGCATCGGGGAAAAATGTCGAAGCTAAAACTTGTTATTTCTCCGCAATGGTGGGAGCGCAAGCAAATGAACTTCCGATTCAAACACACTGAAAATGCATTCAAACTCAATGATAAAGCTTAAACAAACAGTGGATCGTTTCAAGCATTAGAAAGGTCTTTCTGAAGAATCATTAGATCAAATCAAATAAGAAAATCAAACCGATATAAGCAAAAGGAGGGTCCCGAAATTTTTTGAATTTTGGGAAAATGTTGCAGCTGCAACAATTGGCGACTTCTTGGTGAACCCCAAATTTCTGACTTAACTCCTCCCCAGTAAAAGACTGTCTAGCTCAAAATTGAAATCTTCTAGATGTTTGTATTCCTAAGCTGGCCAACCCATACATTTAAATCATTGAGAAGCAGTTCATTCATTGGGAAAATGTAACATCAGAAATATTTGCAAGTCTGAATAACTCTTTTGAGGCCTAATAAGTGAGATTTATTTTACCCGTCCTTAGGTAGTTTCTAGCTTGGACACCACAGGATTGTAACATAGTGTAAACAACACTATCCCTTTGTTCCTCATTCCCATGTCAACTGCACTTTTGTGCCATTTGAACTTTAGTTCTTTTGAGTCCTTCGTCTGCCTTTCTTTCTGAATTTTATTCAGGCTCCTCTATCCATAGTGTTCTTTTGTGTGAGAGAAGAATTTACTTTTCATCTCACGGACGGAGAGGAACTTTTGGCAATTTGAAGTTCATGCTTTTGATACTTTGCTTTGATATGTATTGTTTCTTTAAGGAGTTTTGACTCTTGATAGCTTTTAGCTTTTCTGAAATCATGGCATGGGATCATTTATATATGATATACTGTTTACCTTGCTTCCTTTCCGTGGGTCCTTTGCTGTTACTCCCTTGGACATTTTAGATGTGAAATGGATGGAGCCTCGAAATAGTATTCCAGACCTCTTAATTCTGAGTTATTTACAGGGGTTAAGTAGGACTTCAATGAACACATGGCCAATTAGGAACACTGCTACTAGAAGACATTCTATGTTTTAAAGCACAATCTTTTGCTCAAGATTTCAGTTAATTAAGAATCCTGATGTTTCCCTTGCAACCAAAAGTTTGCCTCTTTATTCCAAACCAAAAGAACTAATAACAAAGCATTAAAACAAGAGAAAACAACATCAAATCAATAAACAAAAAGAAAACAGCATCAAATTATTTATGTACAGAATCATTAAAACAACAGAAACGAAAAAGTGCCCACTCCTGAAAATCCTTTAACTTGGCGAGTCAAGGGGTGGGCTGGATTGTAGACATGAGATACCTAACCGTGGTCTGGTTGTGCTACTTTTGAAATCGAAACCATGTCTACTAGTCTACAGTCATCCTTATCAGCTTGAGGAAGTTGAAGGAGATCAGGCTGAGTGTCAATCACAGAACTGGCCTTTCCTGAGGTATGATATCTTAATTCCAGTTCGGTTAGATAATTTCCCAGGACAGAATTAGCAGATTCATTTCCTTCCCCCAGCTGAATGACAGTATGCTTCATGTAGGGTTCTCTCAAAATTTTAATCTGATTTGGGGTACCCTTAAGAGGTAACCATAAATGAGACTAGTCTGAAGCAAAATAACCTTTTAACCTGGCAGACCAATCTCGGTTGAGAATAAGCCCATATCCATCCGGTATATCAGCCACCATAATGTCAATAAATTGACATATCTTGTTATTTGCAGATTGTTACCACCTAAGTTGTACTTAGTGGTTTTCTATCAAGTGAGCCTGGTGAACCGGACAGGGATAACTTGTTCGGACTTCAGAGAACTTTCAGTCTTGCTTCCGGGAAGTTTTGTTGTATCATATCACATGTTCATACCCCATGGGGGAATTGTAATAAATGTTCTAGCATGATAGTGTCTGTAAAAGACTTGGTCTCTTAGACTTCATTTGTCAATCCGATCAGCCCAGGGTGTTTTTTCCCTTGGTTATTATTGGTTATTGAATAAACGACTGATAATTTCTGAGTTTTTCACTCCATACCTCCAAAGTTGGGGTGGTCGGCTTGGCATTTAGGCCTATTGAGGTTATTAGAGTCTATGTGTCAATGTATAAGCATGCTAGACATCATTTTTGAGTCATATGAACATGTCTAAGTCCCCCTAGGTGTTTTTCAATTTTTCAGTTTTTTCAGTGTTTTTTATTAAATTTTAATTATTCCAAAACTTAGGCTATTTTTTAATAGTTTAATTGGAAAAATTTCTGCCACGTGATCCAGGTGTGTGAAAAGGCGGCAACACAGATAAGCGTATGAGAACATTCTTCATTTCTCCCACTACTTTGACACCCGTTCTATCTAGTTGCACTACTTCCCAGGCAGTGGACTCTGGCTGTCCATTAATCCTTTTGCAAACTTCAAGTGGCATAACATTTACCGATGACCCAGAATCTACCAAACAATTATGCACATTATGATTCAGCATTTCTAGAGTCAAAAGAAAAGGCGGGGTTTTAGCTTTTTCTTCCCAACTTGGTTCTATATCTTCTTCTCCCGGTTGATTTTGAGTGGGTACATCTTTTTTAAGCTCCTTAATTTTTTTAGTGTTTCCTTCATCAACATCTACCTGTCTTTTCATAGGTCTGATAGGCTCATTGATTGGCTCTGTTTCCTGATTGACAGTAGTGACTTCAGGTGTTTTATCTTCAACATTGGCATTTATCTGTCTCTTGACATTCGTTTGCAACCTCTTAATCTTTGAAATTGTTGCATTGTCTTTAATTATCAGACCCATGTCCTTTGTTGCTGTAGGTGTGTATTCAGACTTAAACGCACTCTCTTCTGTGTCGAACAGTGAGACACCATCCCATAAGAACATGGTATCATCTTCTTGTTTCTCTATGGTCTTGTTTTTCTTTTCCTCTTTACCACTGTCCTTAGTCAAGTTAGAGTCTAGCAACTGATTCATAACCAATGTCATTGAATTTAACCATTGAGGACACTTCTTTTCAGAATGAGGTTGTTGGTGGAAAGTGCAGAAATTATCCCCCCCTACCTCTGTTATATTCACTGATGCTGAATTGGGTGAAGGGATCTTCAATTGGTTGTTATCCTCCCTTTTTTGGTAGTAGGGTTTGTAAGTTTTATGAACTTCCATTTCTTTCTCCAGATCTATTATTCGGTTGGATAGTTTCTGAATCATTTTCAGCGTTCCCTCAAAATCATGTGATTGTTCCTCTTTAGGTTTAGACAACAATAAAGTTCTTCTCCCGATAGTTTTTTCCTCAGGTTGCTTGGGATAGTCTTCTATACTTTCCTTTTCAGCCTCTACCCTTTCTGCTTCTTCATAAGTCTCTACCAACGTAGGTTGAGCTTTCATTTTGGCAAACATGGCCAGCTCAGGTCCTAGGGTTGAGGTATAATATTCAATTAAGACTTTGTCTGAGGGTCTGTCAGTTTCAGAAAAGTTCTTTAAGTATGTTGAAAACCTTTGAGTAAAATGATGTACCTTCTCATCTTTCTCTTTTAAAAAAAAAACAAGGCCTTTCATTAGTGAGGCATGTGTCTTTTGGGCTGCGTATTTACTCCTGAAAATCCTTTCGAAGGTGTCCCAATCAAGAATAGAGTTTGTAGGCAAACCGAAATACCAGGATGCTGCTGCCCCTTTAAGGGTATGCGGGAATAATCTACAGACCACATCCTCGTGTTCCCCGACCCTTAAACCTTCTATTGCTAAATAGAAACTTTGCAAGTGGTCATCCACAGCAGTCTTTTCATTGGGGTCAAACTTAGGCAGCAGCTTCTCAAAAGCTTGAGGTAGGTTATGCAATGGAGGTGTGAGGTTCAAAGGTGATCTAGCTCTCCAAGCCGATAGTGGGTTGGGCTGATTCACATTTATACCAGCCATGAGCAAAGATGAACAAACAGGAGTCTGAGTAAGAAAAACCGTAAGATGAAACTGGGCTTACTTGCTTCAAAGGTAGAGCCAAAACCTGTAAGTACTTGGGTTAAGTCAAAAGCTTCCAAATATCTGCTAGTGGGGTAATCTTGGGAAAATAGGTTTTCACGGCTAGCCATGCATTGGCGGCCCTCCTTCTAGCGCCATAAACTGTTGAGGCCTGGAAATTCGCAGGAAACAACAGCAAGGGATTCTCCCCAGTCAACGTTTCCAACTAGCCCGTGACTGTTTGGTATAGGGAATCCGTCCGGTTTGCGGTCCGGCTACCGTAGGTCAAGTAACAAAAGGGTTTATCGGTTGCGGCCCGGTCCACCGTGTATGTTTTTGTATTTTTGACTTAAAGTATGATATGCACGTGCCTAATTAACCATGCAGGGTGATAAAGGATGCAAGGAGTAGTCACAACGTGATGCGTAGGTTCTTACCTCTCGTCTTAGAACTCACAAGCATCTAAATCACATATGCAGCAATAAAGTAAAACTAACTATCTATCTATCTATCCCCGAGGAGCCAAATTGTAACTTATTTATGAGTAATGTATATTGTGCATGTATTATAAAGAGAAATTACAGATAGCTGATATTCCTTCCTACAACACATGAACGATTAAAGATATTTAGACAATCAGATAGCCAATTGTTTTATGAACAACATGCATTACTCATGGTGGTAATTTCACAGAATAAACCAGAAATCATTTAAACAAGAACATAGGCTCTAAGAGTTAGAACGATCTCACAGTTAATGGACAAACTGGAAAAACGAAATAGTTCATCTTTCACCAATCCATAGCATAGCATTTGAACGTCCCACCAAACTTTCTCTGACAGGCAAACAATAATTCTTTATTGCAAAAAAAAGTAGTCCTTACAATATCTCTTTACATGTCTAACTGGGAAAAAGCCCCTGTCCATTCTAACTTTCAAATATTTAAACCAACAGTTGACTGCTTGGGCTGCCCTCCCCCAAACGCGTGACGTTTTGGTCTCCTAAAAACGTTTTGGATCCCTACTTTTTATCTTTCCTGTGCGCACTCATGATCAGTTTAGTAACTGACATCTTTCAGGTCCGCGCTTTTGTCACTACTGATCTTTGCCTTTTGTTTCGCTTGTCCTCCTTGCGATCCTGTCGGTTTCGGTTCGATCTTCGTCAAAACTGCCCAGCTATGCCTTCGCGCCGTGGTAATCTCAATAGTCCCTTGAGTCCACTTGCAGTTAATCAATGTGCATCATTCATTGGGATTGCATTCTAAAACAAAACGTCAAATTATATCAACCAAAACGACTACTCAACAAGAAAGATCATGTGCATGACTGTTACCAGAACTTTCACAAACGTCGACGCCACCACCTCGTCCACCTACGGGTTCGAAAGAAAACAACGATGAAGGAAAATGAAGAACTCATCGGCGGCTTAAGATGCTAACCTTGGCAGGGTAAACTCATTCACAGCCGCATAAGTGGGTCTTAACAGGAGACGGGTACTACGGAAACCCGTAGGCCTATCAGAGTCGGAAGAGTTATGATCTAAGTTGTGGGCGGGAAAGCCTCAAATTGGAAATCGGAAAGACATTGACATTGGAAGCCAAGTGATTTGCACAGCCGCAACGACGGAAGAGAAAAAGGTTATAGACATGCGACTAGAGGGCCGACATGCATCGGCGGGCGGAGTACTTATACATCGGGTGGCAAAACCACTAAGCTAACCGTCGAGACATCCGCATCAGAGCTTCGCAAGACTAATCATTGGAGTGATAGCGGAATCAGGAGCCGCAAGGGCGAGATCATAAAGGACAAACATTCTGCAATAGGTAAGGTCTTCATCGTAGGAGAAATCAACTAAATGATTGGACGGCTAGTGCTTTTGGAAGCCGCAACGGCGGAAGCCCAAGACCTAAGGAGCGGCGAAAACAACAACACGAGGTCTGAAAAGTCAAAGCGATAATCGGGAGACTTCACAATCTGCCGTCCGCAACTGCGGAGAACGAAGTAACAAGATGTTCCGACGCGAAACCAAAGGTCAGCCGATCAAGACAGACGCATCGGGGAAAAATGTCGAAGCTAAAACTTGTTATTTCTCCGCAACGGCGGGAGCACAAGCAAATGAACTTCCGATTCAAACACACTGAAAACGCATTCAAAGGCAATGATAAAGCTTAAACAAACAGTGGATCGTTTCAAGCATTAGAAAGGTCTTTCTGAAGAATCAGTAGATCAAATCAAATAAGAAAATCAAACCGATATAAGCAAAAGGAGGGTCTCGAATTTTTTTGAATTTTGGGAAAATGTTGCAGCTGCAACACATACATACCTCGTCTATTCATTCGCTGAGTATGTCACTGTAGAGGACCCCATACAAACCTTGGACTTTACTGCTGAAACTGTAGATGTCTTTAAAACTTGGGACTGTTGTAGATGATGCCAAATTATGGACTTTTTACAAGCTGAGGAAGAGTCAATTCATGACTGTGTAAAAACCCCAAGGAAATCAAAACTTGAGTCTGTGCATGTTGAGGAAAACTTCGGGACTGTTCATGAAGGTTTGGAGTATATCAGCAATCAATCACCCAAAACAAACTCGGACTCCGAGTTGACAAAAGAGGCAGTAGTAACATTGTTAGCTGGAATATTTCACCTCCTGCGGATAGCAAGGTGTTCCATTGGTCTGAATGGTTTAGATCCAGAACAAATAGAGGACAGAGGATGAAGACTCTCCCTAGATGCCGCAGATACCTGGAATGTAATGCTTCGATCGTTACCCTGTGTACCTGCAATAAGCTTCAACACGCAAACAGATCAAGGCAGCCAGAATATAATCTACTGATCTATGCTAGTGACTAAGGAATCTAACAACATACATGTGAAATTGAACAACAACAATATATATGGGACAAAAATCAACTTGCATTAATATAGAAATATGAAGAAGTTTACAACCAAGCCTTAGTGTTGACATGCATCTCCATGAAACCAAGAATTCTCATCCCCAAAAGCTCTGACTCTAGCTCTCTATACTCTCCCAAATGATCTTGGGCCAAGTGATCAATCCAACAGCATAACAATACCTTAAGAGTCCTCCTTCTCAACAATGGCCATAAGCTTGTATTTATAAGGCTTAATGGATAGGGTAGGTTGAGAGATTAGTGGGTGAGGTGGCCTCTAAGATCCTAGGATGAGGGATCTCGAGCCAACTAACCCACAACAGTAGGGATAAGGGAGGACACGAGGCTGATCATCTAGAAGCCTCGAGAAACTTCTCTTTTTCCCTTTTTACCCTGGGTACCGCGTTTCTCCTTCAATGACAGAGCGGTTCTGGTAATAACCGCTTATGGACCAAGGGCCATAAGCGGTGGCACCGCTTGTGGGCAACAGGTGATGGTCGGTGCGAACAAGGGTACCGCTTCTGGATAAAGGGGCAAGCGCGGTGCTGGAAATTTTCATAGAAGATTGTTGATAACCATGAGTTTCCACTCCAAGAGCTGGGATTCAGGGCAAGTAGGCATGTCAAAGTTCTTATCACATGATGGTGACAGGATTTTGGTATAACAATCACATCACCCGACACTCAAAATTCGGACTGTTTAGCCACCCAACACCTTGAAAATTCGGATTGTAAAAGGACTGAGATAAAAGCCAGCAGTGAACACCAAATGACTGTTTGAGTACCCAAAGAGAAAAACTCGGATTGTTCAGATGACTTCAAAATTCAGACTGTTTTTGTGTTGACTTCACCCCACAATTTTTTATCTCTGTGGAAAAATCGGGTGTAGGCTGCCTTAGTCCACCTTGTGCTAGTACATTCGTTGGTATAAAGATTATGATAACCTTTTGGTGTATAAATACACCTAACTAGGCTTTGAGGAGGAGGATAGGGCCGACTTCATGAAGGGTTTTAAAAACAATTTATTAAATTTAAAATTGTTTTACCATATGGGGCCGACTTCAAGGGAAGGTTAGTCTAGTTTAATCATTAAGCAATAAATGTGTATTATAGTTGTAGTTCGATCAATTTATTCTTTAGTTTTTTGAGTCATATGGTCCAAATAGATCACAAACTTGATCTTTCTTCCACACCTTTATACTCCTATATAATTATATAGATAATACAAATGAGTCACGTTGGGTCACGTGGTAGAAATCTTCAAGCCACTGGGTATGACCTTGGGGGCAAGCAAGAGGCAAGTGCAGTCACTTGATCTTGACTCCCCCGTCTATGCTCTCTCCTAGGGAAGCCAAGAGGGGTGGTCCCTAGTAAAAAAAAATTAAGTTTGTTTAATCTATGAATGCAAAACAATTAATCTAGGAGTTTTAATGATATAAATAATGAAACAAAGAGAATCTGCAAATAAATTATATCACCAACATATAAACGACATTCCACTCAACACATCAATTGATTTAAAAATCCCGAAATAAATAGATGATGCAATAAAGACCAGTGTTGATGGATTGCTTGCGTGTAATTAGGTTGCTAGTGATGTCTCAATAAGTATTGCAGTTGTTTTAGTTGGTCAATTTTAAAATTATTGAGTGAGTGATTAGAGAGTGGGTAATTTGTTGATCAATTTTATTAAAAATGTGGTAATGATATGATTATTAAAGGGAAAAGGTAGTCCAGATATACCCGAGGGGTACGAGGAATATGTCTAGATTTACTCGAAAGTGGCTCTCAGTGACGTGTGGGCTAGATGGAGTCGTGGGATCGTGTTCAACACTACACCAACAAGGGTGTAGCCTAACGAGGCCTCACAGTCACTTTCTAGTAGTTCCCGCTTCACTTGAAGAATTTCTTCATTAACGAGTAATTTCGAGTAAGTGCCGGATTTTCACTTTTGGGGTTAATTGAAGCATTAGACTAATTACTAGTCACTCCAATCCCTTTCTGATTGTCCCACCGATCCAACCAATGGCCTGCAGTGTTCACAAGAGCATACGAGAATTGAAGCCTTGTTTATTTTAAGAGTTTTAAGCTTAAATATGAGTCGATTAAAATCTCAATACCGATACTCTTGTTTCAGAGAGCGTTGTCGGATTTTGTTAATTTTTAATGCAATAAAGTAAAAACTTGAAGAAAATAAACTAATCTAAAAAAAATGAAAAAAGACGTGGACCCCCCTAGGGGAATGGGACACAGGCACTTGGCTGCCTGCTTGCTTCTCTTTTACAAATGATTACAATGAAGATTTGTGTTCCTTTGTAGAATAGGAAACACGAAGATTTACAAATTTGAGGCTTTAAAACTGGCCACTGAACAAGTAGCAAGAGAAAAGGCTCTTGGATGGTTTAAATCTTCAAATTTTTGCCAAAGTGCCTCTCTACCTCTTCATGAATTGCTGCAAAACAACAAGCAAAGATCAATCAAATATGCTAAATAAAAATTTAACATATTATTCAAGTACTTATTAAAGGTTAAACTTGAAATATTCAATAAGTACTTGCTAGGAGCTAGATTTATGAGATTTAACTTTAAAATCAGATCTAACTTAATGGTAAATGTAAACCAGATTTAGTTTATGATCTATATTACTTCACTAAACTGATTAACATTTGTCAAAGTAACCCGTAACCAAAATAAATATTTTTTGTGAAATTAAAGAAGAGAGGAAGCAACCTGATTGCCAAAACTTGGGCGATGGAGTTCTTCATGGTGGAACACAGAGGGACTATATTTCTTCAGTAAGCGTTGAAGAGAAGGAAGATGTAAACAAACTCAACCTCTTCTTTAAGCAAAGCAACCTGCAACTTGGACAAAAACTTCCACATAAAATGGTTAATAGACTTGGTGCTACTTGCCACAGAAACTTAGAAAACCGGATTATTAAACAAAATAATAGTGTACTTCTAAGAGATTTGAAACAAATATACAGTAAGATCTTCAAGCAAACAAGCTTTTAAACCTTAACCTACCAGGAGATAACCCCCCTTTAAAGGCCCAATTCAACCACGAAATGCAAGAAAATGGACACCACCGGTTACTTCAAAAGCTCTAAACAATGCTCATCCACACATAAAAATGCTATACAGTTCTTGACCTTCAAAGTCTTTTATTCAGAATGGTAAAGAAAATATTACAATAGCATGCAGGCAAAGGTTCGACCTTTGATGCCAAAACATAGAATGAGTGCCTTCTTAAATAGATGAAGCCACAAACTAGAGGGGGTGCATTTACCCATGAAGGCATCTTTGCTTTGTGTGAGTTGTTCATTGGCTGGGACGAGTTGGATTGAGGTTGGAATTGGCAGCAAGTAATGGCAACATCACCTGTGTGATAAGGCAACAAGCCGATCCTTAGACTTTTTCCAAAAACTGAGAGCTTTTCCATCCATGCCTGCGCCCCCGCTTGGAAAGTTGTGCCCCTCTTGGAGAGGAAACTTTCGAATCTTGAAAGCTCTTCGAAACGACAAGTTTTGACTTCCAAAATTTGCTCGGGTACTTGCCACTTTACTTTGCCAAGTCACATAAGCTGATTTCGGAAAGTTTCTTTTATTTTTTTAATTGCCAATTTTTTTAATTAACTCATTTTTTTGGGTTTTTCAAGTAATCTTAAATTTTGGAGATAAGTAATTACTTGAAAACTTATGAAAGTGGGTTTAGGGGTTAAGTGCATGCTCTAAAGTTAGAAAATGAGCACCTCCATGCCCAAAAACAACCTTCTAGATCCACCTTTATGACCTTTTGAACTTTTACAATTAACCCTGTAAAAATGGAAAAAACAAAATTTTCCGGAAATTAAAAAAAACCTATGGGGGTCTTAGGACATGTTTAGAATGTCTCAAAATAATGATTAATATGGTATATACATTTGACACATAGGTTTTAATAACCTCCCAAGGCCTAACCACCAATGCAATTATTCCAGCTTTGGAGGCTTGAGTGAAAAACTCGGAAATTATTTATCGTTTAAAAACGATAGATAATTAACAAGGAAAAAACACCCTGGAATAATGCATTGATGACTTCTGAACTTGAAATTTGAACAAGTAATTTGAACAAGTAACACAGTGTACAGATATGTCGATATTGCAGCAATCTCCTCTCACTTGCTTTCCTGAATCTCTTGGTTTGTCTATTTTGGTATGGAGTATGGCATGTTGTTTTGCTCTCACATCATGATGAGTCTGGAATGCCTGCCTCTTCCACTTCAATGTTCTATTCAGGCAGTGCTCTGGTTGTGTGCCTCAAATCCCTACCACTCTTGTTTTTCTTAATATTTTACGTTTCTCCTTTCCCCAGCCTCTGTTATCCATGGCTAGATCTTTTTATTAAAGTAAAAACCACTGCTCCCAAGTTACATATATTGGAGTTTCACAATGTTGTCTCTCAATGCTGGAATTCTTCTTTAGAAGATTGAAGCACAAAGCCTTACATCTGATCATTTTATTGTCCATTTTTTCATGATATGCACTTGGATAAAATACTTAAGAGATCATTTCAAAAGTAATGAAGGCATGAACGCCAGGGGCCCAGCTTTTTAGTTTTCTTGCGACTAAAAACCTAAATAGCATTGCTAGTAAATGGGAGCTGAAGTGAGGAATTCATTATGCAGTAAAGTCTCATGAATTTTAGGGCTTATGATAGAGAATGCTGCTTATATTTTGTGTTTGACAAAGTTAATTAAAAACATTATATTCTCCCCATTTCACCCTATTCTTACACTTACAAGTTGTGTGTTTAGCTCGGGGAGTAATATTATGTTAGATCATTTTGTTGGTTTTTCAAAGCATGCGTACACATTGCACACTGCACACACACAAGAAGACAACTTTCACAACTAAAGCCAGTTAATTTAGTATTACTCAGGAATTCAGTACAAGATTTGTTTCAAAAGTGGACTACTGAAGATGAGTGTTATCCTTAGCCAAAAATAGACCAACCCAAAGTTTGCTTGCGTGTCTTATCATTTGATTTTACTGTGTAGGTGGATATAAGAGTGGCACCTGGAACTCATCAAACGGAGGCTGCAGGTTATTCCTTTTATTGTTATTTTCATAGTTTTTTTGACCATATTTATACTTCCATGTATTCCATGTTTATGTGCATCAAAGTTAATACCCATGCCATTGTGTCTTGAGGTGTGTTTTTTCATAAGAAGGATAGTCTCGTTTACATCATTGATTGTGCTTAATGCTAGTCACATTATATTACCCTGGTTTATTATCATTTGTTTCTGAAGAATAGTCTGAAGATATTAAATATTGAACATATAAGACTTGAACCATTGGTCAAGATATCTGTCTGTACAACAATATGTAATGTCTGTACAGTGATAATGGAATGCAAAAATGAGGCTAGTAGAGGAGCAAGGTATTCACAAGATTTCTCATGGGACATATGTATCAAATATTTAAGAAATTTGAAAATAATGTTTTTTTCTTAATGCTGCAGTAAACAAGCAACTCAATGACAAGGAACGTGTTGCAGCTGCTTTAGAGAATCCAAATCTTTTGGAGATGGTAGATGTGTGTCTTGCTCCAACGAACGATTGAAAGGGTTCATGTCCGTAATCAGTACACATGTAAACTTATCGCCAGGCTAAAAGCACCAGAAAAAACATGGACTCCATTGGAGATAAATTATTTCCAAAGGATCTTTACCTCCTAGGAGAATGTATTGAAGTTGTATTGTGAGTTTGTATACTTAACTTCTTGTCCTTGTTCTTTCGACGATAACCCCTTTGGCTATCCTCCTTTTGTTGGTTTTCCTAACTTGAAGCTAACCATGCCCAACATATGTAAATTGACATTATAGTAAAATTGAATAGAATTGCAAATAAGTACTATTGCTTTTTATTCCTTCACTGAAATTGATCAGAATTCTAGTGTAGCTTAGATTTAATGGGGCACCATTTAGTAATTTACGATTCATTTTGTTAATTATAAATTTGTACCACTCCGGCAAACTGTTAATAAAAGGAAATGCCACAGAATTTGAAGAGACAAAATTTTTGTTAATATGGCCACAAAAAATGTTTATACATTGAAGAAAGGGAAATGCTAGAATAATGGCGATCTGTCATATATTGGATGATAAACTGATTGAACATCCCAGCAATCTCTTTTCTTTGTGTGCAAAACAGTCGTATATTAATATTACAGTATCATAGAAAAATACATCAAGGACTGTAAAAGGCCTTGCTTCCTCTTCCTACTAATGCTAGAAGAGCTAACATATCAGAGTTGGCAACCATAATCTGAATCTAATGTACTTTCTAAACTTCCAAAGATAAAACATTTAAGCTATTTAGCAGTTTTTTCAGTTGCAAGCTCGTCCATTAGCCTATGCAACACAACACTCCAATATGTATTCAATGGTTTGTCTCCAACGGTTAGTACAAAGATGGGTGATGAAGCAATGCTATGGTTCTGTCATCTTTGCTCAGCTTCAGAACCCATGTTTCTGCTGTCAGAGTTCACTGCTACAAGCATTCTATTGTTTACTCAGGAATTTAAACTAAATATAATCGGTGAGGAATTGACAGAGAGTAATAACTCAGATAAGAGGTAACTAACAGATAAGGAACTGGAATCGAAGGTTTTATTAAATCAAACAGGAAAATACATCATCCATCAGCCTCACAGTCGAAGATCTAAGTCTCTTCATTTCTTTACAATTCGTATGCAATACTAGAGCATTTTGAATCGTTTTACTTCCACGGCCAATGGTCTGGGTGCACTCCTCTGTTTTAGCGTGGTGGCATCAATCTAATGGAGTTATCCTTCCTTTATTCTACCATGCTGGGGTTGAATCCCTCTTTTCCACTCTTCTTCCCTTTTAGAACCGAACCCTTTGTTGTGAATATTTAAATAATATTATTATTTATAAATAAATAGGTTATTAGTTTATTAGTGAAAAGGAGTAACCCTTCACTATGCATGCTCTTTACTATGCATGCATGCTCAAGCCTAGCTTCATTGTAATATTGTAGCCATCACTTATCAATATATCATTGTTTTATTATTCATCATGGAAGTCGGATTAAAGTCGGATTAGACACAGTCCAACAGGATACGGTTGTCCCAATTGGTATCAGAGCTTCAGAGCTTTGAGGAAAATACTCAAGCTTCTCCTTTTCCAGAAATCAAACCCTCTGTTTTCCTTGTCGCCCCTTCTTGAAGTCTTCATCCATACCTTTATTTCCATTGGAAGACACAATGGTTTTGGCCGTTCAACTTCCTCATGGCGTCCTTTCGTATTCTATCCTTGTTGGCAGTACGCCTTCTTTTGGACTGTCCACCAATTGTCTCATTCCATGGGGTCTTGATCCGTAGCGAATGTCTTCTGCAGCAAAGGGTTTCTGCAGCGAATATCTTCCGCAGCAAAAGGAGCGATGCCGATTGCCCAAGACCAAGGATGCTCCTGCATCAAAAGGTGAGTGGTAAGTCTAAGCAATGACTAAAAGGAGCGATAATTTTTTTCATAGAGCACTGTCTCCAAGGACTTTTCTCCAGTGTAGAAGGTGAAGCAAGACAGAATTGTGATGAGTTTTCTTTCCAAAGTGATCTGGCGAAGCCACATTCTCAGAGGATATGCTTCAAATCTTCCTTTCTTCCACACTGAACACGTCGTCTGTGAGTAAGTGTTGATTTGGATAAACACAAGTCCTGATTTGGATAAGTTGTGTTTGCTTGGCAAGGCGTGTAAAAGAGATCCAATCTATGGCTTAGCCTTAGAAGCACAAGGAGACCTACGAGAAGTGTCAATCCTTTTGAGCCATCCTATATATATATTTGACCAGAGTCTTCCCTCCCCTCCCAGCACTAACCTGAATAATTTAAGGCCACTTTAAACTG
Source organism: Pseudotsuga menziesii (assembly GCA_001517045.1). Taxonomy (NCBI): domain Eukaryota; kingdom Viridiplantae; phylum Streptophyta; class Pinopsida; order Pinales; family Pinaceae; genus Pseudotsuga; species Pseudotsuga menziesii. The sequence goes on from LPNX010322768.1 coordinate 317,866, forward strand.
TTTCTTGGGTCATCGATTAATATATTGTTCATAGTATTTTGTTTGAAGTTTCTTGTGATGCGTGTGGTTTCGAGTAGTGTTTTCAAAAGTGTCCAAATCGGACTCGGAGTCTGCTGATTCAAGTGGTTCAGCGCCGCTAGGAGTTGACTCGGCCCTCGAATCAGTTTGATGGCCGGTTCAGTATGGAACTGGTCAAACTGGCTGATTTTGTTCCGATCCAATCATCTACAAGCCCACAATTTCTTCTAAGAAAAGCGTAAAAAAATGAAAATTGCAAATCTTCCACTCGTTGAGCATTTGGAGCTGTGTTGAAGATGTTCTTGTGAAGTCCGCCGAGTGTGAGCTACAGGATGATTCTGTAGTTCATGATGGTAAGGATTCCATTCCCAACAATCGTGATGAGTTTGATGGTTGATATGTTCTAGGTTTTAGCATGTTGTTATTTAGATTCCAAAGGCCATTTCTAGTTGTTTGGTAAACTAGATTGTTAAGGGCTAGGGCTATATAACAATATACTCATTAAGAGATCAACATGTCATGTTACTTGTGGGAATTGATAAGAGATCAACATGTCATGTCACTTGTGGGAATTGATTGTGGAGGACAATATATTACAATTTTTATATATTTTATATATGGAAATTGATTGTGGGGAACAATATATTACAATTTTTTTTATATATTTTATATATATTTTTTTGGCAAACAAGTTCATACATTGAGTGGTCGATTGAGTTCAATCTGACCCTTGTCTAGTTCCAAGTCTGACTTGGACTTTTAGAACATTGGGTTTGTTACAACTTAATTCAACACTTCCCTGGAAAAGTATCAATGTGGAATTGATTCAATGACTTATATCAATACTTCAATTATAGATTTAGACAACAACAATTCATTTATCCATTATTGAGTTATTCAAACACATGAAAAATATAAAAAATTGTGCTGCAAAAAATATTTGCAAAATAAAGCAAATGGTAAAATAATTTCCAGATTTTAAGAGTGAACCATTTAGCCAATAAAATTGTGCTCAATACAATGTTAAACTATGATTCAATTTTAATCAAATAAACACTATAAATATTTTGATTTTTAGATATGATATCTATATTAATGCACTAAAACTCATAAATTTCCACAATTCAATAGATAATAAAGAACATAAATTTAAACTATGAAAACTGAAAATTTCAAGATGTTGGACGATAAAGAACATAAATTTAAACCATGAAAACTATAAATTTCAAAATGCTAGATGCCAATAACACCTTAGAATTAAGATTAGTTTGCTATAATGTTTTTAATAATTACATAAATGAATTATGACCACATAAATCAACCATGAAACATAAGTGAAAAATCCGAAAATTTATTGTGATTATTCTAGCTTGAAATCCTTAGCTTACAATGCGACTTTATGGAGTTATTATGGTTGTTTTACTAATGTTTTTCCTGTTTTTAAGAAATGAATTCAAAACACAAATAAAACTAAAGGAATCAGGCCTTGAACTGAACCTTAAAGCATATGAGAATTTACCTTTGCAAGAAGAAATCTAAAAATTATTGCAGCCTTGAAGAACCCAGATTTCACCCTAAAAAAATGAAAAGATTTTTTTTTTTTTGAAATTATGTGGTTAATGAGATTGAATGTTAGATTAGTGCTTTTGATCATTGGGAAAATGAGGTCTTATAATAGTTTCTTCTTGGGCCTTGTTTAAGATTATATAGTTGGAACACCTACAAAACATGACACTTGGGAGTTAGTTAAGATCAACTTTTCATGATATATCTGTTAAGTAAAGTGTGTTTCTTTAGTATGCATTTGTACATATGTAATCCGATGGTCACAATATGCTCTTGACATAAAGTGATTCGATAGTTCAACATCTCATTGATCTTAAACGACCATTGATCCGTGGCTTAACATTTTATTGGTCTATGATCTTTATTTAAAGATCATGGAGGGTCATTTTTTAGTTGATTGATTATGAGAAGCTCATTTATAACATTATTTTATTTTGCATAATAATATTACCTCAAGTAACTATTTGGTTGGGGTTGTGGAGTGTTTCTCTTTTTGAGGGTTTGAACCATGTAAAAACATCGGTGTGTTGATCTGTAATCTGTTTGTGTGAGCGATTGCTCAAGGTGTTTGATCTTTTGGAATACCTTGTGATAGTTGAACAAGGTGTTAGAGCATTTATGAAGTTTCGCTTTCATTGGTGATCTAGATCTTGAATCGGTGTTGTCGAGACCATCAAATGATTTTTGGTTCTAATATTTTTGTGCATTTTTGGTCCGTGAGAGGTGTTTCATTGCGTTGCAGTATTATTTCCAGCTAGAAACACTTTCATTTCGTTGAAAAGGTTTCTGTTTGCTCAATATACGACCATTTTACCAGATCCATAGATATATTATTTACAGTTCTGCTTTTTTTCTCATTCTTTTAGATTTTTACTTGGTTTTTTATTTTATTTATGGCTTATTACCTTTTTAATCTACATATGCTTTTTGTTGTTCGTTTTGTGTGAACTTGGAAAATCATAAACATAGTGAAAATTGTTTTCTTTACTGCGTATGTTTTTTTCTGGAAACTTGATAAACCAGAAACAATGAGAAAACTTGCATTTATGAGAAGGCTAACCAAGGACTATTGATGTAGGGCCATCCTTCTCTCCATTCAAATCCAAATGTTGAATGTTTGATCAGGCCTAGAAGGGGTCTCAAGTTTTGAATTGATGGTCTTCGAACCATTACTTTGTAAATAAACCTATGTCTTATTTGATTCTAGATAGATGGTGAGTCAATTAGGTGAGTCACTAAGAGGATGAATGAGTCATGCAACAAATCCTCAATTAGGGGAGCGAGTCATTGAGATAGGATTGAAAGTTACTTAAAAAAAGATAACAGTTGATGAATTGTAGGAGATTGTTGAGTGTTTATTGGATCTGAACTAGAATTGGTTTCGGAGTTCTGTATGTATATATTGTGTGTAAGCCTACAAGGAAAAAGGGTGAAAGAAGGGGTGTGAAAAGGTGAAAGAAGAGCGTGGAAGTGTGGGAGCATGGCCTAACAATGTAAATTTGGCCATAAAAGAAAAAGTGTGGCCTAACAATGTAAATTTGGCCATAAGGAGAGCTGGTTGTAATTGTATCCGACCAGGGAAATCAGGACGCAGACTCTAAGCAAATGTGAATGTACAGGTCCTTTTTTTTGTAAATGAAGAAAAAACCTATTTCAGCTAAATGTCTGTGTATAAATTCGTCTTCGTTTGAATGTGTGGTTTCATGAAATGAATGTTTGATTTATTTCTTGTTAACTGCTGATAAGCCGTATGTGAAAGATGGCTTCTGAGAGAGAGGAAACAAAGATCGATTGATCGAACCTTTGATCAATCAAAGGAGAGAGTTGGAAGAATAATCCGCTTCGGATTTCATGAATTACAAGTGCGTATGCAAAGTTCTTGAAGATTCAGGGTCTGTAGAGATTGATAACTGTAAGGATCGATGAAGAGGAGTTAAGCCTGTGCGTGGCTTGGATGATCAAAAGAAAACTTAGATTGGCGATGGAGATTGGATCTGCAAAGATCTAACGACCAGAAATTAGATCTGCAAAAGAAAACAGATCAACGGTTCAGACAAAAGTTGCGGAAAATGAATTGCGGGAGTGAAATTGCGGAAGTTCAACTTTTGGAAAAGTTGGATCTGCAACCCACAACCCGCATGTACAAAAGGTCGTTGCAGGAGGGAAATTATGAAAGTTCAACTTCTATAAAAGTTGAATCAACAACCCACAATCCGCAATTGCGGAAACAGAGTTGCGAAAAATCTGTTGCGGAAACAGAGTTGTGGGAAACGAGTTGCGAAAACTCTGTTGCGGAAAGGAGAATGCAGAATGCGAAAACAAAGTTGCGAAAATTCTGTCGCGGGGAAGGAACTTGCAGAAACTTGTTTGCGGAATCGAACTTGCGGATACATCATTATGGAAGGACTTAGCCAGACAACTAAGTTTAGAGGTCTTGCTAAACTAGAACCTAACTAATCTTGGGAAGCTGACGGGATAATGGATATAGGGGTTATTGTTGGCATCATTTGGTATCAGAGCATAAGTCTGATATGTTTCTATGAGTACTCATGCTGATACCATTTGGTATTAGAGCAAGACAAAAGATTATGTGTAGCAGCTCAGTTGATCAGTTGAGTCTGTGAAGAAAGTTCTATAGGAGAGAACTTATAATACCATAGGATCAAGCTCTGGAAAACGCTTGATGTGGTATTAATGGCAAGGAGACTTGCTATGAAAGCTTGAATGTAATTCACTGAGTAAGCATGAAGAGAATCTCAGTGATGCACGAGGAAGGAAGTACACGTATTCTACGTGAAAGGTAAATCAATCTCCGATTTTCAGTATTTATTTTAAACTTGAAGACTAACGATTGTGTGAGAAGGTTATTCAGGTGAGAGGGTATTCAGGATTCATTGTAGACAGAGGATGTGTGGTTAAAGTTGATGATTAGCCACATAGGAATGCAGTGTTGACAGAGGATGTGTGTGTCAGTGTGTCTTGGTGCCCCTTAAGGAGCCCCTGAGGGTTAAGTAAGTATCAGTGTCTAAGGAGACCTTTTGACCTTGTCCAAGCCCAAGTCTGAAGCCCTTGGAGCCCTTGGGACATTGCCAAAATCCCTGTACACCTTGAGGAGTATTCAAATACCCCTAGGTCGTCTTATGTTTCCCTAGTTGTGTATTTAGTGGGTTGAAGAAATTGCAAGAGTCCAAATGACCCTTTCAGTGGTCATTTGCGTTTTATAGAGGTCATGATATCCTAAGAGAAGCCTGGGCACCCTCACCCTTGATGGTTATGCATCTTCACCTTTGGTGACTCTAATAACCTAATAAACTACCCTAAAAACCCTTGAAATTCTCATGATGACCCCAAAGTCCATTTAAACCCCTGTCTCCACACTAAGTCAAAATGTTAAAACATCCTGAGATAATTTAATAAATAAGTTAAACCCTTATAATTAATCTAAAATGTTCAAAACAATTTCTTAATTAATAACAAAAAAACTAGAATATAATGTACCCTCCTAGAAGTCGGCCCTACATTAAAACATGGCTAAATATTGAAATGATTAATAAATAACACAATCTTTTTATGGTGCTTAACAAGTCGCCCCCCATTAAATTATTAAAACTTTTATGAAGTCCTAAAACACTACTTCATGTATATAAATACTCTTAACACTCGTCACCTTTTGTACAATCAACGAATCAATTTTTGAACTGAAGTTTACGGATGAATGGGAGAAGATAATTCGTGGACCAAGGTAGTGAACAACAGCAGAGAAGGCTATCCGAGGTTTTCATAGAGTTGACCTTTTTGGTTAAAGAACAGTCCAAGATTTTTTACTGTTGGGTTTTCTTAGTCACTTCAACAGACTCGAATTTCCACATTAATTTGCTTTCCTTTTATGGTATGATTTGGTAACCTTCAGCATAAACAAATGCAAGGTTGAGCAAGTATCTGAATTGAGAGGATTCGTTGGTTAGAGATACTGCAGACCCAAATTTTTCAGACAGTGTTTTGCTTTTGTTAACTGCTGGTTGAAGTGAACAAGAGAACTTGTGGAGTAGAACAGTTAAGTTTCTTCCACAATATCTATATTTTATCATTAGTTTCTCCTTGGCTAGGATGTGGACAGAGTGGGAGTATTTTGCAGCAACAGAAGAAAAATCCTAGTTTTTACAGTCATCTATCCTAAGGCTCTTGGGATTTACTCCTTTTTAAACAGTCCCAAATTTCTCTTGACAGTCTCGACTTTTTCTGGTGGCTGAACCGAGATAAGAATGAGCTCTGAATTAAAGGTTGCAGAGACTCGAGTTTTGTTACAGCTTGCACATGTTAGTTTGTGATACGATACTACTGCTCTTTGGAAGCTTGAACAGTTCAACCTTGGGTATTTTACAATGACATCTTGGACATACACAGCCCAATAGTGAGGTACAAAGTTTGATTTTTTTTTCTTTGGACATACATAGTCCAAGAGTGAGGTTGACTACACAGTTCAAGGTATGATTATTAGTGATGTATTGATGCATACAACATGTGGTGAATGTGAACAAATATCTGAATATACAGTGATATGTAGATAAATGTGATATGTACAATAGAATGTAAGTGTATATAGTGTACAGATAAGTGTATATACAGTAAGAATATGTACAGTATTGTGTGAAAGTGGTATGTACAAGTGTACAAGTGTTCAAGTATTAATGTGCAAGTGAATGTACAAGTTGAAGTATGAAATTATGATCTATTATATGAGTATGAATGCCTTGATATGATACATGAAGATGATGATGTGATGATCCATGATGATGCACTCTATGATACTAATGCACTCCTACACTTTATGATACTTGATGTACACACTATATTGACGATACATACCATGTCATTTGAAGATAACCTATGATGATGTTCAGAAATAGCAGAGTAGAGATTCTTTAGTAATTGTGGATGACAATGAGCAGTGTGTGGCAGTGATATCTATAGGGATGATTTGACAGTGACTAGAGTGCAGAGGTTATCAACAACAGAGTTTGGTATGTGATAGGTCCACAGGTTCGACAATTTTCTTCTTATCAGGGTGGCAGGATGGGGTAAGGAAAGGAGTTCGTAGCCTCCTTCCGGTTGAAACCAGAAAACTAGGGAGTGGCAGCTTCCTTCAGGTCGTAGCCTGTAAATAGGGGGTCGTAACCTCCTTCCAGTTGAAGCTGGAAAATTGAATTCTATAAGGGGGTTGTTCCCTTCTTCCAGTTATTTCTGGAAAACTAATTTTAAAGGCTTCTATGGTTTTACCCCCAGAACTTGGGTTTCCACGTCAAAAACTATTGTGTACTGTGCATCTCGTTATTTTTATACACATTGATGATGTGTTGTGATTGGTGATCAGCAACATGCTTTTGATTAAAATTTTAAATTGTACAAATACTGATTCACCCTCCTCTCAGTATTTCAACAATTGGTATTAGAGTCGGTTCCTTCAGAACAGACTGACCGCTGGAAGGAAATTATGGGGAAGTTTGCTAAATAAATCAAATCTGGAACACCCTTGTTTGATGGGAGCAACTATGCATTCTGGAGCATAAGAATGAGAGCCTTCATAGAAGCTCAAGGAATCGAAATATGGCAAAGTATCGAGAATGTGTACAAAGTACCAAAGACCGTGCCAACTGATGCAGGTGAGCTGGTTCAATACAATAACAACTCGAAGGCCAGAAATCATCTTCTAAGTGCTATAAACGAATCTGTATTCAACAAAGTGATGAACTGTCCCTCTGCAAAGGAAATGTGGGACAAACTCCAAACCACATATGAAGGAGACAACAAAGTCAAGGAAGCCAAACTTCAGACTTACAGGGGACAATTCGAACAACTAAGAATGAATGAAGACGAAGACATAGCAGCCTATATTCTTCGGGTTGATCAGCTTGTGAATACCATTAGAGGTTTGGGAGAAGAGGTTGAGGAGACTATAGTTGTTTAGAAAATTCTAAGAACTCTTCCCAAAAGATTCAACCCCAAAGATCTCTGCCTTAGAAGAAAGAACATATCTAAAGACTATGACAGTGGATCAACTGCATGGGACTCTAGTAGCTTATGAAATGAGAATTGAAGACGAAGACACGTCAAGAAAGGAAGCAACATTCAAGGTCTCCTCCAAACAAGCTGGGAGGAACAAATGAACAAAAGACAAACCAACAAGTGATGAATCTGATGATGAATAAATAACCAACTTTGTTCGGAAATTAAAGAGAGGCACCGGAAAATACAAAGGTAAGCTACCTCTTAAATGTTTTTCATGTGGAAAGATAGGTCGTTTTGCTTCTAAATTTCCATATGCAAAGAACTCAGATGGTTAAGAGGATGACAGTTTTAAACCCTACAAGAAGTACAATAATTACAAGAATAAGAATAGAAGAAAGTTTGCAAAGAAGAAAAGTCTCTACACAAAAAGAGACAATAGCTCATCCAGTGGTGACTCCGACAATAACAGTGACAGTGATTCTGATGATGACGATGAACTAGACAAGGTACTCTTTATGGCAATAAGCTCGGATAAGGATCATAATAGTAAAGAAGAATCCGAAGATGAAGGAGAAGTAGATCTTGAGGTAGAACTTGTAAGCGCCTTGAAAGCACTGAAGAAAGTCAGGAAGGAAAATAGAATGCTTAAGGAAGAGGCACAACAGTTTGAACAAACCATTGTTGACTTGAAGACCAAACTAGAAGAAGCCAAACAAGTTGAAGACTCTCTTACTGAACAATTAATGACAAATATAAGAGAAAAGGAGAATCGTGAGGCTGAGATAGTATCTATGAAGAACAAGCTGCAGACGAAAGATATCACAAAGGGTTATGAAAACAGCTCCAAGGTTCTAGAACAAATCATCAGCAATCAAAAGTCATTCTTTGACAAGACTGGTATAGGATACAAGCAGAATACAAATGAAGCCTCAAGCTCAATGTTGACAGATAACGAAAAGAAGCCAAGAAGGTATGCAGAAGTTGTCAAGGACTACAAGAATGAAGAAGAGATCGAATGTCAGCCAGAACAACCTATATCAGAAGAAGGGCCAGCAGAAAGACCAGATCTCATAAAAGCACCTCCTCCATATATTCCCAGGTATGGATACTTCTTTTATGGGCATTGCTTTACATGTGGAAGATTTGGACACAAAGCTGTAAACTATTTTCAAAGACGAAACTTTGAGACAAGGAATAACCTTGCAAGCCTCAGACGACCACAGTACAACAACATATTTGGTCCCTTGAGATCAGAAATATAATGTTACAAGTGTAACAACTTTGGACATATAGCCAGAAATTGCAGAATAAGGATACCAACAGTAAGAAATGAAGACATGCCCAATAAGGTATGGATTAAACACAATAACAACTACGAATGTGGTATTGCTCTTCAAGCTCAGAATCACGGCTCTGGTAAATGGCATGTTGATAGTGGTTGCTCCAAGCATATGACAGGTGACAAAGATGCTTTCGTCAATATTGAAAAGGATAAAGGATCTGTATCGTTCGGGAACAACAATTCAACAAAAGTGTTGGGAAAGGGCACAGTGAAGCTCAGAAGTAAAAACTCCTTGGCTGAAATGTCTTGCTTGTGGATAACATGAAACATAATTTGCTAAGTGTCAGTTAGATGTGTGATGAAGGACATGAACTCATCTTCAACTCAAAAGGATGCAAAATAAGAAAGCAAGGATCAAGGAAGTTAGTAGCCATAGCCACTAGGACTCCAAACAACATATACGTGTTAGATGAAATTGAGTCCGAAAAATGTCACTTGGGAAAAGAAGATGAAAGCTGGCTTTGGCACAGAAGAATGGGGCATATACATTTTGACAATTTGGTCAAAATCTACAAAAACCAAGCAGTTCGAAATATCCCGGAAGTCACAAATCCTGCTAACCCTGTATGTGAACAGTGTCAACATGGAAAACAAACAAGAGTGCATTTTAAGACGAAAGAGCATTCTTCTACAAAACCTTTGGAGCTCGTTCACACTGACTTATGTGGACCGACCAAAAGCAAAGGACTTAATGGTGAAAAATACTTCATGCTACTCATTGATGACTATACCAGGATGACATGGGTATGTCTTCTCAACAGGAAGTTAGAAGCATTTGGATGTTTCAAAACGTTCAAGGAACTGGTAGAGAATGAAACAGTGTCACGAATCAAGTGCCTCAGATCTGCCAATGGTGGAGAATTAACCTCTAATGAGTTCAACAAGTACTGTGAAGAGCATGGAATAAAGAGACAATTTTCAGTAGCCAGAACACCTCAGCAAAATGGAGTTGCTGAAAGAAAGAATAGATCAGTAATGGAGATGGATCAAACCATGTTGAATGAATCCAAGTTAAATGACAAATTTTGGGGACACGTAGTTCATACAACAGTACACATCTTAACAGAGAATTACTCAGAAACAAAAATGATAAAACTCCCTACGAGCTATGGACCGGAAGAGCAGCAAGTGTACGACACTTCAGAATCTTTGGAAGCAAGTGTTACATCAAAAGAGAAGATAAGAAGATTGAAAAATTTGATTCTCGAGTAGATGAGGGCATATTTGTTGGATATTCATCCAAGAGGAAAGCTTACAAATGCTACAATCTGAGATTAGACAAAGTGATTGAAAGCATTAACGTGAAGATAGATGAAGGAAGACTAACATCATCCATATAAGACTCAGAAGAATTAGATGATGAAGAAGAGGAAGGTTCCAAGAAAAAAGGTGTGAAGAAAATTAAAGTAGAAGAACAACCAGATGAGGATGAAGAGCAACTCACGGAAGATGAAGAACATAATCAACCAACTATCGAACAAGAAGAACAAAAAGATCAACTAACACCTAAGAACTGGTACCAGAAGAATCATCCATCAAATCAGATTATTGGTGATAAGGATGTCGAAATAGGAACCAGAAGAGGACAATCCGGAAGAAATGAGCAGGTACACTTCTCTCTTTTGTCTACAACTGAACTTAGAACTTTTGTAGAGGCCAGCACAGATGAATAATGGGTTAAAGCTATGGAAGAAGAACTAGATCAAATCGAGAAGAATGGAACTTGGGAACTTGTTCCGAGACCACGTAACAAGAATGTAATTGGCACAAAATGGGTTTTCAGAAACAAAATGAATGAAGATGGACAGGTGATCAGAAACAAGGTTCGATTGGTTTGTAAGGGTTATGCTCATATCGAAGGAATAGACTTTGAAGAAACATACGCACCAGTAGCCAGAATGGAAGCTATCAAAATGATATTGGCCTACGCTTGCTCCAAAGACATCAAAGTGTATGAGATGGACGTAAAATCAGCTTTTCTAAATGGGGAATTGGAAGAAGAAGTCTATATCGAACAATCAGAAGGATTTCAACTTTCAGAAAACGAGGACTATGTATGCAGGCTCAAAAGGGACTTATATGGACTAAAGCATGCTCCAAGAGCTTGGTACTCCAGATTGGACAGGTACTTACTACAACAAAACTTTAAGAGGGGAAGTGCAGATAGCAATTTGTACATCAAGCAAGACAATGACATCATACTCATCATTGAAGTTTATGTTGATGATATCATATTTGGAAGTGATGATGATTCACTGAGTCAACAATTTGCTAAGGACATGCAAAAAGAGTTTGAAATGTCATTACTCAGTGAATTGAACTTCTTCTTGGGACTCCAGATATCTGAAAGAATAGAAGGCATTTTTATTACCCAGATAAAATACATTAAGGAGATGTTAAAGAAATTTCAGATGGAAGACTGTAAACCTGTGAGTACCCCTATGATCACCGGTTGTAAGCTAAGCAAAGATGATGAATCTAAGGAAGTTGATCAAAGGCTCTATAGGTCAATGATTGGTAGTCTACTATATGTCACTGCCTCCAGACCAGATGTGATGCAAGCTGTTGGACAAGCTGCAAGATTTCAAGCTGCCCCAAATGAAACTCACATTATAGCAGTTAAAAGGATCTTCAGGTATTTCAAAGGAACTTTGGATTTTGGACTTTGTTATCCAAAAGGGAATGATTTGACATTGATAGCCTATTCAGATGCAGATTGGGTAGGATGTGTTGACGATAGAAAAAGCACAAGTGGAACAACTTTTTTGTTAGGCGGTTGTCTAGTATCTTGGTCAAGCAAAAAACAGTCTTTAGTGTCCTTATCAACCGTAGAAGTAGAATATATAGCAGTAGCAACTTGTTGTACTCATATTCTTTGGATGAAGCAAACCCTGCAAGACATAAACGTGACATGTAATGAACCGATTCCTATTTTATGTGACAATACGAGTGCTATCAGTATCTCCAAGAATCCAGTTATGCATTCCAAGAACAAGCACATTCCAATCAAGTTTCACTTTCTTCGAGGACATGTCACAGAAAAGAATATTAAGTTGGAATATATCGGGACAAAAGAACAGGTTGCAGACATTTTACTAAGCCTCTCTCAAGAGAGACTTTTGAGTACCTCAGAGAAAAATTGGGAGTCATACTATCTCCTAATTGAATTCATCTATCTTCAACAACACTACAATATGAAAGGGGGAGCATGGAAAAAGTACCCTTTGCCATTGATGCCAAAGGGGGAGAAAAAGTTGAATAGGGTAGGTAAAAGAAGCATGATCTAAGGGGGAGATCTGTGGACAAAGGAAGCTCATTCGAAGGAGGAGATTTGGAGTTGTCATCAATGACAAAGGGGGAGTTTGTAGACTAGATTGTCATTGATGCCAACACGTGTGTGTCAGTGTGTCTTGGTGCCCCTTAAGGAGCCCCTGAGGGTTAAGTAAGTTTCAGTGTCTAAGGAGACCTTTTGACCTTGTCCAAGCCCAAGTCTGAAGCCCTTGGAGCCCTTGGAACATTGCCAAAAGCCTTGTACACCCTGTAGAGTATTCAAGTACCCCTAGGTCATCTTATGTTTCCCCAGTTGTGTATTTAGTGGGTTGAAGAAATTGCAAGAGTCCAAATGACCCTTTTAGTGGTCATTTGCGTTTTATAGAGGTCATGATATCCTAAAAGAAGCCTGGGCACCCTCACCCTTGCTGGTTATGTATCTTCACCTTTGGTGACTCTAATAACCTAATAAATTACCCTAAAAACCCTTGAAGTTCTCATGATGACCCCAAAGTCCATTTAAACCCCCGTCTCCACACTGAGTCAAAATGTTAAAACATCCTTAGATAATTTAATAAATGAGTTAAACCCTTATAATTAATCTAAAGCGTTCAAAACAATTTCTTAATTAATAACAAAAAAAACTAGAATATAATGTACCCTCCTAGAAGTCGTCCCTACATTAAAACATGGTTAAATATTGAAATGATTAATAAATAAAACAATATTTTTATGGTGCTTAACAAGTCGGCCCCCATTAAATTATTAAAACTTTTATGAAGTCCTAAAACACTACTTCATGTATATAAATACTCTAACACTCGTCACCTTTTGTACAATCAATGAATCAATTTTTGAACTGAAGTTTACGGATGACTGGGAGAAGATAATTCATGGATCGAGGTAGTGAACAGCAACAGAGAAGGTTATCCGAGGTTTTCACATAGTTGACCTTTTTGGTTAAAGAACAGTCCAAGATTTTTTACTGCTGGGTTTTCTTAGTCACTTCAAAAGACCCAAATTTTCACATTAATTTGCTTTCCTTTTATGGTATGATTTGGTAACCTTCAGCATAAACGAATGCAAGGTTGAGCAAGTATCTGAACTGAGAGGATTCGCTGGTTAGAGATACTGCATACCCGAATTTTTCAGACAGTGTTTTGCTTTTGTTAACTGCTGGTTGAAGTGAACAAGAGAACTTGTGGAGAAAAACAGTCAAGTTTCTTCCACAATATCTGTTTTTTATCATTAGTTTCTCCTTGGCTAGGATGTGGACAGAGTGGGAGTATTTTGCAGCAACAAAAGAAAAATCCTAGTTTTTATAGTCATCAATCTTGAGGCTCTTGGGGTTTACTCCTTCTTAAACAGTCCCAAATTTCTCTGATAGTCCCGAGTTTTTCTGGGTGTTCTATGGTGGCTGAACCAAGATAAGAATGAGCTCTGAATTAAAGGTTGCAGAGACCCAAGTTTTGTTACAGCTTGCACAGTCCAATTTGTGATATGATACTACTGCTCTTTGGAAGCTTGAACAGTTCAACCTTGGGTATTTTACAGTGACATCTTAGACATACACAGCTTAGAAGTGAGCTACAAAGTTTGATTTTTTTTTCTTTGGACATACATAATCCAGGGGTGAGGTTGACTACACAGTTCAAGGTATGACTATTAGTGATGTATTGATGCATACAACATGTGGTGAATGTGAACAAATATCTGAATATACAGTGATATGTAGATAAATGTGATATGTACAATAGAATGTAAGTGTATATAGTGTACAGATAAGTGTATATACAGTAAGAATATGTACAGTATTGTGTGAAAGTGGTATGTACAAGTGTACAAGTGTTCAAGTATTAATGTGCAAGTGAATGTACAAGTTGAAGTATGAAATTATGATCTATTATATGAGGATGAATGCCTTGATATGATACATGGAGATGATGATGCACTCTATGATACTAATGCACTCCTACACTTTATGATACTTGATGTACACACTATATTGACGATACATACCATGCCATTTGAAGATAACCTATGATGATGTTAAGAAATAGCAGAGTAGAGATTCTTTAGTAATTGTGGATGACAATGAGCAGTTTGTGGCAGTGATATCTACAGTGATGATTTGACAGTGACTAGAGTGCAGAGGTTATTAGCAGTAGAGTTTGGTATGTGACAGGTCCACAGGTTCGACAATCTTCTTCTTATCAGGGTGGCAGGACGGGGCAAGGAAAGGAGGTCGTAGCCTCCTTCCAGTTGAAGCTGGAAAATTGAAGTCTATAAGGGGGTTGTTCCCTCCTTCCAGTTATTTCTGGAAAACTATTTTTAAAAGGCTTCTGTGGTTTTACCCCCAGAACTTGGGTTTCCATGTCAAAAACTATTGTGTACTGTGCATCTTGTTATTTTTATACACATTGATGATGTGCTGTGTTTGGTGATCAACAACCTGCTTTTGATTAAAATTTTAAATTGTACAAATACTAATTCACCCCCCTCTCAGTATTTCAACATGTAGAAGAATCCTTGAAAGGATTTACAGTCTTGTGGATTGATGAAAGAGTGCAGATTGTAACAATAACAACTAGGGGATTTGTGCTCAAGGACAATTCTATTCTTGATGAAGAGGAATATATTTTGAAGATAGCAGTGGAGATATTACAACGAACTGTACAAGTAAAAAAGTCTAAAGGTATGGAATGATTGATGTTTATATTTTGACTATGGTTATGTGAATTTATAGCAGCAAAGAACAGAGAAGTTCTTAGAAGAGAAAGTAGTGGCAGAACCCATAGATCCAACAGAGGTTGGAAAAGAGAGGACTAGTGCATGTTCTCAAAAGATAAGTGGACATGCAGAAGCAAATAAAAGCAAAGGAGATGCTCAAAAGGTTCTAGAGGAGAAGAACTAGAAATACCAAAAGGACAAGCTCAAGGAGAGATAGCTTGTTGAGGTATAACAATTAGTGTGGAGACTTATTGAGGGAGGCTTAGGAAAGCAGTCCACAAGTGGACAGGATGAAGTTCACAAAAGAAGAGAGGGAGATAGAAACAATGATTACTGAAGGTCATTGCAGGGGTTCGGAGAAAATCTAGCACAAAAGAAAGAAGAAAGAACGCCAAGAAGAATATAACAGAGAATTACTAGAGTTAGCGAAAGACATTCTTTGCTTTGAGAAGTAGATGCAAGCTATTGAAGAAGAGAACCAGAGGTGGGAGGTAAGATGGCATTCACTACATGTGAAGCTACAACAAAATATGTTTGTTGAATTGAAGAAAGAGCTTAGAGAAGTTGAATCTGAGATGGATGTTTCATATTGTGAACCTGAACAGGGTCCTTTGCTTGGAGAGGACGATGAAGCAGAAAAAGAGAGACCAATTGAGAGTCTCATAAATTCTGTAAAGAATACAGATAAACTTATGGAGGAGATGGCTGAGAGACCGAATGAGACTAAAAGGTCTTATATTTTTGAGATTGATGATTTGTTTGTGATTGTAGGTTTTGTTGCAAATGATGGGCAGTCCTCTGAAACTGTATTAAAATTTGATGAAGAAAGTCTCTCAAATGAAGAAAGGTATGAAGTATTGCAGCGAAAGGAACTCATTGATGAGTTGCTTGATGGAGGAACACAGTCAATTGAAGATGATCTGAAGATGAAAGCAGAAAATGAAATGTGCAAAAACATTTCTACAGGGAAGAATAAGAATTGCATTCTAATGAAGGAGAGAGTTAAAGAGTCACCTTGGGCTGTCATGAAGTTTGAAGAAGAAGAAGACGTGCTTTCCAAAAGTATGATAGCAGAACATGATTATGATGAAATAGAAGATGGAAGGATACCATATGAAGATGGTATGCAACCCGTAGCTCAGACTGTTGAAGAAATAGGTGATGGTGAAATTTTTTGATGTTGTGTTCAGATCAACACAACAGAGGGATGCCAGAGAAAATATCAATAGGGACTTCAGAGTCTCATGTTTTTAAATCTAATGGTTTGTGTATGAATGCAGGTATTGAAGAACACTTATATGACGTGTTTATGCGGGATGATAAGGAAATGACGCATAGGATGGATGCTTTGGGGAAGAAAGGAAAAAGAAGAATTGGACCATTAACAGAAGAATCTGTTCATTGTTGTGAAGCAAAACATAAAATCATCTTGGAATGGTGCAGATGAGGGCTTAGCTGAAACTCTCGTGAACTTTTGGGAGAGTTCAGACCAGCAAAAGAATATGCTGATAGGAAAGCCAATGTGAGATGTTTTTGAAATTAATGAATTATCTCTATCTATAGGAATAACATGTGATGAGCCTTGTGAGGTTGTCCCAGAGGTAAAAGAAGAAGGACAGTATCCATCTACTCTTGACATGGATCAAAGCCAGAAGATTGTTCTGGAATTGAAGGATGAGATGAAATGGTCTCATGAAGATAAGCCAGAGAGAACACTTGCATATTTGGATAGTGGTGTTGCTGACAGCCAGAGGAATAAATCTGTCATAACACAGGAAGAGACTATATTGTCTCAAATGGGTGATCAGTTCCTGAAGGAATTTGCTGTTTTAGAGTTAGTTAATGGAGACAAAGAAATTTTTTCTAACTTCAGAAATTATGATGGAGTTAGAAATGTTAGAAGATTGGTTGATCAATCCAAGGGTTGATAAACATGACTACTTAATGTTTGATGAAAACATTGGAAAAGAGCAGACAACAGATAAAAGCATTGAATTATTTTATAATTTAGTGGAAAGAAACAGCGAGTCAATAGAGGACAACAACAATTTCAGGAAAAGAAGATGCAGGTGTACTAGTCAAAGGATAGATTGGACATAGAGATCGAAGAAATAAGGTTGATGATGGTGAAGATGTATCAAAGAAGGAATGATGAAATAATGAATATTTTCATCACTAGAGCAAGGAAGCAAAGCAATAGGAGAGGACAAATGACAGAATAAATTTGCAGAAGCAAGGCTAGTGGGGCATTGCAACAGAAAATTTGGAAACCAAGAGAATTGAAGATGACAAAGACAGAGCAACATGATGAGATGGATGATCAGTTATAGAACAAGGATTGGAATTCAAGTATATTGAAGATGGAAGGCTATGACCTGGAGGTCATATTTCTTTCTTCCTGGGGAGTCTGATGCAGGAGCATCCTTCTCTCCATTCAAATCCAAATGTTAAATGTTTGATCAGGCCTAGAAGGGGTCTTAAGTTTTGAACCGATGGTCTTCAAACCATTACTTTGTAAATAAACCTACTGTCTTATTTGATTCTAGATAGATGGTGAGTCAATTAGGTGAGTCACTAAGAGGATGATTGAGTCATGTAACAAATCCTCAATTAGGGAAGCGAGTCATTGAGATAGGATTGAAAGTTACTTAAAAATGGATAACAGTCGATGAATTGTAGGAGATTGTTGAGTGTTTATTGGATCTGAACCAGAATTAGTTTCAGAGTTATGTATGTATATATTGTGTGTAAGCCTACAAGGCAAAAGGGTGAAAAAAGGGGTGTGAAAAGGTGAAAGAAGAGCGTGGAAGTGTGGGAGCGTGGACTAACAATGTAAATCTGGCCATAAAGGAAAAAGTGTGGCCTAACAATGTAAATTTGGCCATAGGGAGAGCTGGTCGTGATTGTATCAGACAAAGGAAATTAGGACACAGACTCTAAGTAAATGTGAATGTACATGTCCTTTTTGTGTAAATGAAGAAAAAGCCTATTTCGGCTAAATGTCCATGTATAAATTCATCTATGTTTGAATGTGTAGTTTCATGAAATGGATGTTTGTTTTATTTCCTGTTAACAACTGATAAGCCATATGTGAAAGATGACTTCTAAGAGAGAGGAAACATAGATTGATTGATCGAACCTCTAATCAATTGAAGGAGAGAGTTAGGTGAATAATCCGCTTCAGATTTCATGAATTACAAATGCGTATGCAAAGTTGTTGAAGATTTGGGGTTTGTAGAGATCGATCACTGTAAGGATTGATGAAGAAGAGTTAAGCCTGTGCGTGGCTTGGATGATGAAAAGAAAACTTAGATCGACGATGGAGATTGGATCCACAAAGATTTAACGGTCATAAATTAGATCCGCAAAAGAAAACAGATCAACGGTCCAGATCCGTCCCGCAGAAGATCAATGGTTCGGACAAAAGTTGCAGAAAAGGAATCGTGGGAGTGAAATTGCGGAAGTTCAACTTTTGGAAAAGTTGGATCTGCAACCCGCAACCCACATGTAGAAAGGCCGTTGCGGGAGGGAAATTGTGGAAGTTCAACTTCTGGAAAAGTTGAATCCGCAACCCGCAATCCGCAATTGTGGAAACTCTGTTGTAGAAAGGAGAATGCAGAATGAGGAAATAGAGTTGCAGAAACTCTGTTGCGGGGAAGGAACTTGCAGAAACTTGTTTGCGGAATCGAACTTGCAGAGACAACATTGAGGAAGTACTTAGCTGGACAACTAAGTTTAGAGGTCCTGCTAAACTAGAACCTAACTAATCCTGGGAAGATGACGGGATAATGGATATAGGGGTTCCCATTGGTATCAACTATCCTCAAATCTGAGACATTTTGGTTTCAAAATTTAGTTTTATTGTTTTTGGTTGGTTGTTTAAGTGTCTTGTAGGCCAAAAGTCATGTATTTTTTGGTGGACACGCTCTCCCAACAATAACACCGCCTTCATGCTTCTCCATATTATTATTAAATCATTTGCTTAGATTCCTTTGTTGAAAGTTACTTTGGAAATAAGAGGTCTTGGGTTTAAGTCATTCTTTTTGTTCCCTTTTGTTAAAGTTCATGGAAACTTTAAGTGATGAAGCAACCATATTGGAAAAGTGATTTCCACTTGTTTTTATAAAAGTGGGGCACTTATTTTGAAGCAAGTTATTTGTAAAAGTGAGCTAATAAGAAAAGTTAGACGGGGGAGAGATTCTTTACCGGGATTTTTCTCTTTACCACGTGGATCAACCCTTTCCTTCCATGTGGCTCCTTGATTCCTCTTTATGTTTTTTTTCAAAAGCACATAACTTTGGCATCCAAAGTCTGTTTTTAGTTTTGTTTTTTTGAAACCGCCTATTTTTTTGAGATCTTTGCATCCAGACCATCAATTTTTGTTGTTACACTGTTTTGTTTTTATAGCCTGGAGATTACAGTATGGCCTCTCCATGTGATATCATGTTTATTAGTTCCAACTACTTCTCCCATTTGGAGGATGTCCTACGAAGTAGGGGACTTTATCAGAAAGAAACTGAACCTACTGATGATGGTAAGAAAATAAAATGGGCCAATGAGATGTCAATTTCTACTGATTTACGATTCCACCTATCTGACATTGATGAACCAACTAATGATTGGGAAAAGTTGGAAGCTGTGTTTGGTAAACACAATGAGATTCGAGGGCACTAGACTTAAAATGAGTTAATTACCTTAAATATAGGAGATTTTTCTTGCATAGAAGGCTATTTATCTAAGTACAAATCCCTTAGACTATTAATTGAAGAATGCAACATAAAGAGAGAAGACGAGCTATGCCTTTTTCATATTCACCTAAGCTTGGACCTACCTATTCTATTTTTGTATCTACCTTTTACTCCATGAAAGAATCTTTGGAGGTTCACTATTGTGAGGAAAACTATCCTATGACTGGGGTTGAGGTCACCATCATATTAGGTTATTTGAGATAGACATATAGGGTTCTATAGTAAACTTATTAGACCCTAGATTCAAGCAAAACACACAAAGAGTTTGAAAGATGAAATAAGATGCACCCTTCTTATGTAGGCCGATCCTATTTATCATTGCTCCCTAGCTTTGCAAAATCAACCACAACACCTTTCTCAAAATGTTTTGACAACATAAAATATTATTGATGAATTGAAAGAAGAATAAGAACATAAATTTATTAATCTACTTCCAACGTAAAATATTAATTCTTTCATGAATAATTCCATAAACTCTGAAACTGAGAATGAAAAGATGTCAATTCTCTTATTAACAATAGAAACAAGTACAATATTGCCTTTCTTTATTTTGGAACCTTGTGAAACCTTAACTATGGATCTCATGCTTCTCTCCTCCAACAATCCCAAGAAAAGCTCCAATGCATAAGCGTTTGAAACTAACCAATAAAACAACTTTAGCGTATGGATAACAAAGATATAGAGAGTGGTCATTCCTCCAACATAACAATACCTAGGACAAAAGTCCTCTCTCATGGCTCATCTCCCTTGATTTTATAGTAAGTGGAGATATTCAATTCGGGTAGGGAGCAATTATAACTAAAGGGAGGTTACCAGAACCACCCAAACTGCCCTAAAATTCAAATTTTAATAATTTTTTGAGGTATTTAGGGAAAACATGTTGGTGAGGCAAAGTAAACAATCATGTACACCCTTGTCATACAAAGGCATCAAGCGTTTTCAGGGTGAAAAAAGCGGGTTGACAAATCACAAGGATCATTTTTGTCTCCAAACTTAGTTACAAAGATTATGAGTGCTAGGGAATCACTTGAATGATTAAGGCCAATGTATCAAACACCAAATCAAAGATATTTCATCTATAATGTCCTATTGTGTGAGTGATAGTCAATATTTGAAGTGTCGTCATGCAATTGTCATCATAGACAAAGACGTCCAATTTGGGATTTAATAGATGCCCCCTAATGTATGAGGTTAGAAGGGAACATGATGACCGTAATACATTATAAAATAAATATATTGGAATGTGGAGTCGATGACATTAGAGAATCCGAGAATCTAAGTCTCAACAAGGTACCTGAAACAGAAAAAGGATGTCACACAAACTTATCCTTGGGACAAAAATTTCCATGTACAAATGATAGAACATGACCGCCAATAAGATACATTGTAGATCCATCATAGATGTATAACTGATGTAACTATCATGGCCATGCAAAATACAATGTGGATCCATGTGAGATATAAATGGGTCATGTCCATGAATGAACAAAGTGGATCCATGCCTAACAATTGATCCTAGCCACACCAATCCAAGGTGGATCTATGTCAAAATAGAGATCATAGTCACAAAAGAACAAAGTGGATTTATGTCTCATTATGTGTCATATAAGGTGTGACAAGGTCTCACACAACTCTAGAAATAAAAAAATGTGAGGATGGTACTATTGTTCCAAGGTCTTCAATCCAAACTTCCTAAAGGTATGAATCGTAACCATGTGAATATATGAGCTGAAGTCGAACATGGAGATATCGTTTGATTATCGGTCATTGATATATGCCATTAACAAATGCAAGGGAACCCGCCAATAATGAAAATGGGCCCAAGGTACCTAGTACATTCTAATAGGTGTGAATATATGGTCTTGAAGTCGAACACCTAAAGAATCCATCAAGTAGGAGACACTAAGGTATTCCCACTATCCAATAGCGAGAGAAATTGCCACTGATCGTTGCAATCCCTAAGGTACTATTGAAACTATAGACCTCATTCCCAGAGCAAGATGAGTTGAAGTCGATGGGAAGAGACTTGTTGAAAGGGAGGAATTAATTCATCCTCCATCATCCAACATGAGGAGAAGTCAAGGACTGGAAAATAAGGAAATAAGACAAATTTTTGTAGAACAAACCACTAAAGACTTGATGAAATGGACTAACACCAGGGAATGGCCGACACTTAAGGTTAGGGAAAATGCAAAATGACTTGGGAAAATTAAAATACAAGAGAACAATGATGTAAACCCTTGAATAGTAAACACAACACAAAATGGCTTGGGAAACTCTCAATACAAGAGAACAACAATGTAAATCTACAATGTAGGAGACATTAACAGATTCTCCATATGATCAGAAGAGTAACCAATCGAAGGAGTGTGAAACTCTACAATGAAAGGTTCAAATACTAAGGCCAAATACTATAACCTAAATATTGATAGGCTCAATATTGGTGCTTGCTGCTATTATATTGAGAGAAATTTGAGATATTTGTCTTCCCTTTTCTCCTTTTCAAGTACCTTCTTCATTTTTTAATGAGCCTGAAAAAGAGAGAAGTATGCTTAATAAGGTTATTGACTTGTGGATTTTTGTCAAGCCTAGGTCAGTTAGTGCTCATAGGTATTTTCAAATTCAGAGAGTAAAGAAAATTCTATAGGCTGTTCTTTTTCGTAAATCCAGTCTCTTAATTCTGATAAATGATAAAAAAATACGAAAGAGAACTCTTTTAGTCAAGATTGACTAGATTATTATTTTTTTGTAACTAATCCTGGTGGTTCGAAAAAGGGTTAAACTTATACTACATTGATGCTCCTTAAAGTTTTTTAACGAGAATGAAATAAACAAGCTCACTCCGTAATATTTTCATATTTAAGGAGTCATAAAAGAGATTAAATAAATACTCAATATAGTCCTTTTCTGTAAAAATTTAATGAGCCTAGAAAAGTGAACTTGAGGTCTGATATTTTTAACGAGCTCAAAGGAAAGATGGAAGAATGCTTGTTCCTAGGAGGAAACGAGTTTTAGGGACAAGAGAAACTAGTTCCAAGTGCAACGAACATATCTATGCATAATGCAAGGAACATGAGCAAGATAAAGACACTCAGGGTATGTCTCCTCTGGGTAAAAAATGTCAAGTTGAAAAGACAAAATACAAGGATTAACGATGATGGAGTAGAGATGAGGGGTTATATAACAAGCTAAAAGCGTGAAAGTCGATATCAGGATCATGGGCGCAATCATGGTATATGCAGATGTAGTCACAACTTAAACATGAAAACACGAGCCTCATAGAAAACAACCAGAAATATATGAGAAAGAGAGGCATGCAACTTCTTCTTAAAGTCATGGTAAATCCAAGAAGGCTCCTGATCCTATGAGAAAAACTCAATATGGGCACCAAAATGGAAAATGGGTGTTGACTATGGTGGCTCATGTTAGGTAGGATTTACTGCTGGACTGGTGCAAAATGCATATAGAGATGGATAATGCACCAATATCCAATAGGTTTGACCCTATGGAAAATTCAGGTGGAAAAAGGTTCAAATACATCATAATAGAGGGGAAGCCTAAACCTATATGCAAGTAAGGTTTGCTGAGATTCCGCAGTGAAGATTCATGGAGTCTAATGGAGAATCTGTGGTGAACAAATTTATTGTCGACGTTTCGAACCAAGCGTGGCTCATCTTCAGGACATAGCGATGCCAGGGGATTGTTCCTCTTTCATTGGTGCATTAATACAAAAACCGTCACTTGAGAGGTGCCGACAAGGTTTGTCTTGTCAAAGGTAAATTTAGGGTTTTATTTTATTGTGTTATTATTTATTTGTAATATCAAAGTTTAATTTTAGTTGTAACCCTATTTTTTTATGGGTAATATTAATGATTAATATCAATAGTTAGGGTTATCAAGTAGTTTATTAAATTTTTTTAATTATATAAATGTTAGTTTGGATTCTAGTTTATTTAAAATTAGTTTAATTAATGTTAATTATAGTTCATGAATTTTAATGGTTTTAATTTATTTTATTAATTTAATTCTAGTTTATTAATTTAACAATTTAAAAATAAATTTTTTTTAAATTCTTTCACATTCTTTTTTAATAATCAAATTTTTTTACATATTTTAATAAATAAATTTTAAAAATCAAATTTATTTTAATAATTTTTTTTCATCAAGTTTTACAAATTTTTTTACCTTTTATTTTATTTTAATAGTGCATTGTTTTTATTTGTAAAATTTTTATTACAAATTATACCAACTTTATCATTTTATCTAATTATTTTTTATCAATTTCATTTATTTATACTTTAGTTAACTTTTCATTTTTATTTTAGTTTGATTTTCATTTTGATTTTTATAATTGGTAATAATTTTTAATTTTATTCTATCTTAGTTAAGGATTTTAATTTGATCTTAGTTATGCGTTTTTTATGGATTTTTATTTAATTTAATTAACTATTAGGTTTTTAATTCTTACTAAGCTTAGTTAGGTTAGGCAACCAGATCGGCTAATGGACAGGCTTTCATCTCTATTTAGGCACTTAGGGTTTTTAACTATCTCAATTGCCTCTCTAATTCTTCTCCTTGACCAGTTGTCGACTTGCGCTAACACCTACATATCCTCGACTTTAATTGGGTGTTTTGTGTTATGCGAGTGTTACGCTAAGGCTGACTTGTGGGTTCTATTGAGACTGATATTTGCAAAATGTTATTTAACCTTGGTTCGGATGGACCATCCTGTTTCACCTATGTAGGCTTTACCACATTCACAAGGAATGAGGTAAACCCCCTTTTTAACACTCGGGTCAATTGGATCTTTTATTGACCTAAGGAGCTTTCTGATATTGTTAGGTGGGGAAAACACCGAGTCAATGTTCTTCTTTTTCAGGTGTTTGGATATTTTCTCTGTAGTCCCTTGAATGTAAGGGAGAAAGGCCTTATGATCACCCACTTTCCTTTCTTTGGATGTAGCCTTAGGTTTGTTTTCTTGGGTTCTTTCAAGGGCTTTGTTGATTTGAGCTAGGTTATAACCATTGCTAAGAAAAACATTGCGTAGGTGTTCCTGCTTGGAGTCTAGGTGATTATTATCGGAAACCCTTAGGGCTCTAGTGAACAGTGTGTTAAGAACCCCCATTTTCTGCTTTGGGTGATGATGTGAGAGGGAGTGAAGGTATTGTTCTGTGTGGGTTTTCTTCCTATAAACCTTGTGGGCTATGCCTCCATCTTGTTTCCTGATGACTAATGTATCAAGAAAGGGAAGCGCATTGTTCTCTTCAAACTCTTTTGTGAATTTGATGGAAGCAGTTTGGCTATTCAAATGATCAACAAATTTGTCTAATTCTTCCTTCCCATGGGCCCATATTAAGAAGGTATCATCAACAAATCTGGACCACCATTCAGGTTTCGGATTAGCAGAGTTCAAGGCTTTTTGTTCAAAGTTTTCCATGAAGAGGTTGGCTATAATGGGAGAGAGGGGGGAACCCATCGCCACTCCACAGGTCTGTTCATAAAGTTCACCCATAAAACTAAAAAGGTGGAATTGAGACAAAGGCCTATGAGTTGTGAGGTTTCAGGATCAGTAAACTCCTCTATAACATTGATGGCTTCTTTGATGGGTATCATGGTGAGGAGGGATACTACATCCAAGCTCAATAAGATCTCATTTTCTTCCATATGTCTGTGTTTTATTTTCTCAATAAAGTAAGAGGAGTCCTTAATGAACGAGCTTGTATTGCCTACTAAGGGTTTTAATTTGTATGCTAGGAATTTTGCGAGCCTATAGGTTGGTGAGCCTATGGTGTCTACAATGGGTCGGAGGGGAACCCCAGGCTTGTGGATCTTGGGAAGTCCATAAATTCTTGGGACCAAGGGGTCATATATAATTAGTTTTTTCTTGATTTCCTTATCCAAGGAGGATTTCTTTATGGCTTCGATAACTTCCTTTATGATCCGATTCAAGGGGTTCTTGTTAAGTTTCTTGTAACAACCACTAGAATCCAAGTGTGATTTCATCTTAGCAATATAGTCTTCTTTGTTAAGAATCATCGTAGCTCCTCCTTTATCAGCCTTTCAGATCACAATCTGGTCATTCTTTTTGAGTTCTCTAAGGGCTCTGCTTTCTTCCCTGGTGATGTTGGGTTTGGATGGTTTTGCTCTTCTTAGTTTTACAACACAATCTTGCTATACCTCTTCAGCTTCATTTTCTGGTAGGTGCCTAATGCTATCTTCAATGCTACATATGATGTCTTCGATTGGAATCTTTTTTGGGGCAATGGTAAAATTAAGACCTTTCTCAAAGAGTCTTCTGGTAGGTATGTTTAGTTCAAAGGTTGAGACGTTGATGACCAGTCTATTAGGATCCTTGGTAGCAAATTTATGGTTAATGTTGCCTTCAATTTTGTGGTTGTTGTTTTCAATTTTTTCATTCTAATGGTCACTGTCCCTAGTTAGTGCGTTATTGTGATCATGGTCTTGGTATTCGTTCCATGGGAGACTGGCTCTCTATTCCTGTGTGTGAATGTTGTTGTTTATGTTTATACTGGCAACCAACCCATAGCCGGTTCCTAGGGTTCCAACCAAAGCTGCATCTACACTACTTGCAATGTTGTGTGTTTCCTCACGGTCCAATCCATAACGTTGTGTGTTGATATATATATTGGCACTCTCTTCACTACTAGCAAAGTCAGGCTTTCTTGGCCAACGATCACAATGGGTGTTGTTATCTACATTCGATGTGTTGGATGCAGTGGTGGATACCAGCCTCACGCCTTTCACTTTGTTGGATGTCAAGCTTCACGTCGACAATAAATTTGCTCACCGTAGATTCTCCACTATATGCAAGTATCTGAATATGCCTGACCGGATCAAGAAACACACCGAAAGTGGTCACTAAGCAACGATGAATCCAGCTGAAAATCCTGTCTCCAAGAAACAATAGTACCAAGATCATATCCAAAAAATATAAAAAGAAATATCTGTTACAAGTCACTTTGGTATAAATACTTTCAACTTTTCTATATTTACAAACATGCATAAGTAAGGCATAATTTACCGGTAAAGACTCTATAAAGCCAAGGCCTAAGGACCTACAACCCACAAGATCAAACTCAAGAGTTTTAGTGGATAAATATACTCAAGTGGACTCAAGCCAGATCTCCCGAATCCGAGTGGATCTAGAATGAATCAAGTACATAATACAATCTACTTTCCTAGATCAGTCAAGGTACATGACGAATAGATGAGTACCTTTCCTCAGATCTATAAGTCTTCTCCTCCTTGTTGCTCCAAGCTCCAGGCCTTTAGATCTCCAGCTGCAAAACCTTATCAAAGAGACATAACAAACAAATGGTGAAATCATACATAGATATAAGCTGATCTAAGCTAACAGTTAAGGAAGAAATCTCTAAATATCATTAACACAGTAACATTTATGGAAAGAGTTTTGTATTATTATAATCAAGGAGATACATAGAATTACATAGGGAAAGAACATCACAACTTAGCCTTAACCCTGCAATATTCCATCCAACAATCCAAGAGAATCCTCCAAAGAGTGATGGTAAGCCTCCCAAAGGATGAGATCTTTTATCCCAAAGGATGATATGGATCAACTAAAAATTCCACCAACATATGAGTACCATAGTCCTTCCTCCTTTCACAATGGAGAGAGGGTTCAATTTATAAGGCTAAAGGGATAGAGGAGGTTGAGGATTAGGAGGAGGGGTTTAAGGGATCCTCCCCATAGGTTAGGGAACTGAATGCCACCTCACATAGAAACTAGGGAAGGTCCTCCACCTCATCCACCTTCGAGAAGGGCCTCAAAAATTCTCTTTTTTCCCTCTAAACACCCCTAGCGAACCTTGCTATAGGGGACAGAGCACGAAAGAGGGGCCAACGCACGTTGCCTTAGGAGAAAGAGCGCCAACCCTCCTAGAGGAGGAAAAAGAGCTAGGAATAACTTCGAACTCATTCAAATTTAGCTAGGGAAACTTTAGGGATTAGGCACAAGGTTGACACATAGATCAAGATGACAAGATTTCGATGTAAGAGAATGCCCCCCAAAGCATGAAGTTAGAGAATTGCGATAGGTGAATGCTTTGCGAAGTGAAGAAATCGAAGGCAAGGATGTTGGACAGAATTTGCTGCAGTACAACTAAATCAAATCTCATATGACTCATAACATGGCTGCCGACCAATACAATGCATATCCATGGGAGTAGAGACCGTCTGAACACAACCATGGCTACTAGACACAAACATAGATCCATGATGAGATTATAAGACAACCAAGACCAATACAAAGTGGATCTATGTAATACGACTCAAAGAAAATCCATCACAACATGGGAGAAATATCAGATAACCCAGGGTCTTTAAGCTAAACCCACAACGATACAAATCTAACCATGTGATTACAATGTCTTGATGTCGAACATGGTAGAAACCACTTTATTACCAGTCATTAATATAAAATATTAACAAGTGTGAGGGAAATCACCATTGATGTCAATGATTCCCAAGTTATCTCAGTACATACCATCGAATGGGAATAAAAGACTTGGAGTCAAACACTCGATGAGATATTTAAATCAAGAGTCAATGATGTAAACTCATGTTGAAAGCAAGGTAAACTGCCATTAAGGCATTCGGGACCAAGGTACTTGTCTTGGTTGCTAAGTCTAATTCTTGGATAAGGTGTTGAAGTCGACAATAATAGACTCGTCGAAGGAGGGCCATGATGAATCCCCCATCATCGACATGAAACACAATCATAGATTTTTTTAGAGTAAACTAGACAACAAAGTAATATACGAGACTGACTCAGAAATGACCGACATGATAGAAGGTAAAATGGCTGCAGACAGTGAATAAATGACCAAATCTCTCTTGAACATGGGCATGGCATGACTTGGCAATATTGACACAAGAATGATACCAATCCCCTAATGCAACTAATGGCAGGAGTATTCTTGGACAACTCAAGCGAGATAAGAAGACTCATGGAATCAATAGGACTCAAAGACAAACATATTATCCAAGTAATGAAATGCATATGCAAATGAGTGCCATGTTCAAGAGTGACTATGTACTGTTGTAACAAAATACAAACTCTTCCCTTAATTTCCCCATCATGAAGGATGAGTACCTCTTTTCATTTTTACGAGTTCAAAGAGGGTAACAAACACTTGTTATAGCTCATCAAGCGATGATTCCATTCTCATATGTTTTATGAACCTGAGAAAGGAGGGGCTCATTCCCAAAAAGGGTCCTTCATCGTTTGATTTTATGATTTCGACGAAAGTAAACTCGTTTGTCGTTTCATGTTTAGAGAGCCTAAAATGACTAAGAAGACTCCAGTATAGACATTTTCATAAATTTAGTCCCTCAAGGCCCGAAAAAGTATAAAATGATTCAGGATAACTCTTCCAGTCGTGATTGGCCGGAGTATACCTTTTCCGTAAGTAGTGCCCCCCTAGTCCGAAAAAGGGGTAAACTATCACCAAGAAGACGACTCTTCAGGTCCTTTTACGAGCGTGAAGAAGAGAAGTTCACTCAGCGATCTTTGCACATTTTAAGAGTTCAAAAAAGAGCTTAAAGAGGACTCTATTAAGGTTCTTTTTTTCATAATTCAATTTTAATGAGTCTGAAAAACAATAAAAGTACACTTGATACCTATTCACTAAGTTTTTAACGAGTACGCCGAAGGTATAAAAGACACTCGAAACCTTTTTCACGTTTGAATCCAGAGCACAAAAAAGCGATAAAGTAAGATCAAACCACTTTTCACGTTTTAACCAAAGCACGAAAAATGAAAAGTAAGATCAACACCATCTTATTGTTTTTAACGAGCTCAAAGATCAGTTGAAAGAATGCTCAAGGTATCTCCTTCATTTTTTAACAAGATTGGAACAAAGAAAAGACTATCAAAGTGTCATTTCATGGTTTAGCGAGCTCGAAACTAAAAGAAAGTATGCTCAAAATGACTCCCATGGATGAGTGATTTCTCAACATGACGTACAGTGGTTTGTACTTTCCCCCAATATAACTATCAAGTAGCTTAATTCCAATAGAGGGAGGAAGGATACACGCCCCCCAAGCTTCGTTTCGTCTGCTTACTCT
Source organism: Pseudotsuga menziesii (assembly GCA_001517045.1). Taxonomy (NCBI): domain Eukaryota; kingdom Viridiplantae; phylum Streptophyta; class Pinopsida; order Pinales; family Pinaceae; genus Pseudotsuga; species Pseudotsuga menziesii. The sequence continues at coordinate 347,656 of LPNX010322768.1, forward strand.
TTTCTAACTAAGTTTCAAGTTATTTCTAGAAGAACATTCACCAGAAACAGAGGAGGAAAGAGGATCAAGTGCTACAAGTAGATGAAATGAAGGTTCAAAAATTTAGTCTTGACACGATGGAAGAATTTGTTTCATTTTTTAAACGAGCTTGACATGAAAGGGGAACTTTGCTCAAGGTCAGTTTTATTTTTTAACGAGCTTGAAATCAAGAATAAACACTGCTTAAGGTCACCTGTTTCATTTTTACATAAGTTTGAAATAGAAAAATAACTATGCTTGAGAACATTCATTTAATTTTTTAATGAGCTTGACATGGAAAAGGAACTATGCTCGTTATACATCTGTTTCATTTTTTAACAAGCTTGAAACAAAATGAGAACTATGCTCACATACAGTTGTTTCATTTTTTAACGAGCTTGACACAGAATAGGGAACTATGCTCACCGACAATTCATAGCCGACATGGTGTCTAGAGGTTGGTGGGTTGACCTCTTACATAAAAATCTAGCGAATTAACCCCAGCATGATGTTCAAGGACTGGAGACATGCCCTCCAAAGCTTCCTCATGAGGAGAAGAAGCTATGGTTTTCAAACGATTGAACTTTGTCATGATGTTTAGAGGCAAGAGACACAACATGTGAAATGGAAGGAACCACAAGAACGTGCAGGATATTCAAGGAAGTTTGATGACTAGGAGTTATACGATGATAAGGTTCAACAAAGGAAAGCTGATCAATGGTCACAATTTTCTCATCATGGGGAAAACGCATCACTCTAAAGAGTGTAGACACTACACATTTCATGGCGTAAACATAATCTCTCCCAAGGAGAAGATTAAAATCTAAGGGACCTTAGACTACCATAACATCGATGGAGACAATTTTTCTCTCCTAAAGTGACGGGAAGATGAGGAAGGATACCTAAAGGTGCAACAGGTCTTCAATTAAAAGCAAGTATCTGATCGATAGTTGGAATAAGAAGAGGAGAGCCTATGGATTTCCAAGTGGTTGAGGATATAATACTAATAGAAGCCCCTTCATCAACAATAGTGCAGAGTATACTCTTAGCGGTAACTCTCTCAGATATCTGGAAATGAATGCTTGGATGAAGATGATATTTTGTTAGATTACTCTAGTAAAAGGAAATAACCTCATTATTTGGAGAGGATTATGTCAAATTTGACAAAAATTCCTCTTGCGTAGAACAATCAGAACTAACTATGAAAACTTCAGCAGGTTTTAGTTCACTCTCAACTGGAAGAGAGGGGTAAGATGAAGACTGTGTCAAAGAGACTACTTCAGTCTCAACACTCTCTATCGAAAGAGTGGGATCAGGTGGAGATGACATCGACTCGACCACTTTAAATTCACTATCCAAAGGAAGAGTGGTACAAACTATTTGTTCTTCACTCTCTAAAGAGAGATTGGGATCGACCAAGGATGGAATTGGATCGACCACTTCAACTTCACTATTCAAGGGAAGAGTGGAATCAACCGAGGTTAGAATTGGATTAACCACTTTATCAACCAATGGGAGGTCAAGGGACAACTTACGATAACTAGTTGGAAGCCGTTGCTGAGGAACATTAATATCTCTCAACAACTTAGAAGCTTCATCCATGAGAGGACAAATGTATGTACATTGCATGTCCTTACATAGTAAGCAAGGATGTTTGACCTTTCCTTTCTGACTCTTAACCACAAAGTCACTGGTTGACGGGGTATGATCAGTGTGAAGACCAGAGGTTGATGACATCGGGTGTTGGGAAGCCTTAGACCACACTTCTAAAACCTAGGACAGACCATGACAATATTTTAGAAGATGGTCACCCTTGAAAAGTCTACAAGGGAACTTAGGTTTATGAGGTGTTCTTGTGGGAAAATAAACACTCTTAGCACTATGATCAATGGCTAATGGGTTTCCAACATGACGATCAAAGGTTGGAGCTGTGACCTTTTGCTTAGTTTTCTTCTTCTTAGACTTCCTTTTCATCTTCTTCTTAGCCGCCCGTTTACTAACATCAGAGTTTTCAATAGGTGAAGAGGAAGAAAGGGAAGTTGATTCAACATTCGAGGAAGAAGGAGAAGGGTTAACATGAGGCTGATGCTCATGCGGTGAAGGGCTGTGAACCGACACAAAAGGTGCATTTGGTATAATAGGATTGGATAATAACCACATAGGTAATCCTATAGTCAATCAGGGAAGAATCAAAGTGGCCATGAAGGGAGGAACAATGACTCCATAAGGGGGAGAAACAAAAGACATACCCTGAAAAGGGGTCTCTTGACTGGTGGTCTTGGGAGAGTCTCCCATATCTGAACTCTCTAATAATATCTGAAGTACCATACAAATCAAACACTAGTTAAGTCTAAAAGAAACAAGCAAACTGTGGGAATAAGAGTGGATCAAAAGTCAGGATCCTCATGGGATTATTAAGGCTTCACAACTCACTATATACTGCAGGGTCCAACAGTAAAACATGAGAAGGAGGATTGGGACTGTACCCTTTTCTGAATACCCGACTACCTGGACAACACGTATGTAGTAATCTCCCCGAGTGCTATTCTCGGTGTATTGTGATGCCAAGATGACCAAAAGGTTAACTCAGTTGGTCACAAGAATCCTAAGAGGGTCTCCCAATATACACTAGGTATGGGGGATCTCAACTCCGTAGTGGTGTTTTCTAATGCACAACCACTTGACATGAGACTTTCGATATACCATTGAGTACATGAAGTAATTTTCTATATACCCAAAGGTACGTGAAAATCCATTTGATATACTAGTTGGTACGTGGAAGAACTACAAGCCCTCGAGATGCAGTGCAGGAAAAAAACGACATTTGCCACACTTAAAGATGCTGAAACATGTCTCTAACTTACACACAATTACTAAATTATTTTAATCCTAAGCTAGTATTAATTTTATCTTATGCGGTTAAGTGGCTGCATGAGGTGTAGAGAAGAAATGTAAAAGAATGCAAATCCTAGCTACACGACGATGCACATTTCTCTTTCAATGAAAGATACCTATAAGGTAGGGAAAGACCTTTTCTATTAAACAAGACATAAATCAGAGATCTAACAAAACCAAGTTCTCGTCAAAGTCAACTATGAAGCTTTAAATACCAACAAAAACCACAATTATTGAAAAGACCCATGAATTAGTAGTCGAGTTATAGGGGGGCCGAGCTATTTTTGGTTCAATTTTTTTATTGATTTTTCTTTTCAAACCAACATGAATCTGAACAGTAAGGAAAATAAAAATTCATTCCTATAGTGCAACAATTCTAACTTTATGCAATAATAGTCCAAAAAGCACAAAGAAATCAAAGATGCGGCAAATATTAACAAGGTATAAAACAAAGGAGGGAAGCACTTCAATTTTCAAATGCATGTATCAAAATGAAACTTGAAAACTAATTTCTTTTCAGATCTATAAACATAAAAAGAGAGAATATCTACAACACTCCAATCATTCAAAAATAAAAAGGAAAATGAAAAGCATCAAAACAACTCCAAAACACTCAAGAATTGCTCCCAATCTACCAAAATGCAACCAAAACTCAATGATTGAGGGTGGAGGAATGGTTTGGAGATCAAATATAACAATATGAACATATCTGAAAGATCTGGTAATGCGATTAGGGATGGAAATACTGAACCAACAGGTGGGGGATTGAAACTTCCCTTTATAACCAAGTCACTCACTTGACTAATAAAACATCCCAAACTCAACAAAATACAATCCAAACAGAGGTAATGTGGGACCTAGGGGCTCTATGACTATCATATGCAGCTTATAACCACAATCCATCAACCCAAAACCCAAAAATGAAGGAAAACTGAGCTGATCTCTGAGTTTTAAAGGGCTGGCGCACCTTCCTACACTGCACCAAAGTGCCAGAGAGGGGTTGGCGCACTTAGTACATTGGGAAAGAGTGCCAGTGGTGCACTTACGCTTAAGGGAAATAGTTCTATCAGGACAATGGCTCTCTGTGTACACTACCTAGGTGCGTCGGAGGGCCAGAGAGGCTATATATCCTAAGGGAGAAGGGCTAGAGGTGTAGGACTAAACCCAATAAGAGTCAAGGAGGTCCAAGAAAATTTCTAAAGACAAAATCCAAAGCTAGGAGGGTCTCTAGAGGCTAGAAAAAGGATTGATGAAGAGACACAAAATCAAATACAAATGAAATTAGATCTATGTTATCCCCAGTATGGTCACAAAATTTGTTAGTGGATAAATCTACTCAAGCGGACTCAAGTCAGATCTCCCTAGTCCAAGTGGATCTAGAACAAATCAAGTATAGAATACAATCTAATTTCCTAGATCAGTCAAGATACATGATGAAGAGATGAGTACCTTTCCTCAGATCTATAAGTCTTCTCCTCCTTGTTGCTCCAAGCTCCAGGCCTTCAGATCTCCAGCTGCAAAACCTTATCAAAGAGACAAAACAAACAAAGGGCAAAAGCATACATAGATATAAGCTAATATAAGCTAATAGTTAAGGAAGAAATCTCTAAATATCATTAACATAATAATATTTATGGAAAGAGTTTTGTATTACTGTAATCAAGGAGATACATAGAATTACACAGGGAAAGAACATCACAACCTATTCTTAACGCTACAATATTACATCCAACAATCCAAGCCAAGCCTCGAAAGAGTGATGATAAGCCTCCCAAAGGATGATAGGGATCACCTATAAATTCCACCAGCATAAGAGTACCATAGTCCTTCCTCCTTTCACAATGGAGAGAGGGTTCAATTTGTAAGGCTAAAGGGATAGAGGAGGTTGAGGATTAGGAGGAGGGGTCTAAGGGATCCTCCCCATAGGTTAGGGAACCGAATGCCACCTCACCTAGAAACTAGGGAATGTCGTCCACCTCATCCACCTTCGAGAAGGTCCTCGAAACTTCTCTCTTTTCCCTCTAAACACCCATGGCGCACCCTGCTATAGGAGAAAAAACACAAGAGAGGGGCTAGTGCACCTTGCTTTAGGAGAAAGAGAGCTATCCCTCCTAGATGAGGAAAAAGAGATAGGAACAACTTCAAACTCAATCAACTTTAGCTAGGGAAACTTTAGGGATTAGGAACAAGGTTGAGACATGGACAAGATGACAAGATTTCAATGTAACAAAGATGAAGATCAAATTTAAAATAAGTGATGCAGTCCATGGGAACAAATTCATCATCACAGGAGTCGAAAAATCTATTAACATAATCAATCTCAGTAGGGATATCGATTTGTGACTCCATGGCATAAGATAAGGACTCAAAAGTGCAAGTGTTTGAGGATCTATAATCAGTAATATTAGACTCAAAAGGAAAATCGGGATTGGATTTTATTGAAAATGGTTCAACATCCAAAGGAATGTTAGACTGTAACATAGACTCTAGGAAAAATTTATCTTGAGAAACTATATCATCCTAGGTAGAACACATGTCCAAACATTTAGTTGAGTCAAAAGGGTGGAGAGAAGGATCCAATTCCCCTATTAAGTGGATCACTTGTTCAACCACTGGGACTGAGTCCCAAGAAGGTAAGCATGAACACAGAGGCTTATTTTCAGTAGAAATGGAACATGAGGGAAATAAGGCCTTACTAATATGACTACATCTAGTTTTGGAAGATGGCAACTTCCAAGGGTCATTAAAATAAGAAGTCATAAAGTGAGACACCTTAGGCACAAAAATGATGGCAATCGAAGATATAGCATGTATTGGGGATGCCATGATATGCAAGTAAGTGGGGGTGTATTAAAGGTTCCCATCAAAGAAGGATACATCTATTGGACAATGGGTTCAACGCTCCCCATGATTTTCGTGACATGGACTAATCACTTCCTGAGATCCTAACTCTGGCATTTGTGGCGGGGATTAAGACCTGTAGGTTTTGGACTAATGACAATCGTGAGTCTAACAAATGGTACCAGAGAAACAGGTCAAGGGTTTGAAAATCATCCGAATCGCACTGGGGGGAGATTGTTGGACATTGGGTTCAGCGCTCCCCATAAATTTTGTGACATGGACTAATCGCCTCTTGAGATCCTAAATCTGGTGATTGTGGCAGAGATTAAGACTTGTGGGTTTTTGTCTAACGAAAATCGTGAGTCCAACAACATCCCCACACAAATATTATCTTAATCCTTCATGGAATGGAAAGCTAGGAGATGTTGGAACCATTTTCATGGTTGGAACCATTCACAAAGAATGATAACTAATCAATGGTGATAATATTTCCATTATGTCGAAACTTAATTATACAAAAGATCAAAGATACTATAACCATCATTGCTTGGGTTCAACTTTTCGCTAATAACATGTTACAATCAAGTAGAGAATCAACTACATATACCTCTATTATGACAGTTCCCCCCCCCACCCCCGACTCTATAAGGGGATATGAAATTATTCCGCGAGGCTTGAACAAATGGCCATCAAAAGATTTCAACATTGTGGCAGGAACAACTAGTTTAGCTGACCCGATATCCTTCCAACGTGATAAATACATCACACAAGTAGAGGCACACTCATCAACAATAACAAAATGTATAGTGTACCTATTGGATATTGCTTGAATCTGGAAAGCCACATGATGGGGTAAATGAGTCTTCCAATTTTCATAATAGAAAGTCTTAACTTGACTATCCACGAGATCAAAGGCTCCTAATGCTAAGAGCAAGTTCCTTTGTTGGGTTGGACAATTTCGCAGAACCTCTAAAGTAGACATTGCACAAGGATTTTGTGCCAAATCCTCCACTATGTTATAGTTTTGTGTGGCGTGTGCATTGGGATTACACATGGATTTCTTTAGAAAACCTTTCGTAACTCTTGGAATGACATCGTTAATGGATTTGTCTATGTGTAATGATGAGGCTCCATCAAATTTAGAGGTTTCTTTTCCCTTAGATCTGGACATAAATGTATCATAATATTTATTTCTAGTTCACAGGTGAATGTCTGACTCACATATAATTTTTTTACTTTGGACAATGCTATCCCTTGAGAGGAGGCACAGTGTTTTCCCCCTTGCAAGGATCCAGGGTTGGGTTGGGCCGTAGTGATCATTTGATACTGCAACCGAGGAAATGGATTAGTCAAGACACTATGTTGGGTAGAACCTTCCTGCTGGGATAACGATTTCTGAGCCATTTTCATCTTAGGGAACTTATAGGTTAAATTCTCTTCATTGCATAATACGCAATGGAATTTGATCTTATTTCGTTTGGCCCCACCACCATTATTATCGTTGTTTGTGTTGTTATTACACTTGTTCCCAGTTTTATTTTTCTTATTATTGTCCCCTCCGAGATGCTAGTTTCCCTTACAATCGACTATCTAAACTGTTAGAACATCCACAAGAGGGATGGGAATAGGGTTGCCTCTATTGTTCAAAGCAACAATTGGTGAATTTTGATCTACAAGGTGCATACCTTGGTTAGTTGCTACATTAACGACTGAACCAATCACACCATCGATATGTGGTCTAAGGATTGACATGGTCGAATCTACTTATGCTCTGGGAGCATTGGGAAAAAATTCATAAAGCATTTTGGATGGAGAATAAACTATGTCTAGTTGCTAGGATTTTATATTGGCCTGCTCATTTTGTCTCCCATAGAGGACCACATATTTTGTAAAACAAAGTTCCAAAGACTTAATGAACCAGTCAGTTAAAAACTTGTTGGGAATATGAACATTGATCAGACTATGCTTGTTCCTCCAATAATGAATGTGGTCAGAGATATGGGTAGACTAGTGTCTCGACAAAAGGAAGTCAACAATTTAATACTGACTTCATTACAAAATGGAAGTTGAAAGCGATTAAGGAAAGTCATTGCAACAATGTTGAATGCTTGGAAAGAAGCGCATGGTAGATCAATATATTATTTTTCTTTCATCCCTATTAGAGTTCATTGAAGAAGCCATAACCTAATGGAATCATCCATTAGAGAGTTTGAGAAACACCATAGATGAAAGATCATCACATAGTTCACTAGATCTTCCTTTGGTTTCCCTTCAAATTTCAGGAGATATGAAGGTAACTTGGTAGGGAGCGGTGTCCAAATAGGATTATGTAAGACCAAAGCATTGATTAAGTTATTCAAATCAGGAAGATTCAAAGTGGCCGCGAAATACAACTTTGTTTGCCATGGAATTCCAAAATCCAAGAGCATTAGTAGCCTATTAATTTGTGTAATTTGACATTGTTACAAGGTGTATTGTACTATTCAAAACAATGACCAAAATAACTTTTTATAAAGGATTGAGTAAATCCTCTTGAAATTCCCCCCATAATTTCCATAGGATGACTACACATTAAATAATTGACTTTTGGTGGGTTAACCATGACAGAACTTCCTAAACCAGAAAATTGGATATTCCCATATGGGGATTTACCCCTATGGAAGTGTATCACATGTGCCCCCTAATCCGAATGTATCACTAAGTGGAATATTAGATAACATGGGGACATAAGTGCCCATGCCTCCCAAGGAATAGAAAGTAAATCTTAACTAAAGTAAATTGGAACCAATAACAGTTTTAGAGGCATGAGTTGGGTTAGGCATGGACCATTGTCTATTGAAAAGTGTGTAACTATATAGATGCATCAATGGAACACTACCTGAAGAAGTAGTAAAAGTAGATGCAGGAGGAAGTGAAGTAGGGATGATTGGAAAATAACTCGGAAATGTCATCCCAAAAGAAAAGGGATTTGTACTATGCGGACCATAAGAGGGTCCTATAGTAAGAATCATTGAAGATGATGGGGTCCATCCAAAAACTATGGTAGATGATGCATTTGTACTAATCATTCCTAAAGGAGTGGTGTTAACCGCCCCCCCCCCCCCGGGGGGGGGGGGNGGGGTAACCTCCCCAATACCAGAAACTTACCAGTGTTTTGCATACAAGCCCATAGAGATGGTGGATTATTTGACCTAGGAATGTAAACTCAATTCAAACATTGCAGAGGGTTCAATAGTCCTGAAGGATTAGTGAGATCCTCAACGGAGGGAATATCTGTGTTCTCCTTTATTTGAGAAGAAGAAACCTAGGATAATTATATAACTAAACCTCAATGTCACTAAAATTCCCTCCCTGGGATGAGGAATCAGACTCAATAAGCCTAGTTTGTTTTCTACTTTTTCTTGTTCAACAAGATGTTCCTGGTTGTATTATTTTGCCCCCTGGGGGCATGGATTATTATATTCCAAGATTCGCCTAGGAGTACAAACTTTCCTTTGTTTAGGAGAGTGTCATTGAATTCTTCTAGACCCGTGTAAAGGTTGATCAACCACGACGGCTCACATAAGACTCAAAGGAGGTAATATAAAAAGATAAAACAACTAACACTCACTAGAAATCCCGTAAAACATTACAACAAGAAAAATACTCTTACAACGGAAAGAACTTGCAAGTGCTATTAAGTGAAGAGACAGATATGGGATATTCCAAAGATTATCTTGGTATGGTTAGGGCCCAATTCCAATCAATGAAGATACGATAAATAGTTACGTTACTCCATGAAACCAATCACAAATGGTGCAAGCAATTTCCTTCGGCAAGTACCCTCGATAAGGAGCTAGGGATGCACACTCTATGACTATCTTAGGTGCTACAATATGTCCCCTTGTAGCGAGATAGGAGGTACTTAGGAGAGGCAACTATGGATACCACTTCGCCCTCAGTGGTCGGGTGAGATAGTAATTGGAAAATGATTCTTTGAATGAGCAGGGGACATAGTCCTTTTATAACAAGTCCTACACTCAAAATTGTTAGTGAAAAATGGTGTCACCTTGAATACTTGCCACACATTAATAGTTCTTAGACTCACATAACCCCACCAATCCAAGCAATATGGGTATTTTGAATAATTGTACCAAGTTATCATACCGCTTGATTCTTGTGTCAGAGGCACTTTCCCAACAAGAACTTTGCGTTACTAATGGATTTAACTCTCTTTAGTAGATTCCTAGTTTCCCAATATTATGTGATTTTGGAGAATTTAACTTTAAACTCCTATCTCCAAAATCCTACCCTAGACTCTTAGGTGTGTTTTTTACTAAAATAAAATCCTAGTAGCCTATCCCAATTATGGTCCGCAGACTGTTAGGTGTGTTTTTTACTAAAATAAAAATAACTGCTTGTTCAAAACACATGTTTTACAACTTTCAAAAGAGGAAAATTTATGCACCTAAAAAGAAGTACAATGCACCATAGTGCACAATTTCACCCCTTTTAAACTGAAAGATGGAGCACCCTCTCCCCTCTAAATGCACTTTTTACTTTTCTAATGTCTTTTCAATGCAGAACGCAAGATCTAAATGCAATATGCCAACTTAAATTCAATGTGTGAATTTAAGAAATGTACAAATGTAGCTTTTTGATATTTTTATGCAAAATTAAAACTATGCTCTATATGCTAAATGCAAACTTGTACACAACCACTTACAAAAATGCAAATTTCAATTTCAATTCTTTCTAAACATATACAAGTTCGAAAATTTGAAATGAGCAATACACTCTTCAGTTGGAAAGCCAATTCCAAGCCAATCCTACGATATGAATGGGACTTTAAATTTAATGTGCATGCGCACTTCAAAGACAAAATGAATTTTTTTTCTTTTGTTTTTGATGCAAAAAATTTAACTGTGTACTTCAATGAAATTTGATATTCACAATAAAAGAAAAATCCAATTTTGTTTTGGTTTTCTAGTGCAAAATGCCAATCTACTAGATGCTTGCAATGTAAACACAAACTTAGAATTCTAAATGATCTAACTTGTTTTTGTTTTTTCCAAATGAGACAAAAGAACTTAGTCCTGGACAACTACACAATAAAACAAATGCAAAACACTCTTGACATCCCTATCAATCACAAGCAAAAATGACCACAAACTCAAGACCTTTCAATCGTCCAACATGCAAAGCAGGGAAAAGTATATGAATTGAATTTTAGACACCACTTACCAAATTAAGCTACTAGAATTGAGGGTTTGGGAAAGCTTGATTCTTCCACCCAACTAGTGCAATCATGGTATGAAAACAACACCAATAAAAACTCTGAGCTTTCACTTCAAGGGACAATCAAAAGTATAAAAATAAAGGCATAAGAAGTATGAAAATACAAAAGAATCTTTTGAGAAGTTTTTAATCTAAAAATCAAAAGTAGAGATTGAAAATAAACACATGGATAAATGACAATCTCTACAAATTCACTACATGGATGTGACAATAAATGATTTTGGAAATACACCAAATCAAGCAGTGAAGGGATAAACACCAAAAACAATTGCTCAAAAATACCAAATGAGTAAGTAATTGAAAAGAAATCACTAATAATGATAAAAAAGGGTAGTTAAATTATCTTTGAGAGGTCATTATACGGTTTAGCTAGTAAAATTTTTTGCAAACTTTTCAAACAAAAATGAAAAAATACTTAGGGAAAATATTTTTCACAACAAGTTTTGTTCAAAAAGATAAAAAAATCTAAGCCAATATCAATCACTAAGAAGACACCACACTTATAAGTGGTAATAACAAGACCTAGGATGAGCAAAGACCCTCCAAAATACACAAAAATTCCCACATACGGAAGTTAGAGTAAAAAAGCACACTACAAGACAAAACAAACTGGTGAACCAAAGCACAATAGCTTTCAAAATAGCTACTTTTATGAAGGTCAAGGGAATTTTTGAACCAAAACCACCTCTTTTATGAATGTGAAGGGAATTTTGTACTAAAAGTTTGTTAAGAACTCGTGTCAACCCTCTTCTTTATTTCAATAGTATATTTTGTTGGACGCATATGCTTTGTAAGTCGTCTCGTTAGTATGTTGTATTATCCCACATTCATGGGGAGTAATAGTTTTTAAGTAGTCCAGCTAGTATGTTGTATTATCCCACATTCATGGGGAGTAATAATTGTTTAGATTGGACTTAGTATATAAGTGAGTGCTGAGGCCAATGAAGGTATCCAAGAGTTATATGTATTGAGCTTGCTCAAAGGAGGTTCCCCCCTCGAAGTGGCCTGCGATCAATATTTTTTTTTTTGCTATGCTATTTTTGGTATATTGTGCATTTTCATTGTTTATTGTAGGAGGTTCCTCACATTGGTATCAGAGCACTTTTCTTGGCACAAGTGGGAATTTTTTTTTCTTTCTCTTATCTTAGGCAAAAAAAAAGTGGGGAAAATTGGGCAGTGACTTTCATATCAATTTCTGAAACATTTTGCGTAGATTCAACATAAATAAGTTGCTGATCTGAATTCCTCTTGCAAAAATATGTAGTTTAAAAAAAACATCTCATTTAGAGTTCATAAAGTGGAGATATCCCTGATTTAAAATCAGTTATTTTTCATAATTTCAGTGACAATCGCAAAGATTGCAGAGTGGAAATATTTTGACCGGGTGCCCATATTTCTGTTTCGATTACAAAAATAGATCTTAAGTGGCTATTCTAGTTCCAAACACAGGTTATAATAGTGATTCTGAGCAATATTGATCGGGTTATGTTCATTATCAAAATTTCGTCTCAAAACCCTAACGCTATTTACGGGTTTTTTTGGGCGTTGGGTTGAATTTCTGCCAAATTTTTTCTGGTGATGTGATTATTGCAACAGTTCTTCTTCTTTGCATTGGTATTATTCATTCATATCAGGGAATAAACCATCTCCTATTAAATGTGGGAAGTACTTGGGCATAACCCTAAAATTCATTGTGAGGAGTACCACAAGAAGCCTGAAGTAGCTGGCCATTGAGAGGACCTGCCAAGAGAAAATGGAAACAACCCCTACCCGATTGACTAGTTCCACCAGTGAGGTAAACCAAGAGCTGTCATTTGTGACAAAACAGTTATCAATTTTACTTGAGTCGTGGAGTGAGGGACACTACCCCAATACGCAAGTCGTTAGAAAACATTGGTGGTCGAGTGAATCCCTTGAATATTTAGGAAGTCGAACATACCTGGGGTCTGTTGCCACCTAATTCACACTTTAAGGTGTAGGAAAGTCACAACCTGCTATGTGTGTCCTTGGGGGCAAGTGAGAGCTAGGGACCACTGTCACCACAGTCCACCACTCCTCCGTTTAGGAAAGATCCCAACAGAGCCAAGGGGGGTAGTCCCTATGGAAAGACTATGTTTCAGGTTTATTAATTAATTGAAGATTAATTAAAGGGATCTTTTTATTAAGATTACAAAATTACAAGACCAGTGCCTATATTAAATGGAGTCAAAAGATTACAAGTTACAACAATAACAAATCAAGGTATTTAAGTAACGTACAGCTGATCTAAACTTATCTGAAAAAAAAAAAAAAAAAAGCGGAATAAAATGCTTTAATGTGAACTTATTGAACCAATAGGAAATGAAGGAAAGAAAGACTTTAAGTTTGATTCACTTGAAGCAAATTAAACAAATATTAAGCATTCACCATATGAACAAATATAGAACTGAAAGTA